>VXBR01008558.1:92273-103168 GCA_013400215.1 Cisticola juncidis
ATAACAGGAAGAGGATAACGGGAAGCCGATAACAGGAAGCGGATAACGGGAAAAGGATAACGGGAAAAGGATAACGGGATGGGATAACAGGCAGCCGATAACGGTAAGCCGATAACATTCCCAGGTGGAAATCTGGGAATGGGAGAAGCTGTTCCCTACCAGAGCCCCTTCCAAGGCGAAGACGGCAGCGGGGCCGGTGCGCTCCAGAGGCTCCATCCGGCGTCTCCAGCGGCGCCGGCGGAAGGAGTCGGAGCGGCGCTGCCGGAGGTGGAAGCGCCAGCCGAAGAGGGAAGCGTATTCCCAACCATCCCCATCCAGCTCCTCCTGCTTGTGCTGCCAGAGAGGGAACACAGGGATCAGGTTTTCCAGGATTGGCCCAAATTTGTGGATTTGGGATTTTCTGGGTGTTGTTGGGATAGGGTTGTTCTACCTCAGTGTCTCCCCAAGGTTGGAATCACGGAATGGAGTAGTGGAATTGTTCAGAGAATCATAGGAATGTTCAGGTGGGGAAAGGTCTCCAGGGTTGGTTGGATTAGGTTGGGAAAGGCTCGGGAGATCATCATGGAATCATGGAATGGTTTTGGATGGAAGGGAGTTTAAAACTCATTCCAGTTTCATGGGACACCTCCCACTATCCCAATCCATATCCCAGGATCCAACCTGGTCTTGGGCACTGCCAGGGATCCAGGGGCAGCCACAGCAAAGCTGGGAATTCCAGCCCAGCCCCTCCCCACCCTCCCAGGCAGCAATTCCTGCACAAGATCCCAGCCCAATCTCCCCTTTCCCAGTGGGAGCCATTCCCTGTGTCCTGTCCCTCCATCCCTTGTCCCCAGTCCCTCCCCAGATCTCCTGGAGACCCTTCAGGGACTCTGAGGATTCCCTGGATTTTTCCCTTCTCCAGGGGAACATTCCCAGCTCTCCCAGCCTGGCCCCAGAGCAGAGGGGCTCCAGAATCCTGGAATGGTTTGAGTACGAAGGGACCTTAAATCCCATCCCATTCCCAACCCCATCCATGGGCAGGAACACCTCCCCTATCCCAGGTGTCTCCCATTCCCGGTGTCCAGCCTGGCCTTGGACACTGCCAGGGATGGAGTTGGATTTTCCCAATCCAACCATTAACACTGCTGGATTCACTACTGGGAATGTGGCCCTTCCCCAATCCCTGGGATGAATCCTGCTTGGAGTGGGATCGCTGGGATGGGGCCAGATCCTGCCCAGGCCTTGGAGTTCCAGCAGCTCCAATTCCCATCCTGCTTTTCCCTTTGTTGCCTCCTCTCATGGCTCTGCCACCTCTGGAATTTCTCCCTGGATCATCCACCAGCCCTGCGAGGTTTTTCTCTCGATGACACCCACAAAAATCAGGATGACAGTGGCTACAGTTATCCCAAAAATTTTCCGGGAAGGGAGACGCGTGGCCTTGGGAAGGGCAGTGTGTAGGGAAGCAGGGAGGGTGGGAAGCGACATTCCCGGTACAACGGCACCATCTAGAGGGAAGCGGGATAGGGACAGGCTGGGGACATCGTCCCTCCCCGTTTCCCACACTCTGGGATTTCCCTGGATGTCCCCATCCCAGCCAATCCCTCAGGAATGTTCTCCACCCTTGGGAATGTGGCGCTTTCCGCTGGAAACAGGGACAAGCCCTTCCAGCTTCCAAGGAAAAGCAGATCCTGCCAAAGCCAGGGAGGGACGGCGCCGCATCCCGATCCCATGGCGCCTTTTCCAGGCCATTCCCACCTTTCTCAGGGCTCCTTTTCCAGGCCATTCCCACATTTCTCAGGGCTCTTCCCACCTTTCTCACGGCTCCTTTTCCAGGCCATTCCCACCTTTCTCAGGGCTCTTCCCACCTTTCTCACGGCTCCTTTTCCGGGCCATTCCCACCTTTCTCAGGGCTCCTTTTCCAGGCCATTCCCACCTTTTTCCTGGATTCCATGTGCTCCAGGTCGCGCCGGCGGAGCCGCACCCAGCGCCGGCGCCGGTTTGTGTGGAACATCTTCTCTGCCGGCACCCAGGCCTTGGGCTTGCGATCCGGGGGGATCGTGATCCCGTATTCCCAACCTTAGGAAGAAGGGAATGCCCTTGGGAGGTGGGAGAAGAACCTCCCTCCCCCCAGCCTCGGGTCCAACCAGGAATTTTCCAGCAGTGAAGGTGCGGGTGAATCCAGCGGAATTTCCCGCTTGGATTTCCCTCCTTACAGCAGAATCCATCCCTCTGGAATGCCCAGGGATGGATCCGTGGTGTCCTTGGCTCCAAATCCCACCCTGGGCACTCTTTCCACCCTCCTTCCAACCAGGAACCAACCCAGCACTCTCCAGCCCGGTGTTTTCTGTTTCTTTTCCACCAGGATCGTCCCAGATTATCCCAGCACTGCCTTTGGGAATTCCCATCCCACAGCTGCCGGCAGAGACAAGGGAAAAGGATCCCACAGAGCCTGGTCCCTTCTGATCCAGCTCCCACTGCCATGGGAATGTTTTCATCCATAGACCATGGGAAAAATCCCAAACTTCCCAAATCCCAAAATTCCCCAATCCAGGACCCCAAAACTCACAAATCCCCAGATCCTAAAATTCCCCAGTCCCACATAACAAAATTCCCAAATCCCAGATCCCAAAATTCCCCAATCCAGGACCCCAAAACTCACAAATCCCCAGATCCTAAAATTCCCCAGTCCCACATAACAAAATTCCCAAATCCCAGATCCCAAAATTCCCCAATCCAGGACCCCAAAACTCCCAAATCCCAGATCCCAAACTCCCAAATCCCAAAATTTCCCAATCCAGGATCCAAAAACTCCAAAATTCCGCCTTTGGTACCTTTTTCATCCACGGCCCTGTTGAGATCCGTGTCCCATTCCACATCTTCCCACTTCCATCCCGGAGGACACTCGATCTCATCCTTGGGCAGCACCTTTTCCCCGTTCTGTGGGACACAGGGAATTCTCACCCAAACCGATCCCGGAATTTCCCCCGGGATTCCTGGCTCCCGGAATTCCCAGTTTTCCCTCACCACATCCGTGTAGGAATCGGCCATGTGGATCCACTGCCCGCCGGGAAGCCGGACCTGGTTCTCAAACACCTCCTCCACAAAGCTCAGGTGCCCGGCGTCCACGTCGTGCAACAGCCTGAATCCCGGGAATTCCCAAAGTCAGGAATTCCCCATCCTGCCATGACACCCTCAGCCCTCCCAAATTCCTCCCACCTCTCAGGAAAAACCCCAAACCAGGACGAAAATCCCACCCCGAAGCTCCTCAGTTTAGGAGCATCCCAAGATTTGGGTGAGAGGGAGTCACATCCATGGACACAGACCTCAGATTTTCCCACAGGATACCCGGAAATTCCTGTTGGAAAAGCCCCACTCACGTCTTTTCTGGACAGACAAACCAATCCCCGGCCCAGGTCCATCCCGCAGAGGGTCGGAAACTGTCCTTGGGAAGCTTGATCCGGCCGGTGACGTCAGAATATTTGGGATACGTGAGGCCGGTGGTGCCCCAGTTCCCCACCAGTGCCAGCTTGGTCTGGTTCTCATACTGGGAGAGCCAAAAAAAAGACGGATTTGGGGTTGGAATAACAGAATTCCATAGTAATCCCATAGAATCCCGTGAATAATCCGTGCAGAGGGACAGATTCCCTGGGAAAAACCCATCCCATCCCACGGCATCCCAATTTTCCCGTGGTGAGGGACAACCCGGCTCCATGGCTCATTCCCAGCTTTCCCCTCAGCATTCCAGGCTGAGCTGGTGGAAACAGCTCCTGGTGGAAACAGCCGGTTTGGGAAATTGGGAAAAATCCCAATTTTGAGATCTGAGTTCGGTTTTGGGGCTGGCTGAGTTTGAGAATTGGGATTTTATTCCATTTATTTTATTCCCTTTTTTTTTCTTTCTTTCTTTTTTTTTCCTGCTCCCTGGTGGAAACAGCTCCTCCTCCCCGCAGGTCTTTGGGAACAATGAGGTCCAGCCCACCCCCTTTTCCCGGCGGGATTCCCTCGGGAATGCTCACGGTCTCAGCGAACACGGAGAGCTTTCCCTCGGCAAACTGGTTGAATTCCTTCTCATCCACGGCCAATCCAAACCAGAGCCGCACCCGGATCTGCGCCGGGATCCGCGGCCCCATCACCTCCTCCTGCGGGTACTGCCAAGGAAAAGGAATCCCTCAGGAAGGGATTAACGGGAATTCTCAGGGGCTGGGAGGGTGGGAATGAAGATTCCCGGATGGGGCGGGTGGGATAATGGCAGGAGCGGGTGGAGCGCTTTGGGATCACGAGATTGAGGTTGGAAAAGACCTTCAGGGTCATCCCAACGCCACCAGTAATGTCCCTAAAATGTGTCCCCAGCTGACCTCGAGGAGCTGCAAAATTCCAGAGGTCCTGGACAGGATCAGGGATAGGGACAGGGATAGGGACAAGGTAATGGACAAAGTCAGGAACAAGGACAAGGTCAAGGACAGGGACATGGACAAGGTAATGGAAAGCTCAGGGATAGGGACATGGACAGGGATAGGGAAAAGGACATGGACAAGGTCAGTGACAAGGACGGGGAGAGGGACAGGGACACAGACAAGGTCAAGGACAGGGACATGGACAAGATCACGGAAAGGTCAGGGATAGGGACATGGACAGGGAAAAGGACATGGACAAGGTCAGGGACAAGGACAGGGAGAGGGACAGGGAGAGGGACAAGGTCAAGGACATGGACAAGGTCAGTGACAAGGACAAGGATAGGGACAAGGACATGGACAAGGACAAGGTCAGGGACAAAGACAGGGACAAGGACAGGGAGAGGGCATGGACAAGCTCAGGGACAAGGACATGGAAAAAGACAGGGACAAGGTCAGGGACAGGGATAAGGTCAGGGACAAGGTCATGGACAAGGACATGGAAAAAGACAGGGATAAAGTCAGGGAAAGGGATAAGGATATGGACAGGGACAAGGACAAGGTCAGGGACAAAGTCATGGACAAGGACAGGGACAGGAATAAGGACAAGGTCCGGGAAAAGGACAAGGACATGGACACCATCAGGGTCAGGGAGAAGTAGAAGGACAAGGAGGGGACAAGGACAGGAACACGGACAAGGTCAGGAAGAAAGAAAGGACATGGACAAGGTCAGGGACAAGGGACAAGGGAAAGGGAAAGGAAAAGGGAAAGGGAAAGGGAAAGGGAAAGGGAAAGGGAAAGGGAAAGGGAAAGGAAAAGGAAAAGGAAAAGGAAAAGGAAAAGGAAAAGGAAAAGGAAAAGGAAAAGGAAAAGGAAAAGGAAATTGATGAGGACAAGGACAAGGGCATCGACAGGGAGAAGGAGAAGGAGAAGGAGGACAAGGACAAGGACAAGGACAGGGACACCCTCCAAGGTCAGGGCACCAAACCCAACCCACACATCCAGCAAAACCTGGAACAATCTCCAGGAATTTTTCCTCCCTGCTCTCCCAGCTGCTTTTCCCAGCTCCGAGTGCTGCTGGTTTTCCATGAAAAATCACAGATAAGGAAAAATCCCAGTTTTGAGATCTGAGTTCAGTTTTGGTGCCGGCTGAATTTGGGAATTGGGATTTTATTCCATTTATTTTATTTCCTTCTTTTCTTTCTTTCTTTTTTTTTTCCTGCTCGCAATATTTTCCAGACCTGAAATATCCCTGGAGATGGGAGAAGCTTGGGAAGTGCCTGGGAGAGGAGGCAGCAGCCAAATTTTCTGGAGTGGCAAAGGGTCAGAAATTTGGAAAAATATTAAAAAATGAAAAAAATAAAATGGATTTCCCTAAAAAAGCATAAACTGGGAATAATCTTCCCTGCCTTAGGGTAGAGGGAGATATCCAGGGAATCTGCTGCAGATCCGTGGAGGAGCTGGACTCCACCAGAAGCAAAACCTGGAATTTTTCCTGTAGTTTCAACCAGGTGGAATTCCCAGAGAACCCACGGCTGCTCCATCCCTGGAAGCGTCCAAGGCCAGGCTGGATGGACTTGGATCCACCTGGGATAATGGAAGCTGTCCCTGCCTGTGGATGGGGTGGAATTGTTGGGATTTCAGGTCTTTCCCAACCCAAACCTTTCCATGATTCCGTGAAACTGCGGCTGAGCCCTGTGTTGGGATTTGAGCTTTCCCTGCTGGATTTTCCACCTTTTTTTTATTATTTCAACTGGAAAAACTGTTTGGAAAACCAAGATTCTGCCGGGACACGCTTCCCGAGGTACCTTGAGGAAGATGGTCTGGAGCTTCCCACAGCTGCGGCCGCAGCAGTTGGAATTCCGGGAATACAGGACCTGGTGTGCCGGGATGCGGGCAAAGGCCACGCGCTTGTCCCCCTGGAGCATCCATATGATGATGTCTGGGAGGCTGTTCTGGGGCTGGAAAACACAAATCCACGGAATTCCCTTGGGAAGGATCCACCAGCACAGCCCAGAGTGGGATCGGGAAAGCATGGAATGGTTTGGGTTGGGAGTGATCCTACAGCTCATCCCGTTCCATGGGACACCTCCCACATTCCCAGGAGGATCCAGCCTGGCCTTGGGCACTGCCAGGGATCCAGGGGCAACCCCAGCAAATCTGGGAATTCCAGCCCAGCCCCTCCCCACCCTCCCAGGCAGCAATTCCTGCACAAGATCCCAGCCCAATCTCCCTTTTCCCAGTGGGAGCCATTCCCTGTGTCCTGTCCTTCTATCCCTTGTCCCCAATCCCTCTCCAGCTCTCCTGGAGCCCCTCCAGGGACTCTGAGCATTCCCTGGAATTTCCCCTTCTCCAGGGGAACATTCCCAGCATTCCCAGCCTGGCTCCAGAGCAGAGGGGCAGAATTCCCCCTTTTCCTGCTGTGGGATCAACCTGGAGCACATAGAGCTTCCCACCAACATTCCAAGTCCTTCTCCCAGGGTTGCTCCCCATCCATGAGTAACCAAGCCCAGCCTCAACCACTGGATCCAAACCTGGCGCCTTGGGAAAATCCAAGGATTCAGGAGCCAGGATGGAACATCACCCCCACTTCCCATAAAAAACCACGACGGGAAAACCAGGAAGAGTCACCTCCTCCGCCATGGCCCGGAGCCGGCACAGCCAATCCTCCGCCTGGTCCAGGATCTGGGAAAGGTCGGAATTCTCGTGCTTGAGCCTCAGGGCCACCTTCAGGATCTGCTCCAGGTGGGAGCTCCGGAAGCGGAACAGGTTCTGGTCCAGGTGGGTGCTGGATGCCATTCCCAGGACATCAGGAAGCTTCTGACTGCAGGGATAGGCAGGAATTGGGATGGGGTGGGATCAGGATGGAGCTTGGAGGTCATTAAGGGTCATTAAGGGTTGTTAATTGTCAGCAGTCGTCATCAGTGGTCATTCATGGTCACTGGTCATCATTAATGGTGATTAATGGTCAGTAATGCTCACCAATCATCATAGATGGTTGTTAATGGTCATTAATGGTCATCAATGGTCACTAACAGTCACCAAATATCATTAATGATCATTAACGGTCATTAATGGTCACTAATGGTCACCAATCATCATTAATGGTGATTAATGGTCACCAATCATCATCCATGGTCATTAATGGTCATTAATGGTCACTAACAGTCACCAAATATCATTAATGATCATTAACGGTCATTAATGGTCACTAATGGTCATCAATCACAATGTATGGTTGTTAATGGTCATTAGTGATCAGTAATGGTTACTAATGGTCATCAATCATCATCAATGGTCATTAATGGTCATTAATGGTCATTAATGGTCACTAATGGTCATTAATCATCATCAATGGTCATTAATGGTCAGTAATGGTCATTAATGGTCACTAATGGTCACTAATCATCATCAATGGTCATTAATGGTCATTAATGATCATTAAAGGTCATTCACGGTCACCAAACATCATTAATGGTCATTGATGGTCATTAATGGTCACCAGTCATCATTAATGGTCATTAATGTTCACTAATGGTCACTAACGGTCACCAAATATCATTAACGATCATTAACAGTCATTAATGGTCACTAATGGTCATCAATCATCATGGATGGTCGTTAATGGTCATTAATGGTAATTAATGGTCACTAATGGTCACCAATCATCACCGACGGTTGTTAATGGTCATTAATGGTCATTAATGGTCACTAATGGTCACCAATCATCATTAATGATCATTGATGGTCATTAATGATCATTACAGGTCATTAATTGTCATTAATGATCATTACAGTCCACTAATGTTCACCNATCAATCATCATGGATGGTCGTTAATGGTCATTAATGGTAATTAATGGTCACTAATGGTCACCAATCATCACCGACGGTTGTTAATGGTCATTAATGGTCATTAATGGTCACTAATGGTCACCAATCATCATTAATGATCATTGATGGTCATTAATGATCATTACAGGTCATTAATTGTCATTAATGATCATTACAGTCCACTAATGTTCACCAATCATCATTAATGGTCATGAATGATCATTAAAGGTAATTAATGTTGACTAATTGTCATTAATGGCCATTAATGGTCACCAATGATCATTAATGGTAATTAATGGCCATTAATTATCATTATGGATCAATAATGATCAATAATTCTCATTAATGGTCATTAATCCATCCCAAATCCACCCCCAATAGCTCATCCAACTTCCTGAGGGATTTTCCAGCTTTTTTTAATGGTTTTTCCACATTTTCAGCGAGTTTCCAAGGAACTGAGAGGCCAGCAAAGATTTTTGGGAACAGGAAGAGCCAAAGAGCTCCAAACCAGAGCCGGAATTCCCAGGAATCCCTGGAATCAGGATGGGCACGAGCCACACCCACAGTGTCACATCCACTTATCCAAGCTCCTGGAAAAATGGATCGGGTGCCAAACCGGGGAGGTTTTCCTGCAAAATTCAAGGATTTATGGATCCGCTGCTATAAATGAACTTCCTGCTCCCGGCTGCCGAGCCACAAATCGGGATTTCCTCCGGAAAAAATAGATGGAGAGAGAGATAAATTTGTTTTTAGGCCGTGGAGAGGTTTGGAGGGGGATTTTTAAGGATGCATTCCCACCTCGGGAATTGGGATTGGGATCTGTAAATCCCATTTTTATTGCAGGTAAATGGGGGGAACATGGAATTATGGAATGGTTTGGGGTCTTCCAAGCTCTGTCCAGCCTGGATTTGGATACTCCCAGGAATGAGGATTTGGAGTGAGGGGGAATGAGCAGGGAAAAGGTGGGAAAAGAGGGGGAAAGGGGGAAAATAGAGGGGAAAGTGGGGGGAAGGGAAAAAGGGGGAAAAAAGGGGAAAAAAAATGGGAGGGAAGAAAGAAAGGGAAAAAGGGAAAAAGGAAAAGAAGAAAAAAAAAGAAAATAAAAAAGAAAAGAAAAAAAAAGAAAATAAGAAAAAAGAAGAAAAGAAAAAAGAAAGAAGAAAGAAGAAAGAAGAAAGAAGAAAGAAGAAAGAAGAAAGAAGAAAGAAGAAAGAAGAAAGAAGAAAGAAGAAAGAAGAAAGAAGAAAGAAGAAAGAAGAAAGAAGAAAGAAGAAAGAAGAAAGAAGAAAGAAGAAAGAAGAAAGAAGAAAGAAGAAAGAAGAAAGAAGAAAGAAAAACAAAAAAATGGGGGAAAGGGAAAAAAAGGGAAAAAAGGGGGAAGGAATTAAAAGGAGAAAAAGAACAAAAAGGAAAAAAGAGGAAAAAGAGAAAAATTGAAAAAAGGGGAAGAGGCCAAAAGGGAAAAAGGGAAACAGGAGAAAAGGGAGAAAATGGAAAAAGGGAAGAAGAGGGGAAAAGGGAAAAAGAGGGGAGGGAAGAGGAAAAAGGAAAAAAGTGAGAAAAGGCGAAAACAAAAAAAAAAAGGGGAAAGGGGAGTAGGGGAAAAGGGGAGGAAAGGAAAAAGAATAAAAGGGAGAAAGAGGGAGGAAAGAGGGGAAAAAAGCAGGGAAAAAATAGGAAAAATAAATAGGAAAAAAGAGGAAGGGAGAAAAGAAAACAGGCAAAAAAAGGGAAAGGAGAAAAAAGAGGGGGAAAAAAGGAAAAAAGAGGAAAAAGAAAAGATTGAAAAAAGGGCAAAATTAATAAAAGGAAAGTGGAGAAAAGGGGGGGAAACGGGGGAGAGAAAATAGAAAAAAGGAAAAACGGTGGGGAAAGGAGGGAAAAAGGAGGGAATGAACAAAAAAGGGATAAAAAGGAAAAGCGGGAAAAAGGAGGGAAGAGGAAAAAAGGGAGTAAAACAGGAGGGGAAAAAGGAGGAAAATGGGAAAATGAGGGGAAAGGGGGAGGAAGAAGGGAAAAGGGGGGAAAATGGGGGAGGAAATCGGGAAAAAGGTGGAAAAAAGAAGGAAAAGAAGGGAGAAGAGGGGCGGAGTCCATTCCGAGGTCAAGAAAGAAACATCGGGAAAGGATTCACATCCCAAATTCCCGAAGGACCTGCAGTCGGTGATGATGTCATCGAGCAGTTGGGATCCCAGGGCCTCCAGCTCCATGGAAGAGCGATTGGATTTCAGGGCCACCTGGACCTTCTCCAAGTTGTCCTCCTGCAGGAAAAGCGGGATCAGGAACTGCAGGATCACCTGGAATCCCATCCCACTTCCAGGACGTTCCCATAAAGGGGCTGGAAAAGCTCTCCGGGATCAGAGATTCCATTCTGGGTCCCACCAGGGGTCTGCATCCAAATGTTTGGAGCTCCAGAGGAACCAACACGGAAATCCAACAGGAAATCCAACAGGGAAATCAACAGGGAAGCCCAACAGGGAAACCAACAGGAAACCCAAGAGGGAAATCCAACAGGGAAATCCAACAGGGAAATCCAACAGGAAATCCCTCAGGAGCTGAGGGATGGCCCATGAATCCCTGGAATTGTCTCCAGGTTGGACATTGGGGCTGGGGGAAACTTGGGATTGTGGGAGGTGTCCCTGATTGTGGAATGGGGTGGGTTTGGGATTCTTCAAACCAAACCATTCCAGGATTC
>VXBR01008559.1:0-30168 GCA_013400215.1 Cisticola juncidis
TTGTTTTTGTTTTTAATTTTATTGCTTCTCTACTTTGTGCAAATTCTATCTGCAGCTTTTCACTTTCAGTCCTAATGATGGCTCAGTAAGCAGCCTGGCTGGGCTCTGAGCAGGCAGGTGGGGTTTGCACCAGCAGCAGTCCAGCAGACCCTCCTGACCTCCTCGTGCAATTAGCTGTGGTCTTGCTGTGCTCAGAGAATCCCCTCTGAGTGCAGCTGCAGTGAACAAGCAGGAATTCCTGAGGCAGCACAAACTTGCAAAGCCTTCCTCAGGATTATCAAATGACAGCAGGTTGGAGGTATGCAGTGAGAAGCACGGGTTCACTGACTAAGCATCCCTAAAGGGACTGCTGCTTAATCCTTTCCAACGTGGTGTCCTGTCACCCTGCTCTGGAGGAGCAGGAGGAGGCAAATGTGCTCTGTAATTGAGAGGAGGGTTGATTTACTGCTAAATTAGAGTAATGTGGAGTTTGCCTTCTTACTGATCTGCCTGCAGAAGATCAAGCAAGTTGCTCTGTACAGTCCTTGATTTTCCCCACTCCTCTGTTTTGGGAGGCCAGAGGGAGCTCCCACTCAGCACACAGCAGTGGGAATTCAGCAGCTCCTGCTCCAGACCAAGCCCATTCCCCTCAGGATTAGCAGCTCTGGCTGTCAGCTCCACAGCAGGACATGCATGTGATGTGCTAAGGTAACCCTGAGGTTTTCCATGTGGACAGCACAGGGGCAGGGGATAGTTTGAGTACCAAACTCCTGCCAGGTTTGTACAATCCATGCCAAGAACCTTGTGTGAGTATTTCACTGATGTCTCTATGCAGGACAGGTCTTATGAGAGCAACATGTGAGTGGGTATGGAGCTGCATTCCATCACACCTCCCTCCTGCAAGCATCACCCTGGCATCGTGCCTGTGCCTCCCTGGAATCCCCCTGGCATCACCCCTGCATTTCCCTGGCGTTCCAGTCAATGCACAGGGCTGCATTATTGCCCTGACTGCTGGGAATGTCCTGAGAGCTGAACGAGTGGCAGCTGCTGTGGGATACTGTGCATTCCTGCTGCTCATGTCCTCTTTTGTCTCCTCCCTGCCCTGCCTCACCCCTGCCCCTGCCCTCCTGTCCTGTGGCAAGGGGGATACACAGCACAGGAGGCATCACACGGATTTGTCTGGCAGGTTTGTAATGACAGGAGTGTGATGACCCTGCACATTCATCAGATGGTTGTTTTCAGCCTGGACCCATCTGTGATGTTTTTATTATTTTTTTCCTCCCTGTGCTCGGCTCAGGCTGCTCCGGGAGAAGTGGCACGTAGGCACACACGTCCTTGCGCACACTAGACTTGTATAAACTCCATCAGGAAGTCATCTGGCCAAACTTTCCAGAGCTCTGCTTTTAACTCTTCCCTAGGCAGGCTGTCCTGTCAGCCAGGGGATTTCCAGGGAGTGTGGACACATACATTCATCCCTCTGTTCTCTTTACTTATTCCCATTGCTCTCCCTTCTTACCAGCCCTGAGCTACACGTGGGTGAGCAGCTTTTGCACCCATCCTGCTCTGAGTTCCCACCAGAAAATAAACCCCTTTAGTTCTGCTCATGCACTCATGCATCCACAGGGCTTTGCATTAAAACACTGCCTTGGCTTTTCTGAGCAAAATCAGTGACCAAAAAGTGCCTCAGTGGGGCAGGAGGAAGGAGTGTTGGTGGGATATGGCTGTTGGCAGGGGCAGTTCTCCTCTGCAGTTTTTCATTTCAGAAGTGTGTCCTTACCAGGCACACGAGTAGCAGAGGAAGTTCTCACAGCCCTGAAACGTCTTCTGTGGTCAGGGAATGATTTAAAAAAGGCAGCCCCTTCAGAAGTGACCCTGTGTTCAGTGAAGACGTGTCTCACTGTGCGTCCCACTCTGCAAAATTAAACACCCACCAACGTGCACAGAGACATTTCAAAGGGCTGAGAAAGTCCCTCTGGGGTGGCTCACGTAGCAGAAGGGCTGATATTCCTCCCCAGGACATGTGTGGTTTAATAGCTAATTGTCAAATGCAAAATAAACCATCCCATGTAGTTAGTGCCTGTTAACTACCCACTGACAGGTTTTGGTGGCTCTCACCAGATTTATCCCTGGAAGTGTTCAAGAAATGACTGATGTGGCACTCAGTGCCATGGTTTAGTTGACAAGGTGGTGATTGATCAAAGGTTGGACTCTCAGTGATCTCAGAGGTCTTCTCCAGCCTTAATGATGCTGTGATTCTGTTCCATTTTGGATCCCACTGCACAGGGGTGAATAACTGGAATTGTTGGAAACGTTGTCCTCTGCAGCTGGGCATGGAGCAGGGATGTCTGAGCTTGGTCAATGGCTCCAGCCACTTTTTGCTCATTCTTGCCTTGGAGTGAATACAAAATGTGTGTCAGATCAGCATTGGAGATGTGCCACCAATGGTGATGCTGCCTATCCTGACTCACACCACTGTAACCAGCACAGAACTTCATTTATCCATGAAGTTGTTCACAGGCTTTGTCCCTGCTTTACTCTGTATTAATCCTCTCCAGTGTTACAAAACCATGACATGATAAAATAGAACAGGTCTTGATTTTTCTCCTGGATGCACAGGTGAAAATAAGAAGTGGCTTGATTGAAGTTAATTCAGTTATCCTGGCGTTAATTTTGCCTTCTCTATCAGATTTATGGGCATTTCTATGGAATAGAGGGCTGTGAGTTTGCACTCAGCCTGCCTCAGACAGCTGTGGAACAGAAGGGATTCTACTGCCAGAAATTCCCGAAAATTTAGGTGTGACTTTTATGACAGACTCCTGCAGATAAGTTTCTTTTCTCAAACAGCTGTTTGAGTGCCATAAACAGCAAAGGAGCCTCTGCTTGTCAGACTCCTGAACCTCACGAGGTACAAACCACGATTGCTCACCAACTGGAGCCAGAGGTATTTACAATTTTCCTTGGTCACCTCCTTTCCTGTACCTGGAGGAATCAGTCAAGCTCTCATAGTCCCTCATGGAGGTGGAGAAGCTGAGAGCTGAGGAACAAGCAGGATTTTGACCATGCACGGCGTTTTACTTTTCTTCTAGTTCCTTTCTTCAGCTCATTTTCAATACGAGTTATTCCTCTGTCTCCTCCACTGGGGGATAATAACTCTGATTCCTCCACTTCCACTCTCAGGAGACCCCACCTGCATGCAGGAATCAGAGTCCTGAGCACAAGAAGGACAGTGACCTGCTGGGGCAAGCCCAGAAGAGGAACATGGAGATGATCAGAGGGATGGAGGAGCTGTCCTATGAGGAAAGGCTGGGAGAGCTGGGGTTGTTAGGCCAGAAAAAGGCAAGACTTTGGGGTGCCCTAACTGCAGCCTTGCAGTGCCTAAAGGGACTACAAGAGAGTTGGAGAGGGACTGTTTAAAAGGTCTTGCAGTGATAGGACCAAGGAACAATGGTTTTAAACTAAAAGAGAGTATTTTAGATATTAGGAAGGAAGTTTTACTATGAGGATGGTGAGGCACTGGAACAGATTGCCCAGAGAATCTGAGGATGCCCCATCCCTGGAAGTGTTTGAGGCCGGGTTGGATGGGGCTTGGAGCAACCTGGAGAAAACCAGTAGTGAAATGGTTGAGGGTGCTCAGCAAGGCCCTAATTTTTGTCTGATGGGCAGGAACAAAGAAATTACTGAACACCTAAATCACAACACCTCCCTCTGCCACCTTAGTTAAGCCAACCAAGTGATGACCCTAAGGCAGCAGAGATTTGCCTTCTGATTTTAATGCACTGCATATTAATTATGTGTAAAGACTGTGGGATTGTTCTAAAAAAACAAAGAAGAGACAAACCTGTGGAGCTCAGGGAATTTGGGCTGGATTGTCTGTGAGTTGACAATGACACCTTGTGTGGCCTCTAGTCACAGCTGGGACCACCACCCTGGTCACCCCAGGGTCTGGTTGTTTAGGGTGTCTCAGACCTCCCTGGGATAAGTCAGCACAAGGATAAATCCCTTCTCACCAAGCTTTGAACCTGAAGCAGGAGGAAACTGCCTCACATCCCATTGACTGCTGGGTTTTGTGCTCAGGGGTAACCTGACAGTTGGACTGGACAGAAGTATCCTCGTAGGTGCATTTCCACCTCTGGGACACAACCTTTGGGATTGAGTGCCCAATATTTAGGACACAAAGGGATTTACAGTGCTCAGTCCTGACCTTGCTGTAACCTGTGGAGAAGCACCAAGGATTCTCTTCAACCATGTATGGCATAAACAGTGAGGAAGGCGCTTGGAGCAAAATCGGAAAGGAATCTGATAGAGACCCCCAAAGATAAATCCACTTTAGGCAATGTTGCTCTGAGCTGTTGACAGGAGCACCTTCTAGAGAGGAACTGTGAGCTTTAAGTGCTTCTCTGCTTCTGGGTGGGATAAGGTGTCATGTAAGATGCATTTTGTGTTCTTGTTTCATCTCCCTCTCTCCACTCCTCTCCTGTGAGGGCGCACACACCGAAAGCATTAAAAACAGACTGCGGTGAGTTTGCTCCACTGATACATCTCCACATCAAAGGCGTTGCTGGAATCTATTGATTCTGGCACAGTTGCAGAAACCAGTGACGTTTTCAGTGAGAAATCATGCACTTCTCAGTTGATTTCGGGAAAGGTTAAAACAAAAAAAAAAGGAAGAAAAAAGCTCTACCATGAGCAAATATTCACCCTACAGAGAGGCTGATAAACCGTGAAATGTTTGGTGTGGCTCCCTCAGTGCCAGCAATTACTCAGGGATGACTTTATTGACAGACAGATGAGCTTTGGCTTACAAAATGGTGTTACAAAAACCTGTCCTATTTAAGTTTTGTTTTCTCTGTCTGTGAATTACATGTGACAGCTCTTGTCTGACGTATTCTTCCCTTCCTATTTCTGAAGCAATGCACCCTATGCCAGTGAATAGCACTGGGACACAGCCCCATGACTTATCTCAAAAAACCCAGAGATTATCAATGGCCCCAGGTCAGAAGCACAGGGCAGGTTGTTTTCATGCTTTGTCTGCTCAGGCAGATTCACCTCCAACACAGGTGTACCTTGACAGCAGCCTCATTGGAAAATCTACTTCTGCTCACAAGATCCATCAGCTATTTCTACTGAAAATACTTTTGCTCTTAATTTTGCCTCATAGACACAAAACCATTTTATTTGTATGTTACTTTAACCGAGACTACTCATTTTCTACTGAAAATGTCTCTCTGCTTTGAGACCTGTATTACCCTTGTGTTTTGGTGCAAAATCTGAAAATTACAGAGATCAAACCACAGAGTGGGAACACAGAACAGTTTTGTTCTCTGCTTTTGGATTTTTAGTATTTGTAGGACTCTTTGGCTCTACTTTGTTTTCATCCTACCCATGAACAGCTTCCAAAAGGTAAAAGCATTAAGATGTTTTCAAAAGGTGCCTGCAGATTGTATCTTCTCCTTGAGGCCTTCCCAGTGCCAGCCACTCACTGCTTTCTTCAAACACACCCCCTAAACACAAGTCAGGAGCTGCAGCCTTCAGGTGTGGGCTCTGCTGGTGGCACTGCTGTCACTGCCGGCCACAGCTTGTCCTGGCAGTGCTGTCCCTCTGCTCACCCTCTCCTCTTGCCTTGCCCACCAGCTCTGGTGACCCACAGGACACAGAGAAAACCCACCCTCACCTCCTGGGTGGGAAGAGTATCTACCTAATTACAGTGAGATGGAAAAACGTCCACGGAAGGATGAGGTTAAGTTTTCCAATACGTAGCACAACAGTAATCAATACTTGCATCAATATTAATTTATCTGTGTCAGGCAGAACAGCTCCAGCAGGAGGGAGTGAGATCATCTCCTCCAACCCATCCTGTGCCATGGACCAGTCACACGGGGTGGCAAATGATGGTTTAAATCCCTTCATTCTCAGGACTTAATTCTCAAAAGCTTGGATACGAGGGTGCTGCTGCCAGCAAGACTTTGACAGGATGGCCCCACCCTTAGCTCCTGCACAGCAGGAACATCTTAACCCCTATGTAAACCTAACCCCAGACCCATAACCCCTGAATAAAAACCCACTGGGAGCAGTGTGAGTCCTCTTTGATCTCGGGAGAGTTTTCAGCTGCCCTTTGATGAAAGTCGTTTGCCTCACAGACACCGAGTCAAACCTCTGGAGGACTTTTCTGCCTCTTACCAAGAGCTGCAGTTTCACTATGAGGCTGCAGCACTCCCCAGCCATCATCCCCCATGAACGTGCTCTCCCTTGCACTGCAGGGGCTGCTCAGACAAGGTATTTGCAGCATTCCCCGTGAGATATTCACTTTGGGGCACCTCCCCGCAGGGACATCAGTGCTGTGACTCAGTGGCACTGAGAGTTTGCTGGGAAGTGGGGGAGAGCTGCCTGCCACACACAAGTGGTGACATAAGTGGTGGGCAAGTTAGGAACAACAACTCCTCTGTTGCAACAGGAGGTGAAGGTTTCATCTCCCCGTGAATGGTTCCCCTCACAGTGACTAAGCTGTTCCCCTCATCCAGCTCATGGAGAGACTGTGCCACACGCTGTGTATTCCTGTAAATCAGCCAGCTTCAGGTCATCCCCTCTCAAACCTTCTCAGAAGGGATCTTTCACTGTGCTGGTTTCATGGAAGGTGCTGAATGCAGGGTGAATATTGTATTTCAGTCACCCTTTCCTTCCTTGTTCAACGATTCCCATAGGAGTTGCAGCCCCTCAGTTTAGCTGGCAGGGAGGTGAGGACATCTCCCTCTGGGAGGTAAGGAACCCGGCACTGCCTTTGACAGGACATCTCCCTCTTAATCCCTGTGTGCTCGTGTGTTCCCAGCTTGGGTCTTGCTCCTGAACTGTGCTGTGTTATCACCCCTCTGCCTGCAACACGAGGTGACCATCAACATTTTCACCATACTCTTGGTTTTCACAGAAAATCTGTCTGGTGTCACTGACAGCTGTGAACTTCGAGCACAGTGTCCACTCCTGGGTACCCTAACCAAAACTGAAATATTGAGTCACATGTGCACTCTGGGACAGGGGTGCTGGCACACAGGGCTGTCCAGGATAAGCTATCCCAGAGCAGTTCCAGGAATCACTGAGGAAAACTGAAGAGGAGAAATTGGTCCCTGTGGATTCAACAAATATCAGATTGCAGAGAGATTCCAAATTAAATGACAACCCTTCTTTTTTTAAGGGTTTGTGTTCCTAAGCTTTCAGTGGACCACGAGTGTCAGCTGTTCATGACCACTTTGGGTCTAGACCTCACTCTGAAGGCCTTTTTTATGATTACTTCATTATCAGAGAGGGTGTCCAGCACCCAAGAGAGTGTCTCCTGCTACCCGGCACTGCCTTTGACCTGACCCCAGCAATTGTGCAGGCTGTCCCTCCTCTTTTTGGGGACAGGGCAAGGGGATGTGCCACACATCCATCAGACAGGGGAGTGCATTGCCGGAAGGGGCTCAGACATTGTCATGACAAGTGAATACAACAGCCTGCTCAGAACACAATAGAGCCTCCAGTTTATTCCTAAATCATTAATGTTCCCTGAGGAGTGGCTTTATACTGCTGCCCTGAGCTCTGTGGGAAAACAATCTCTTCCCAGGGAGGCAGTGGGCTCCTCCCCTCAGTATCTCCAGGTGGGATCAGGCTGGAACCCTGGATGCTGAGAATATCAGGCTTTCTGCTCGGACAGGTAGTGACCCTCAGGAGGGCACTGCCTTTGACCTGAGGCTGTGGAAATGCCTTCCAAAACTGAGTGACAGCACTGAGAGTGTGTGTGTGTGTAGTTTGTTTAGAAGTGTGGAATGTCACAGGGTGAAATACTTAAAAGTTTGGGGTTTGGAATATATAATATAGTAATATATAAAAGGAATTTAAAATATAATATATATAAGTAATATATACAAGAATATATATAAGGACTATATGGAGGGATTTGGGTGTTGCCTGGGTCTTTGTTCACTTTCTTCTTCCTCCTTCTTCTGGGGTTTGGGTGATCTTTTCTAATTGGTCAGTGAAAGCCCACATTGCAGATATTGACTGATCTTTAATTGAGTTATAAATAAAAATTACTTAGGTGTTGGGTTTTAATTGGTTTTTCTTATTGTTTAAAAGTCCTTGAAATTAGGTAGAAGGGGCCATTTTCTTAACTTCTCAGACAGAGCCCACACCTCATGAGACTGTAACTTAGATAAGGAATAACAAACACCAAAGTCTGAACGAGATACCGCCGTGCCCAGCATCTTCTGTCCAGACTTGGAAAGATCTAAGAAGCTCCACAGGATCACAGTGGAGCCTGGCCCATCCCAGGTGGGTTATCCAAGGGGGCAGGACATGGCTTTCAGCTGGGAGAGGGTGCCTGCAGCATGGGGTGGCAGCCCATGGGTGACACTGTGGGTGGCAAATGTCCTCTCCCCTGGTCAGCAGGCTGGCAGAACCTTTCCCAATGGAAAAATGACATCGTTCACAGCCTTGGGGTTTGTCATCTCCACTTTTTAGCATCTCTGCTGTCTGCTCCATACACAGGAGGATGCTAAGCCAGGACTTGGGCTCCCTCACCCCACAGACAGTGATTCTGCTGCAGGGTGACACCCCTCAAGGGATTTTAGAGGTGTTCCAGCCCCAGTGTAGCCTGGTGGACATCCCAGGTGGACACCAAGCTGTGGGACTCTGTACAGGGTGGCCTCTGCAGACCTCTGAGGAGGGCTCCTATGGATTTGTTCCAACCCCCAGCTGTTTTCCAGGCAATCCAGGAGCTGTGCCTCTCCCCTGGACAGGGCAGCACAGCTATCCCCCAGGCACCCCAAGGCCAGGATACTGGGCTCTGGCAAGGCAAGGATCCTTTGAAGGAGAGGGAATGGCACAAAATGGTCACAGCAGGGATTCCCTCCGACAGGCCCTGGTGCTGATCCTGGCTGTGAAGGGGTCCTGGTTTGGCTGCTGGAGTGAAGAGTGATGCTGGAGAGAGCACCTCTGAGCCTTGGGGAATCATTGCTAAAGCTGACAGAGAGTGAAATCTGTCCTAAAACACCCACCATGACAAACAGGCTGGAAAGAGGCAGAAATAAGTGAATCCCAACAGACAGAACCTAGGATGAGCTACAGCAAGTGGGGGAAGAGGAAAGGTGGGGAGAAGGTATTGAGACAGAAACCTCTATGTGGTTCCACTTCCCCTTTTTTCAGTCGTGTGGCAATGCCATTCATTAGGAAACATCAATCAGGGCTGTTTCCCTGCTCTGTGCTTCCCAGAGAGCTGCTGCAGCTCTCCCCAAGACCTGGAGCATCTTCTCCCTGCTCCTGCACTGGCACAGGCCAAGGGCTGGGGGGATGGAGCCACCAAGGACTCACCCTGCTGTGAGCCCTGAGGTTGTCTCACAAGGCTTTTGGCAAATGTCAGCAGGAGCAGGGGTTGGCACAACCACAGCACTGCTGTAGAGGAAGTTGTGGTGCTCGTGCATCTTGCCCAGCAAAGGTGGAGAATGGCATTTATGTCATTTCAAAGGCACACACAGAATTTTGGCACTTCCTGCCAGCCTAAGAGCTGTCACTGCCATGAAACCTCCAGCAGCATCAGGGTGTGAGCTCCACCAGGGCTCTACCCCAGCTCCTCTGCAAGGAGCCAGGCTGAATCCCTGCCCTCAGAGGCACAGCTTCTCCTGGCTCCACAGCTTCCTGGGGAAGGGGGATTTACACCACAAACCCAGCTGTGTGTGGTGAAGCGTGGGTGCCATCAGGCCTGGAGACTTCTGTCACCTTCTGTCACCTTCTGTCACCTCCTCACTTTGATGCAGAGCACAGCAAGAGCTTCAGCCATAGTGATTGTGTGTCTGAGCCACCAGCACGGGCTCTGAACGTGGCTGTGTCCTCTGGACAGTGTGGGCCATGGCAAATGTCACACAGGACATCTTGTAGCAGACAGAGATGTCCTCCTCCTTGGCCCTTCCCAAAGTGACACAGCCCCAGGCAGATCAGGACTTGGGTGCCAGCTTTGGAGGTGGGTGGCAGTCACACAGGAGAAGGGGAACTGAAGGTTTTGGTTTCATTTTTCTTCTGCTAAGGTCAGGATGAAAGACACGGGGAAACTCAAGCTTGAGTTTGGACTTGGATGTTTATTATCTTTTATTTATTTACAGTATTTACAGACTCACAGACTGTGAGCTCTTAGACAATGAGGGTAAAATGGAGTTGTTTTAACTCTTTCTAGGGCTATTTAAGAGATTTTTACCTAATAACAAGGTGACACATATTATTTATGCTTTTGACTTAATAATGACTATCTAAGGCCCGTAATGTAGACATTTTTCATCTAATTATAGAAAACCACCCAAACACATGAAACAGAAGGGAGAAGAAGAAGGACTTAGACAACACCTAAAATCTTCTATCTTGACTTACATACATCACTATATGCTAAAAATCTTAAAATCTAAGTTTTTAGCATTCCAACAGGGAACCATAGCCAAGGTCACGGATTTCAACAGCAAGTGGCACAAAACTAGAAGGCAAACAGGATCTGGAGACTCTGCAGCCATCAATTCTCTTCCAACACCTCAAGAGTGAGCAGCCCCCAATGGAAGAGGAGGGTGGCCCCATTGCACTCCCAGTCCCCCGAACTCCTGTGGCTCTGTGGGTGGGTAGAAAAGCCACTCCAGCTGGTGTCACCTCCAAGAGCCCCTCAGTTCCAGCAGAGCCCAGAGGTGCCACAGGACTGTCCCCACGGGTCACCCCCTCCCCTGCACTAGGGCCCTGCAGGGTTTGGTGTGGCCACCAAGGCTGCTGGAAAATGACATTTCAGCCCTCCTGGCAGCCTTCCAATTGCAATATTTTTTTTTCTTTCTTCCTTGAAAGAAGTCAGAGAGAGAAGTGAGTCTGGGAGGGGTCAAAGCAGAGGCAGGAGGGGCTCAAACCAATGTCTTCTGACACTTTGTTTTACTCAGGCTTCCTAGAAAGGCTTGTTTGGGAATGGGGCATTTTGAAACGTCCTATTTAGATGGAAAATGCCTTATCTAGTAAAGAAAGTTAACCTCCTTCTCGTCTGAGATGCCTAAAAAGTTTCCCTTGGCTTCCTTCCACAGCTGCCAGAGACCCCATTCCAGCCCTGTGGCTGCACTGTCCTGTCACAGGCGCTGTGCAGGGGACATGGTGTCACTCCTCTGGGGCCTGGGATGGCAGCCAGGCTCCCTGAGGGTGGTCCTGCTTCCCCCAACAGGGAGCTGAGGGGATGGGTGCTGCCAGGGGCACAGGGCAGCTCCCCCTCTGCCTCTGGCTCTTCATCCAGAGGAGTTTTGGCACTGGCTGCAGAGTGGAGACGCCTTGGTTAAAGGGCACTGACATTTCCACTGGTCACAGTCAGCCTGCTCCATCTCCATCAATCTCCTTCTCCATCTCCACCTCCACCTCCGCCTCCACCTCCATCTCCACCTCCATCTCCAGCTCCATCTCCACCTCCATCATCTCCACCTCCATCATCTCCACCTCCATCATCTCCACCTCCATCATCTCCATCTCCATCATCTCCACATCCATCATCTCTACATTCATCATCTCCACCTCCATCATCTCCATCTCTCTCCATTTCCAAGGCAAGCCCCTTCCTTCCTCCCAGGAGGAGCACAGCCACATCCCCAGCTTCCTCCCAGTGCTACCCCTCAGGGATGGAGTTACAAACTGGCTGTCCTCTCCCGTAGGACTGCCACAGCTCTCTGGCTGCCTGTGCTCAGTTTGCCCGTGATCCACCTCTCCCAGCTCCATCTGGGGGGTTCAAAGCCAGCTCCAGACAGCGGTGGAGCTCTGTCCCAGCTCTGTCACAGCCCTCTGTCCCAGCCACCATCCACCACCTCAGCAGGTTAACCCCAGACGGGCAGAGGGGACCAGCCAGGCTTGGGGAGGGTCTGATCCATGTGTGCAAACACGGCGTGGTCCCTGCTGCTGGCGGTAATAAAGGACCTTCTGCAATTCCCCCGCGTGCTTGGGAAGGCAGGATTTCAGAGCAGCAATCAAGCCCTAATTGATTAAATGCTCACCGCATTCCCGGGAGCGAGCTGCTGCCCCCCGGGTAAATGGGAATAAGTCACAGGCAATTAGCGATTTGCCTGAGGTGGTCGGGCTTGTTGGTGATGTCTGGGCTCAGACTCCTCTGGCCCTGTTACTCATTAGACCACACATCCTCCATCCTCTCCTGGTGGCATCCCGACAGCCCTGGCAGGGTGGAAAGAGCAGAACAATCTAACATCACGTTTGTCTAGGAAAGAGTTTCCCACAGTCCCTTCTGTCTCTTTTTGTTTTGATTCTGAGGTTTTGTTTTTCTGCAAAGTTAAAATAAATCTTGGACAGCAACTGCTGGGCTTTTTTAAACGCAGTTGGTTGCTAGAGCGTCGTTTGAGGGAAACACATTAAAAAGCAGAGCAGTGTGTTTATTGCCAGAGCCAGGCTGGCTGGACAGGGCTGATCAAGTATTTTAAGCACTGTGTGACATTTATGCATTGCAGAAATTGCACTTGTGGTCTCTCCCTGGGCTGGTGGACACTGCTTCCCTTCCTTCTGGACAGAATCTTTGTCTCCAAGGTTTTGATTTGCTATGCAGATCCCAATTTTCAGTGTGCTCACCCTGTGCTGCTCCTGGAGAGCAAGGGGACCAGGGGACATGTCCCACCCCAGCCCTGCTCCCCACTGACCATCTCTTTTGCCCACATCAGCAGTGCTGAGGGCACTCAGTTGGTATCAGTGTCCAACAAGCACTGAATCACAGCCCAGTCGTCCCCAGGCCCAGCCTGTGATTTGGGAATCAGTGAAGAATCTCTGCTCTTTCATGCTTTCTTTCCCATTAAAGCCACTCTAAAGCAAACGTCATCTTCTTTAGGAATGTGATGCTTTTGAAAAGCTTTTAAGATTGTTTTCATCTTTCTCTTTTTTCCTTTGCTATTCAGGACTATCAAAAGGGACTGCAGTGACATTAATGGAAGTTTAACAGGGTTTTGACCTTCTCCAGAATGTCTAAACCAGCATTTAGTGTCTCCATCTTGCTGCACATTAGTGTGTTTTGAAAATCCTTCCCATGTGAAGGCTGGGATGAGCCAGCTGGAGGGCTCTTTCCAAGAAAGCCCAGAAAAAGCTCTCTCTTTGCAGGAAAATGAGTATTTGTAGGTAAATGCAGCCCTTTTCCCCAGACTGGTTATTTTAAATCTGCACAGTAACCACTGAGTGAATTTCTTCAGCTTCACACACACTGGGGGTCTGTAAACCCCTGAACTTTGCTTTGACTTGGTGTCTATTTGTTTGAGAATATCTTGACCTGCCATTCTGGTGGGATGGAAGTGCTGCCATCTGGGAAGCTGGGAGGGAGGAAGGGGCTCTGTCCTCCCAAACTGTGCTGCCGAAGGTGCCGTGGCTGATGCTGTCCCACTGGGAGCTCTGGGAAAGGGCAAAGCTCCTCCATGTCCAGAACCCAGGGTGAGATCGTGGCCATCAACACTCAAACCTAGCTCCAAATGTTTCTGCTGGACAAAAAGTTCTAATTAAGCCCCATAGGGCTGAACCTATACCAAATTAGCACTTCATTTTGGGTATTATAGATTTTTCAGACAGAGAAAGCGGTTGTGTTTCACTTGAAGATGTGGCCTTTAAATTACAATTAGTTGCATCTTCACTCCAATCAAAGTTGTCACAAAACCAGATGATGTCTCAAAAGCTGATAAAGCAGCATTCCTGACCACTGTACACATTTTTTGAATATCTCAGTGATACAGATTTCATCCCTTGCAGTCAGCGGAAAAACCTCCAGTGACTCACAAGGGATAGGAATCCTTACAAAAATAATCCGTGCTGGAAAAGCAACACTTCCCCTCGGCTATCTCTGCCTGCTGCCAGCGGGGGTGAGAGCAGTGCAGCCAGACAAGGACCTCTCCTGCCCACACGGGCTCGGGTTACACTGCGGGACAAGGCAGGCACACAGACCCCGGGACAGACGTGGTGACAGCAGTCACCTGGGTGGGGACACAACGAAAGGCCCTGTGTGCTGCTCTTCACAAGCATTTGGAGTGTGATTTCCACGTGGTGTCATTTACCACACCTCAGCTGTCCCCATACGCTGGGGCACAGCATGGAGATGTGGCCCAGCACTGGGGTCAGGCAGCTGCACCCCAATCTGTTCACACTCCATGGTGCACCTTCAATTTGTGTCTTCTGTCATCTCTGCATTGCTGCTGCTTGGGCACAGCCAGCTCTTCCCACGGCTGCTGTCCCCATCCTGAGAGTGGGATGGGATGGGATGGGNACAGAAAGCCATCCCAATGTGTGAGTGGCACTGCCACCACAGTGGGATGGTAGGTCCCTGGAAGAACCCATCACAGGGAAATCTCTTTTGGTGGCTGGGATGTGAGAAGCTGATCTCAAAATGCTGAGGGGGTTGTCCTCCTGGGGGGCTGAGATGAGGGAGGCTTGTGGCAGTAGGAACTGAGCATGGAAGAAGTGCCAGTGTGACAGACAGAGTGGGGGCTGCACCCAAGCTCCTCCACTTCACTCTAGGTGGTGCTCCCTGGCACAGGATCCCAGCAGGATCTCCCCTCCATCCACGGGCTGTGCTTCCCTCAGGACTGGCTGCTTAGCTGTGAGCATGCCCTGGTGTCTCCAAGACAGAGGAAATCTCCCTTGAAACCAAGTGGCCTCTCTGGCTGCAGCTTTATCTTCTCCTTCCTGTTTACTGTGAGGTCCCTGACAGGGCTGTTTGTTCCCACCATCACAGGGCCCAGCGCCTCTCAGGGGTGTCAGGATGTCTCCCATCGCCCTGCAAGCCCTGCATTGGCACCTCCCTGTCCCTCTCCATCTGCCCTCACCCTGCTGTGGGCACAGCAGGTCCCCTGGAACAGCCAGCAGTGCCAGTGCCCTCCCTTCCTGCAGGGCTGCCCTTTCCCTCCACTGCCATCCCACTCTCTTCCCTTCCACATTTGGTCAAGCTCTTCATTCTGACATTTATAACTCTGGGCTGAGCAGCCTCCACTCACAGCTCAGCTCAGCTCTCCTCCTGCTCTTCCTCTCCTCATGGCAGCACCACAGCCTCATCCCTTCTTCCATTCTCTTCATCTCTGGCTCCTGCTTCCCCCTCCCCATCTCTCCAGGCTGCTCCCTCTGGTTCTGCTGTCCCCTGTGGAGCAGCCAGCCCCTCTTCCCCACCCTGCCCCAGAGCTGCCTCCCTTCAGCTTGCCTTTCACCTAGGCTGCCTGCTCAGTATTGTTTGTTCCTCTTTTGGGCCTTAGGACAAAAATATCTCCCCAGCCAGGCAGCCTGAGCTGCTGGTCAGATTTCCTCGTGAGCTGTGTGAGCAATGTTGTTTCTGTGCTGGGTAAATACACTGACCTAAGAGCAGGCAATTCCTGTGAAAATGTATTCTTATGTTACTGTTTTCATGCTTTTCATCTACCTCTTTTTTTTTTTTTTTTTTTTTTTTTAATAGCTCATTCTCACTAGTTTAATGCTTGATTTTCATTTCGAAGCACACAGGCATGCCCCTCCCTCTGTTACTGAGTGCAGGAGGTTATTGCAGTGTTGCAAGTCTGTCAAAGAAAACTGCCCCCTGTATAGAGCAAGACCTGCTGAAAGCCTCAAGGTCACAGCCATGAATGCTGCTCCCCTCCCTCTCTCTGGTTTGCTCTCTGCTCAAGGTGAGTCAGGCATTGCTGTGCCCCCGTTTCCCTCCTTCTGGAGGTATCCACTGGTTTGTTCCCCTGGCAGTAAAACAGAGCAGCAGGTTTGGCATGGGATGGAGCCCCTTGTCTGCTCCTCAGCAAAGCCCCAGGGCTCTGTCCCTGTCCTGCTGCAGGTGTGGCAGGACACGGGGTAGGAGGTGAGGGCTGTGGCACAGGGTGTGGGCGATGCAGATCCCACCAGGACTTCACCCCTCAGTGAAACTCACATCTCCAGCCTCCTCTGCAGCATCCTGGCTGTGTCTCTGTGTCCTGAGGGGTGGGTTACTCCCAGCCCCTCGTGCTGGAGTTGTTCCACTTTCCACAGGCTCTTTAAATAGCCAGGAGCAGAGGAGAGGATGACCTTGGAGCTGAGGGATTCCCTGTGAGGTAGGACCTGCAGCTCCCACTGCCTGCTCTGAGAGAGGCAGACGGGTTTCCCACAGCTCTGCCCTGATCACAGAGTGCTGCTGCTGGCTCCCAAAGGCTCTGTGACTTCCCCTGAAATGCCAGCTGTGAGCAGGAGCTGTGTGTTCCATGGATTGGAACTGTGTTTCTTGTGGGTAATCTCTCAGCCAGAAGAGAAACCCTGTGTTAATGAAGTTATGGCTGAGAGACAAGCAAGAGCAGATCCAGCCTTGAGGGTCCCTGATGCAGAGAAGCTCCCTGCAGTCCCCAAGGTGAGTGAGAGGATTTCTGTCCTGTCTCATTTAAGAGTTACAAAGCAGAGGAGAATTTAGCTCAATCTCCAGCCTCAGGGTGCCTTCCTGAGTCACTGTGACTTGGCTGGCATTGGCCACAGCATCATAAAACCTTTGACCTGAGTGTGTCTGGCAGGTTTTTGGATGAATTCTGGTCCCAGCCCCTGCTCAAAGCATGGCCAACATAGTTCAGACATCTCGGGGACTTGTGCAGCTGAGCCCTGAGTATCTCTAAGGCTGCAGATTACACAGCATCCCTGGTCAGCCTGGTGCAGTGTCACCACCCTCACAGGGAGAGAACATTTTCTAGGACATAATCAGAATTTCCCTCTTGCAACCCATTTCTGTTGCCTCTCTTCCTGTCCCTGTGCACCTCCACCATGAACCCCCCACCAAAGGACTCCAGCTCCTGGGCCTGTGCTTTTGAATTTCTGGCCACTGAAAATGGCAGCTGGCAATGTGGTTACATGCAAAGAACCAAGACATGCTTCACTTTTTGCTATGAGACACAACCCCTGGCACAGGGAGTTTCTGATTTGGAAGAAAGATTAAATCCACAAGGCTTTGTGCCCAGCCCACCTGCCTGACATGTCCCACCCTTTAGTGAGATGCAGAGGTCTGACCATTTCACAAGCCAGTCCTTCAGGAATATTGCACCAGTGCTGCATTTTATAGCCCAACAAAGTTTGGATGCTATCAACACACCCATACAGGAATATTTTGGGCATCTCCATCTGCCCTGGGTTCACTGGATTCCTGAGGAGCTACTGAAAACAATGCAATGCTCTTCAGGGTGGTGGTGAAAAGACTGAGCCCTGCAGAGTGGTGTCAGAGAGAAAGAGGCTGGGCTCCTTCACAGAGGAAATGGGAACAGAAGGATCAAAGTCTGTGACTAACGATGCAAGCTGTGTATCCAGAGGGTATTCCTACCCCTGAGAACAAAGGCAAAGCAATAAGCCTGGCCTGGGGATCAGACTGGGCACAACTTTGTACAAAAAAGGGAAAATAAAGGATGACAGACTCAAAATTACAGCCCTGCTGGGTTCTGTCTGCTCAGAGCTGAGCAAGATCCTCACAGCTTGGACCCCAGCTAACAGCAAAACTGTCTTGGAATTACCTCTCCTTTGACTCATGGTGCTCCTGCAGGATGCCTTGACTATAATGTTCCTCCTTCCCGAGAGCAATTATCAGGGAAGAGTTCATTTTCACTGCTTAATACAAAGCAGACATTAAACACTCCTCATGTGCAGGGGAGGGGAAATCAGCACTCAGTGCTGGGGCTGCTGAGTCAGTAAGGATGTTCTTTGGGATATGCATCACATCTCAGGGGCCAGACCCTGAAAACTGGGTAGCTGCTCACTGCTTTCAGCTAGTGAGAGCACCTGAGCCCCAATGATAACCAAAAAAAACCCCCAAAAAACCAAAACCAAAACCAAAAACAAAAAACCAAAACCCAAAACCAACCAACCAACCAAACCCACAAAAAATCCAAAACAAACAAACAAAAAACCACCACCATAAAAACCCCCCCAAAACCAACCAAAAAACCACAAACTGATTTTATGGAGCACTTGCTCACTCTTTTTTTTTTCCACTGTGCAGAATTAGGCCCCTTTCAAATAGACCTGGGTTGGAGACACCCAACTGGAGCAGTCCAGAGCAGCCCCACAGTGAGAGCCAGCAGCAAGGACTGGCAGGTCTGTGTGCCCTTCTTTACCTGTTGATGCAGGTAACCTGTGAGTGCCCATCTGGGACTCATGTACTGCACTGGGCTCCTCCACCAGGACTGAGACACTCTGAGTTCCTCCTGCATAGACTCTGATTCATGAATCAGTCTCCTTCATGACTTACTCTTTCATGGAGTAGAAGCAAAAAAGGATGTTCCTCCCCAAGACATCTGTGTCAGAGCCAGCAGAGCCTTTGATGCTGGGGTTGAGGTGGAAGCAGAGGGCTCACACTGTTTTTCACCTGTTGTTCAAACTCCCTAGTCATTAAAGCAGAAATTCAGCCTGTTTGCAGATTCCTGTATCACTGCTGTTTTACTGTCCTGGCAAACACATCTTTGTGGTGAAATGGCTGCTTTGATATAAAGACTCTTTTCCCCAGAAGCTGGGAGAGAAGGGAGGAGAATGCTGGATCACAGCAGTCAGAGAGGAAAAAAGTGTCCATGGTGCCTTTGTTTGTTTGTTTTCTTTTTGTGAATAGATTAAATGAAGTCAAAACCTAACGCTGGTCGCTGAGCAGAACATCTAAAGCAGTGGGTGGGCAGGCAACCCTCTCCAGGCTCACCACACCCACTCTGTGAGGTGCCCAGAGCCCTACCAGGACCTGTCCAAATCCTGTGCACACACCCTGCCAGATTTTGCAGGCACTCCATCTCTTTGGCAGGGTGAATAATAAGGATACACCGCTCAGCCCCTGCCTCAGGGGCTGCTTACAAGGAAAGGAGCTGCACTTTTGGAAACTGAAGATCACACCACCACAATCTGCTCTCTGGTGGTGATGTCCACCTTCTTCCATTACCTCTGAACTAGGGTGATGCTGTAGCCAGAAGCTCAGTGGCCTCAGATCAGGCAGAGCACACTGCCTGTGTTCCTGGCATTGGCATTCCAGAGCAGGTAGGGGATTTCCTTGGATTCGAGGAATGCAGACATCAGAAGCAGCTGCACTGCTATTATCACCTATAAAACCCAGCCCTCAGTGATTCCAGGAGAAGAAGGGAGATGAGATAATTACAGTTTTGGCACGGTGAGCACTGGCTGAGGGCATTTTGAGTCAAGCCAGGACAGAGAGTTTGTTGTTCCTTTCCAAGGCAGTCGAGACAACTGTGCACGTTCCCGGAGCCCCTTCTCCCCTTTGGAAATCCAGCTGCTGCTCAGCACATGGAAACACTGAGCAGCTGCTGGGGCCATCCACCAGAACCTGCTGGGCACTCTGAGGTGGACAGGATGCAGTTGTCCTAAACTATTTTGGACCTGGAGCACACCAACTATCCTGGCTCCAGAGAGAATAAAAGACTCGACAGCTGTGAGGGTTTTCAAGGATGATCAACTGCATGGCCAGGGAGCCACTGGGAGACAAAGATGAACTCTGGGAGGAGCTATTTGGGAACCCTGGCAGCAACAATTCCCCTTGGACTGCCCCCAGGGTCAGCAAGGATGGAGGAAGAGATGAATGGCCAGTTGGTTTCCTTCTGCCTGGACATCCAGAGGTGGCTTGAAAAAATGTGAAGGAAAGCTTAGGATCCCTTCCAGCAACCTGCATGCCTCAGCAAAGAGTCCTGCTGTGAGGAGATACCGGAGACAAGGGCAAGGATTTTTCTGGGAGAAGGAGCTGGCAAGGACAGAGAGCTTCCCGTGCTGGGCCTTGGCAGGAGTCAGTGGAGCCACAGAGACAGCAGGCAGTGAGGAAGGGTCAAGGCTGCCACGAAAGGGTTCCTCTGGAGCAGGTTCCTGTTGCTGGGAACATTGGGCTTGCTGGCAAATGGCAGCAGCAGTTGAGGTGGAGGAGAAAATGTGAGATTCTACAGGGCTTTCAGACACATAGAAACAGAGTAAATGCTACAATTTGAACTTTTAACTTTCTTCCACTTGTATTTTGTTTGTTTGTTTTTATTCTATTTCTCTCCCCAGGGCTTCAGCCAGGCACACATTCCACTGGCACTTGAGCGAGCAGCGGGAAGCCCAAGAGGAATACCTGTGTCTGTGTCCAGCAGGGGTCACTGATGATTCTCTTGCTTTTAAAGCTTTTCCCCCCCTCCTACTTCTTTCTATCCTTTCTGGGGGAGGTCTGCCATTCCAAGAAAGCATCCATGTCATGGGTAGGAATGCCCTGCTGGAGCCAACAGGAGTGGTGAAATGTCCTCTCAAGGACGCCTTGAGCAGATTTGCAGCAGTGGGACAGAGGCAGGAGCTGCCCAGAGCAGCATCCCCCTCATGCTGGGACTGCACTGGGACAGTGTCTAGAGTTAAACTCATGGCCACAGCACCATGAATTTACCTTCAGAGCTCTGGCTGTGAAGGTCCTGTCAAACAAGACACACTGTGTGTTTCCAGCTCTCTCACGCTGCTCCAGTGAGGAAAAGTTGCTGCCATTCTTCCAGGACAGGACCCAGCATTTTTCATCTTAGTTTGTTAGGATGACTGGTTTATGGCTCGCTGTGTTTTTATTGTGTTCACTAATGGATTTTATGCAAAACAATTCAGATGAGGCTGTAAAGGCTGGCAGCCTGTGCTGGTGATGCTTCTGCAAAGTTTCCCTGGTGATATTTGCTGGGGCAGAGAAGGAATGTTGCTCCCTCTGTGTCAGGACATGATGATACAGCAGTGTACATAAACTCCACTCTGCTCTCTTCTAATGCCAGGAAAAAGGTTTGCCATCACCTGTGTGACCAAGAGAAGTTTTCCTTCTGTCTACTAATGAAGCTGGATGCAGAGAGAGTTTGTTATCACTGGAAATTCCTCTGTGAATGGCTCCAGTGGCTGGCACTGGATCACCCAGAGAACTGCACTCTGATAATGCCTTTGCTATTCATTTCCCATCAGGTTTGGCCTTGGCATATTTTTCTGATTCCCAAAGCAGTATTTCCTTTCCATAAATGTTGCTGCATGAGTACATGCTCTCTGAATGCTCATGTGGCTGTGGTGTTATTTAACAAGACTCCTGTTCATGAAAAACAGGAAAAAAAATTAAAAAAAGGAGTTTCTGAATACCTTTCTGTCTTATGAAGATGCAGTAAAATATGTTCTCACCACAGCCCCATCCTACTTGTGGTGATGAGTGTTGCTTCTTCCTCTACTTTGTCCCACCTGTACTGCAAGTTTGTGTTTACTCAATTCAATGCATGTCCTGTAAGGCAGATTATTCCACTCTCCCAAAAGCATTCCACTTTTCCCAAAAGTACTTCTACTGCCAACAGAGAAAGTACATATTGCTTTATGGCTTATCCCTTTGATTTCAAAGGTGAGAAACTTCTTTGTCTGAAGAAAATATTTATCAATATTGCCAGCAGGCTAAAGCCTCAAATCCCAGGTTAGACTGCCTTTGATATTACAAACCAGCAGAATAATTTCATGCTGTCAAAGGAAGGAACATGAAAATGTATTGACTTTCTTATCTAGTATCTCTTATTAACAAATGAGTCTGTGGAAAGGTTTGGCCAGCATGTTAGTTTTTATTGGCACACAGTGAAGCAAAAAGATGAATTTGGATGCCTTATAGACTGAACACCTTTTTACCACCAGTTCCTTCAATCCCAGATCATTCCCTCTACTGGGATGTGCCCTCTGCAGCTACAGGATGGGGTCCTCACACAGACCCACCAGAAGAGGTTTTGCACTGGAACTCACAGTAAATCTATGCCCATCCTGTTCTCCTTCTTCACAATCTTCCTCCTTCCATTACAAATGACAAAATTTAGAGGTTTTCAGCCCAAAACACCCTGCTGCTGACATGAGTGACATGACTTACCAAAGTAAGAACATGCTGACTGGAGGAATTCACATCCCAGATCTCAGCTCCTATGGAAGCATCTAACCAAAATTTTCAGATGAGTTCAGTTCCTGACTTTCCCACCCTTGCTTGCAGTGAGAGTTTCTGCATAACTAGGTCTCTTCCTAATCTGACTCTACCTCTTATGCATCTAGAAGTGTTATTCTTTAAAATAAATACCCACGGAATATGATCTTGCCATCCTCACATAATTAGAACCCCTTTAAAAAGGCATCTCTTCAGACCAAGACACGTGTCATTCTTCAACACCAACATGAGCAACAGCAGATTTAATTGTAAGGGTTTGCTCCTGGTACATCCAACAAGACTGGGGAGCCATCTGCCCAACTGAAAAGCATAAATTAGGCAGGGAAAGAGAATCTGTGTCACTGATCTTGTGAGAGGTGATGGGTATCGACAGAGAGGAAACAGTTTGAGCCAACTCAAAAAATTATCAAGAGTGTGCAACAGGAAGACTTCATGAAGACAGCATGTCCTGCTGAGTGTGAGCACAAAGCCATGTGCTCTCTGGTTGTCTCAGCTGTGTAACAAGGGACACAGCTCTAGCTGAAGCAGGAACATCTGGTTTCCTATTTGAGGAGTCACAATCAATCTGCTCCAATAGCACAAACTGCTTACTTCACCCCAAACTTAAAGCTCTTGTGAAACCATCACTGGAGAACCATCTGCTTTTGAGTTGTCTTGTCAGTATCTGTCTTGTGAAAGATATTTTCAGGATGTCAACAAACAACCCCATCCAAAAACTTCTTCCATGTTTCCTGTCATCCATGATGGCATATATTTAGATGCCATATGCCCTGTACTTTTCTTCCCTGGAAACTCAGGGCTGTCTTGTGCCAAGAATTGCACATAAGACATTTCCCATGTGTTATTGTTCATAGGTTCTTGCTCAGCCCTGGGACTGGAGCATAACACACGTGTGCACGTTTGAAAATAGATTGTGTTGGTGTCCCACTCACAAACTGTGAGCCCACTCAACTCCCCCACTCGTGCTTCACTGGAGTAATTTCATCAGTTGGGACGCACAAAGCAGGAATTTTGCTAACCCTTTGCCCTCTGAAACATTATTTATTGTCCTCCCCTCCTCACAGCCCACGTGCAGACCCAGCGTACAAGAATGCATCACGCATGATTCAACACCACGCAAAAACTCTGCTGAGCTTCACACCCAGCCCCAATGGGAGCCTTTTCCTGGTGTGTGGCTGCACAATGCCCAGTGTGGAAAAGGCACTCAGCTCCAAACAACCCAAAACGCCAGAGCACTCCTTACATTGTGGCCCATACAGCAGTTTTGTTCTGTATCCCGGCTCTGCCTGAATGCAATTGGAAATGCCAGACATGCAGCTCCCGAGCAGCGTAGGAGCAGGGTTACAGTTTTCCTGACACTGGAGGGGGGTGACAACAATGCAGCTGACGTAGGAGGGGACGGATCACGGCGCATCTGACAGAGCAGCAATTACAGGGAACGTACTTGCAGGCATGGACGGGTGGAAAACGACTCGAATGTTTTGTTCCAGGGGAGGACAATAAAGGTGTGTTGCAACACTCCTTCCCCCCGTGGAAAGCCGCATTTTTCCCCGTGCACCGGCACAAACAATCTGCGCTGCATGGCAGGAAACATCCGACGCAAACACCGCATCATCCGAGGAAGGATACCTGTTTTCGTAACTTGCTCCTTGACGAAGGGCTCCTGGTAGGGGCTCAGACAATAGGTGGATGTATCAGTTTTTCCCTGCGGGATCACTGTACCACCGGCACCGTGCTGTAAACGCAACTTTTATTTTGCTTCTGTTTTAGTTCAGAGCGGGGAAGGGGGAGGGGAGAAGCTCCCGATTTTTTGGTATGCAGTCGACAAATGCCATTTAAACCCTCTTCAGAGGAGCCTGTGCACATCCCCTTGCCTGGCAGAGGTACAGGCAGATGAAGCAATTACCTGGGACTCCGGGGATGAGATTGCCTTTCCATTTCAAACTGCAGCGAGAGCACGGTGGATCTGACTCTAATACATGAATGTAGAGGAAAGGTGAGGGGGCCCTTATTAAGTTTGTCCCTGGGGAATGATTTGGAGCTTTCCGCATGAGTCACTCACCAAGTGAGGGGAGGGGAGGCTGCAGCGAGGGGACATCAGAGCTGCCTGGCTCAGGTCACCGTTTCCAGCCGAGAACATACGTGTGCAGTAAATTCCATTGTCTCGGGATGCTTCCTGCTGGACACGTGTCCACAGCTGCAGGGCCGGGGCCACCCCGCATCCTATGGCACTCCTGTAAACCCAAAGGGACACTCGGGACAGGCAGCCCCAAAGGAACGAGGCTGAATTCCCTTCCTGCCCTCACAGATTGTCCCTCCAGCCCAGCACGGAGCAGACAGCCAGTTCCTGCACTGGCTGAAGGATAACTGGTCTTTCCCAGGTGGTAGCACCTCGTGGCAGCTCCAGCAGCCGTGAGGATGAGGGTGACAGCCTTCAGTCTCCTGGCCTGCCCATGGGAAGGTTCCCAAACCCATTGGACAGGGGCTGGTTTCCCACCACTCCCATCAGGCTGGCAGAATTTCCCCAACTCTTTTGTGCAAATCAAAGAGAAAAGATCCCACACAAGGAGAAAGGGAAGGATAATTTCTCAGGAATGAAACCCCCTGTCAAATGGATCATGGACATGCCTCCCTCCCACCTCTGCTCTCCTATCTGAAGTCTACTTAGCATTTATTTTTTGCTTTGGAAGCTGGCAGCTTCAGACTGATCTTACACTGCTAAACTTCCCTGATAAAGCGTGGCCTAAAAAAACCCCAAACAACAAAGCAACATGTGAGCTACTACAGTGTGTAGGATGTTTCAGGGAGCAGTGAGAAGTAATACACACTTTCAACAGAAACTGCTGGCAAAGAGTGGCAGAGCTTGGGAATACCAGAAAGCAGGTGCCTCTGTCTGACCTGCTTTCTGTCCACCTTTTATCTGGGATAACATTGAACTACAAGTGCTAATCTTACAGAAAGTCCAACCTGATAGAAAAATCCCATAAACTGTATTAAACCCAGTATGTACATAACTGTAGTTATACCAGCTGTGAGATTAACATTAATCATCTAATTTCAGTGTGAAGGATGGAGTTAATGCAATTTGCCTGAGCTCAGGACACACAGAGATATTTCCCAGCTGTGTCACTGTCTTGCCTCGTCACCACCATGGGCAAGACGCTCCATCCTTGTAGACTTTCTGCCTTCCCAGCTGTAAAGCAGGTAAAGTGAGGGAAGTTACATCTTTTGTGCCTTTTGTCTGTGAAGATTCCATGGTCTTAGTGGGAAAGTGCCATTTCCAAGTGTTGGTCTGTAGGTATCTGAAGTCCAGGAGGTTCTGCCCCAGGAAGGTTCCTGCCTGGCTGATCCTGATGCCAGCAGTGACAGCAGCTTAACACAGATGTGCTCAGACCCAGAGGATTTTGGTCCTCTTCAGCCAAATTTTGGTAGAACAAGTGCTTTACCTTGCAGGATACCTTGAAGATGGATGTTTTAAGAGATGTAAACAAAGTTACTTTCATCTAAATTTAAACAGGCACAGATAGATTACCAATGTGTATTCACTTTTACTACCACCACCACCTTTGGTCATTAAGCTTAATTGGGAAAAAACCCTTATTCAAAAGCCATTGTTCCATGTTGGCTGCTTAGCTTCTGCCTTTTTTTTATCCTGGGCAATGGAAATAACCTTTCCCACTTCTCCTTTTCTGCATATTTTTTTTCATGTTGCCAGTTTTACCAGCCAGGCTCACCTGTCCCAGCACAGTGGAGCACTGTAAGAGTGACAAACACGGAAGGGAAATGATGACAATGAAACAGAGACACTCTCAAGGGCACAGACCACCTTGTTTGTTCTGTGGTTATTCCTCCCTCTGTGCAAACAAAGACACCCAGAGCCTCAGCATGAAGGCAGGTTTGTACCCCATTATATTTAGGAGAGTGAAGAACACAAACACACCTGGTGGTGACCCCTTCAGAAGTTATTTCCTAGCCCTAGATAAGGAGGATTGATGAGGAAAAGGTCTGTGTCCCTTTATCCTGAAAGACAAGCTCAATGTATTATGTCAGTGAGATGTCATCGCCTCATTAATTATGAAATGTCACAAACCTTAATGACAAAAGATGGTTGTTGTGATGGTAATTATGTAACTGTGATGCAACGTTATTACCAAAGACATTCCAGTGGTCTGAAATACATTTGTGGATGCCATTGTGGTGTCTCAGTAAGGGCATCCCAGCTTTAAAGTATTTCTGCCAAAATTGCAGTGGCAGCCTGGATTTTTTCAAATTCAAAGACACTTTGAAGTCATATTAGAAACAGTCACGCACCTCTTCTTTCAGGATAATGCTTTTGTCTTTGAAATAAGCTTAAAAGTGTTTTAGTTGATTATCTCATCTTCTTTACTTCAAATGTCACTACACTTTTTGTAATGTGACACCTTCCATTTTGCTTCTTTTTAGTCCAGAGTCTAAGTTGATGTGACCAGAAACAACTCTATTGACTTCAGCAAGGTTTTATTCAGTTGTATAAAATAGTCAAACAAATCTCATTTTTAGAATAATTACACCAGTACTTTCTGGAAAAAAAACCCAACCAAACAAACAACCCCAACAAAAAACCAAAAATGCCAAGCCAAACCAACCAATTAACCAAACAAACAAAAAAGAAACAAAACCAAAAAACTGCAGCTCTACTGCAAGTTGTGTCCCAGTAAATCTGCCAGATAAAGCTGGGTTAACTTTAACTGTGGAGGGTGAAATGGGTAGAAAGGAATGTCTCCACTTCTTGGTTTGTTTTCTTTTTGCCAAGTGAAGAAAGTTGCCATTGTTGTTAGTTTGTTTTGAATCCGATAGAAAATGCTGAGTGAAATGACTAAAGGCTGAATTGCTGGAAATATCTGCGAGATGAGTTCTGGAAGGCATCAGTCTCCGTGTGTATTCCCACACACGGATCAGGCTGCCCTCAGGGAGAGAGCACGGAGCTGCTGCAATGGAAAAACTTAGCAGTTGTGTCCTCCCAGCTTCTCCCTCTTCCTAGAGGAGTCACAGGAGCATCCTCGTGGATATGCTCTGCAAAGTGCCTCTCCACTTTCCTCGCTTTTCGTCCCTGATTATGAACAAGGCAGCTCTGTAATTACACCTCTCCCGAGCACGGATATCACGGAATCATCCAAGGTGACTCCTCGTCCCGGATATCTAAAACACCAGAGGGCAGCAGAAGTGTTAAAGCAGAAACTGCAAAAGCCTCAACCTCCCCAACAGCAGCACCTCTCCGAGCTGATAAAACCCGATTGCATAAGAGGTCTGTGATGCCTTCGCAGCATTCAGAGTGAAAGTGGCAGAAAAACGATGTAATGATGACACCACCAAAATTGTGCAATGGTTACTCCTGAGCAGTGCTGCTGGAAGCTGTTCTTACCTGGATGAATGAAAATGGAAGAGAAACACCCAAAGGTTGCTGAGAATAATAGAGGTAGGGAGTCTTTAATTCCCACCAAATGATAAAATTGTGTTTTAACTTTAGAAATGAGGTGCTCCCTCCTTCAGTGCAGATGCCCTGTGGAACTTTCCACAGGGAGCAGCACTTGCCAGTCCTTCTTGCCTGTTCCATCCAAAGCAAGCAATTAAAATCAGAATGGTGGATTCTCCTCTGGTAAGGTCTTACACTCTCCAGGAAATCCCATGGCACGGGTGTCCACTCTCCTTAGTATGGGAAAATCATGAGATGCTCTGGAAAGCACCAAATCCAGTCATCTTCCTTCCATTTTGGAAGAAAGGAATTCTGAGTCCTTTAAAAAGAAATAAAAATGTTCAATTCCTAGCTGGGGCTGGATGTCTTTGAGTGTTCTTTCTAAAAAGACCAGCTCTGTTTGCCATCCTAAAACACTTAATCAATTTCAAATGAAAGCAGCAACTATAATTAAAGGGAGGAAAATCCCACCACAGCAGAGGAACCATTATTAAGGTAATTTTTTTCTTTATAACTCCTGGGGCACTGTTCACATGCAGCTGCTACTGTATGTGCTGTTTGTGCGTCACCTCCTCTCCATGAGCTCCACAGAGAATATACTGTTAGCTTAATAATAACAATAATAACAATAATAATAAGTCAGCTTTTCATGTGAGCTATTCAAGGCACTGTGTAAGCACTAATTGAATGCTACAATAGCCTGGGCTGGCTCTGTGCTATTCCCCTCTCTATAGCTCATGTCACAGCAGTCTCGTGACTTGGGTCACCCCATGGAAGCAGCTCCTGTCCTTCAGCTCCTGACCACCAGCTCTGCCCTCTCCCAGCTCCATTCAAGCCCTGAAGAATGCCAGGGTTTTGTGTATTAACAAAGTTTGGGCATTCATTTAAGGTGTTATTCCTCCATTTTTCTAAGAGAAAGAACCTGCAGTGTAAACACCAGAACTTCACTAAAAATCCTGACAGATCTCTCTCAAGCATGTTGATGATACACAGCTCATGGATCACATAATTTAATTTATGCAGAGCACTGCATCTTCCTCATCCTACCTTTAAATTTACAAAAACTGAGGAAAAGCTTCCTTTCCTCCCTTGGCAGGTCCCTCTTGAACCCTCTAGGAGCTATTCAGGACCTTAAGAAGAACACCCACAATTGAAAACAATCTCTGAATCACAGAATTGTCAGGGTTGGAGGGACCTCTGGAGATCACTCAGTCCAACCCCCTGCCAAGGCAGGGACACAGAACAGGGACATAGAACACATCCAGGTGGGTCTGGAATGTCTCCAGAGAGGGAACTCTGTGTCCTCTCTCAGCTGTTTACAGCTCTGCCACCCTCCATGTAAAGAAATTCTTCCCCAAGCTGAGGTGGAACTTCTTGTGGTTTATTTTATGGCTGTTGCTCCTCATGATGATGCTGGGCACCACTGAAGAGTCTGGGACCATCCTCTTGGCTCCCACCTTGGAGATATTTGTATATATTGATTAGATCCCCTCTCCATCTTCTCTTTGAAGAGATTCTTACTGAGTGCTTTGAAATTTTCAGCATGAAGCAGAGCTGTAACTTTTCCACCTTATTTCCAGCAGTCTGGCAAATCCAATTTGCATGGTGCCCCTGGATGGAAGAGGAAGGTCACCTCCCAGTGTGCCATGGGCTGTGATGGTCAGGGGAGAGGCTCAGACTGAAAGGGAGAGTTTTCCAGTCAGAAACCCATCTCCTGACTGAAGAACTACCTGTCTGAAAAGAGCCTAGACTGACAGCAATGAAGATAAAGCAGAAAAACAGATGTGGCAGGCATCATTCAAGACTTATTTTTGAGACTAGATTGGAATTTGACTCCAAGTGTACAAACATTCTGGTCACCTGCTGTGTGGAGGCTGAAGATCTCCCTGTTTGAACCCTGTGCATCTGCTGTTTCACATCTGACCTTGAGAGGAGTCTCTTGGCTGAGGTTCAACCCTAAACAACCTTCTTAAGCCTTGGTGTGCCAAAGGGAAGAATCCCAAGCCCCACTTGCAGACTGAGCAGAGCTAATGGCACTGCAGGTATTCTGAGTTGGAGTTGCAATAATATCCCAGGTCTGCATATGGGACATGGACCCGTTGGAGAGTCCAGAGGAGGCCACCAGGATGCTCAAAGGGATGGAGCACCTCTCCTACAGCAAAGGCTGAGAGAATTGGGATTGTTCAGCCTGGAAAAGAGAAGCTTCTGGGTGACCTAATTGCAGCCTTTCAGTACCTGAAGAATATGGAGAAACAAGAAAGATGGAGAAACACTATTTACAAGGACCTGAAGTGACAGGACGAGGGGGAATGGGTTCAAATTGAGGCAGAGTATGTTTAGCTTCGATATTAGGAAGAAATTATTTAATGTGAGGGCAGTGAGGCACTGGCACAGGTTTCCCAGGAAAGCTGTGGCTGCCTCTGAGTGCCTGAAGTGTTCAAGGTGAAGCTGCAGGAGACTCTGAGCAAGCTGGTCTAGTGGAATTGTGTCTCTGCCCATGGCAAGGGGTTGGAACTGAAGGGTCTCTATGGTGTCTTCCAACCCAAACCATGATTTTATATAAATAAATATATGTATACACTCTTTATTATTGCTTTTGTTGCTGTCTGTGCCCAGCTGGTGGACCCAGAGGGCTGCTGTCCCCAGACCGGGGTGTCCCCAGCCCTTGAGGGGATACTCTGCAGCATCCCCTCCATCACACCCTGGAAAGCAGGGACAGGGAACAGGGCCTCGCTCAGGGGGCAGGCGGGTCCGCCTCCTGCAGCAGGCACCGGTGCAAAGGGTGCGGTGCATCCCCAGCCCCGCCGTGCCCGGGGATCAGGGACGGACGCTC
>VXBR01008559.1:30842-51269 GCA_013400215.1 Cisticola juncidis
TGTCGGGGCGGCTCCGCGGAGCCCCGCGGCCGCTGCTGCCTTCGCACGCCCGCGGTGATGCCGCGCGTCGCGGGGGCCGCGAATTTTCCCGCGGCATAAAATTGAAACTCAGTGAGAATATGTGCAAAAATTCCCACCCCGGCTCCGGCAGTTCTGAGCGTTACTGTAGCTTCGTTGAGTTACTCTCAGTTTGCTAAAAACCCCCTGCAAATTAAGGATCTCTTGAAGACTTCAGACTTTTTTGTTGCCTTTTTTTTCATTTTTTTCATTTTATTTTTTCTTTTTCTTTTTTTTTTTTTTTTCATTTCTTTGTTCTTCAAGAACAAAGAACCTGGGGTCTTATTTGAACAAATATTTTTTTTTTTCCTGGGTGTGCAGCCGTATTTATATTTCTGGTGCATGTCAAAATCGTCTCAGTCACTACAGTAGGAGATAGTCTCTTAGAAGAATCTGTTTTTCACTGGCATGGGACGGATTAAAAGATTTACAGAATCCTGTCCAGTGCTAATTTCTGCAGTTCTGTTCGCTACCTTATGTGTAATCCTTTGACGTAGAAAAGAAAAATGAAAACGTTCTGTACCGTGAATTCTGTGTGGCTCAGAAAAACAGAATCAGCTTTGTCAAGTCTGTGCTTTAAAAGCTACTTTAAAAGCTACTTTACTTGGATTTTGTGAGTCGTGTGTTTGTATGGGGGTGTGTCTTTTTTGTTGTTTTAAGATATCTTAACAGTGAGAGTACGTTTTGTTATACCTGGGGTTGTTTTGTTATTATTTAAATTTGCAGGTTGCAATAAAAATAATAGACAAAACAAGGTTAGATCCAAGCAATCTGGAGAAGATTTATAGAGAAGTTCAGATAATGAAGCTTTTGAATCATCCCCACATTATCAAGCTATATCAGGTAAGAGTCCAGCTTTGAAGCGCAGCACATAGATAAAATACGCTTATGGTCTTCTCTTGCACGTGATTTTTACATCTAATATTTGCAGAGAGAATGCATATTGAAACACTGAGATACTTTTTGAAAATCGTTTGAAATAAGCTGGGTGTCTCCAAAGTCATTCTTCATTCTTTCAACAAGGTTCTGGTACATTAGACAGCTTTTTTGACAAAATCCACTGTGAAATTCACAGCTGAAACCAGGCTGACATTTGTTTCAGACTGAGGAACGGGTTATCTGAACTTCTGTGATTAACTTGCCTTTCCCATCTCCTCTGCTTTTCCCAGTTTAGAGGACTGGAACTTCTTACGTGCTTTAGATAAGAGGAAGACTTAAACTCACGTTGGGTGGTTGAAGAGGAAGCACTAAAGTTGAGTTTGCCTTAAGAGGAAGGGATTTAAAAGCACCAACAATTAAACCAAATTAAACTAAGTAGAAAGTCTAAGTGGAAATTAAATCGAAGAATTTGACTAGTGAAAAAAGAAAAGGTTGTAAATGTTGGTATCTTAGAATATGTCCAAAAATTACCTGTTTGGTTGTTGTGTTGCAGTTTGTATAGTTTTAAAAGTGAATTTTAAGTACCTTTCCCCTGCAGAGTTTCCCATGAATTTTGGTTTAGATTTGTTCAGTTTCTGCAGGATAATACTGCAGAATAACTGATGGATACTTTTAACCATAGGAACAAATAAAGGTGTTGTGGAGAGAGCAGGATCACGTTTGTCTTGAGCAAGGACTGCTTTTCAAATTCTAAATGTTAGCTCCAAGTAGCCTTTGGTGTAAGTTCCTCTTCATCATTTCAATAATGCTGTGTGGATTTAAGAAGAAGATGACAGAACAGTTTGGGTTGGAAGGGACCTTTAAAGGTGGTTTGGTGCAAGCCCCTGCCATGAGCAGGGCAGGGGTATCAGTCTGTTTAAAAGGGCACAGGAGAGAAAGGTGGAGATGGATGAAGCAGCAGGTCTGAAAGTCCGTGTGCTGTAGTAAACACTACTATCAGCTGTGATCTTACTGTTGGGTTTATTAGCTTAAAAAAAAAGAAAAAAAGAAAAAAAAAGTTTAATTAACATGTAAGGCTGAAGAGCCAGTGAGGCAGGTGCTTAGGCAAGGCATTATTTTAAAAGACCTTGACACACATGAAGTGTTTGTATTTATAGCGTTACCCATCATAACAAAAATGATTCTGTGTTAACAGCTGACGTCAGGGTTGCCCATGGGGCAGTATAGGACATACAGAAACATTCTAACAGTTCGGTTGAGTTCATTTCAGTGGAATGATGTGGGTGAAAAGGCTGTTTCGGAGCATTCAGTAAAGCAGGTTAAATTCCAGCTCGTTGAACCACTTCACTTGATGCAGCGAATGACGTTGGTAGTGGACCATCATTTCTTTTCAGTGAAGTTTTCTTTTCTTTGTTGTTGTGAGTGATGCTTTACCTGTTTGGTGGAGGCTGAGAAGCAGGGATGGAATTAGATGACATACCAATGCAGGGTGTGTGTTCTTGTATTATTTCATCATTGTTTTAGTTTCAGCACCGCGTCTTAATATTGTCCAGCTGGCAACTTTCCCAGAACACTTTCCTTCAGTTTTTTAAACTGGGAACCTCTCTTCCTTTGCTCCTTGTTTGTTTATTTTCATTTCGTGTCTGCGTGTACTTGTAGCAAGGGGAGGACAAGAGCCTTTGAAAAAGGTTACATGTTGGGAGCCTGGAAGTTACGGCCTTTGAAGTAGAATTGAGACTTTTTTTGATTGTTAACTTGTTGTGAGCCTCCTGCTTCCAAAACAAAGTATCTGTTCCTTGAGAGGGAAGTGTTTCCAGGGAAATTCTGAAATCTGAAATGCAACATTTCAAAGGTGTGCAGCGGAAACTGAAGATGAACTTGGAAACACTCAGCATCTCTCATTCATCATTTGGACTGTAGTTATTCTTTTTTATTCTTCTCTAAAGGCAAATATTGTGAAATATCAAAGCAAGTTGATACTAGATTGATAGGCAATATATTGACAGTTGTTGATGGGCATCAAGCTCTGCTGTTACACAAACAGCAGCCTGTTATCACTTGCAAAGGAGGCTCCCCATGTCCCAGCCAACTCCAGACAGGAGCAGGGGATCTGATACCACTTCTTGCTTTGTCCAGCTTGCAGCTACCTCTGCTGACCTGAGCCCCCACTAGCCTTGAAACAAAGATGACTTCAGATAAACTTTTAAGTTCCTTGGCATGTTCAAAATATATCACGTTAATCGTAAATATATACATGCATATTTTAACAAAAGGGGAGTGTAAGAAATTATCTAAACACTCATCTTCTCTCTTACAGAGATTAGGTAGCTTGGTAATGGTGAGAAGAACAATGGCCTGGGAAGCCATTGTATAATGTAGGCACATAAGCCTTGATTTGTTATCTTTTTCATTACCAGTTTGCTTGGAAAGAACTCTGTGGTGCAAAATTAGATGCTTTTACTGCCAGCTGCTGCAGCAAATATAAATTCAAATGGATTTGTTTGAGAATTCACATAGAAAAACAAATGAAACTGTAGAGCTCTGCTTTTTTTTAATCATGTCATCTCATGTCTTCACAGGTTATGGAGACAAAGGACATGCTGTACATTGTTACTGAGTTTGCAAAGAATGGAGAAATGTTTGGTAAGTCCTCACTGACAGAGCTTAAAGTTCTTTAGATGTAGAAACCATGGCTTTATTTTGTAATTCCTGAGCAACAGATCTACTCTGATTAAAGACCTAGGGCTTGTGTTGTCAGCTGTCAAACAGCAAGTGCAGCACCTGGAGGATTAGGAAAAATTTCCTCAGGGTGTTTCTAAATCCTGTTTGATTTTGTCTCACAGATCACCTGACCTCCAACGGGCACCTGAGCGAGAGCGAGGCACGGAAGAAGTTCTGGCAGATTCTCTCAGCAGTGGAATATTGTCACAGCCACCACATTGTGCACAGGGATCTCAAAACAGAGAACCTCCTGCTGGATGCTAACATGAATATCAAACTAGCAGGTAAGAGGAAACAGGAGGGCACTTCATAAAGAACATCAAACATGTTGTTTAGACATTGGGTTTCCCTAGGATGAGCCTATAAATGTATTTGTGTAAGTGAAAATAAAACATTAGTTACAGATATTTCTCAGAACAGATTTTGTGAACAGAAGGGAATAGCTTAAATGAATATGCAGAAAACAAAGCAACACATCTGTTCCTTTCTCTCCATTTTCTGCTACTTCTGAAATATTAGTATGTGGTTGAGTGTTGTTGTCTCACCCCAGATTTTCACCTTAATTTCAGACTTTGGCTTTGGAAACTTCTACAAGTCAGGAGAGCCCCTTTCCACTTGGTGTGGGAGCCCACCCTATGCAGCTCCAGAAGTTTTTGAAGGCAAGGAATATGAAGGACCTCACCTTGATATATGGGTGAGCTTGCTATTCCTCCAAAACCGCGTTTCACACTTTGTGAGGGTCTGTGGGCCTTCAAAATCCTCGTTTTTCCTGGAGTCACTCATGTGCTGTGCTGTTTTCTCTCTTGGCAGAGCCTTGGGGTGGTTCTGTACGTCCTTGTCTGCGGTTCTCTGCCTTTTGATGGACCCAATTTACCAACTCTGAGGCAAAGAGTGCTGGAGGGGCGGTTCCGCATCCCGTACTTCATGTCCGAAGGTGCCTTTTTGTTTAAGATCCCTAATGTTGGAACAGGTGCTATAAAGGAGTAGCTGTCCAGTTTGCAGCTGGCAATTGTTTTGTTTTTATGTATCCAGTAGTTTCTGTAGGGCAGAACACGTTTTCTTTTCTGGGATCTGCTTTGTGGTGCATCTGAAAGGCTGTAGTTTCCTTTCTTAGAATATCCCTGTGGATTACAAAAATACTCGACTCTCCAGCTGGAGAAATAATCAGAAAAGAGAGAAAACAGGATTTTAATGAGACTAGCCTGCAATGCTGACATAGGTGTAGTTCTCCTGAGATATTTTAGCTATGCAGAAGGGCTGTATTCCAGTGTGGCTGTGCTGCCAAGGAGAGCAGGAATATTGGGACTTAGCAGTGTTTCCTGGGAACTCCAACACTCTGATGAGAAGCATGAAACTGAGGAGTGTTATCACCTCTTTCTGATTTGGTTTCCAAACCAAGTGAACGTGCCTCTGCTGTCACGTGGAGGTTATCTGCTGAAGTCTGAATTTTATCAGTTATAGCCATGAACAGCTTTATTTCCTGGTTATAAGTAAATAAGCAGTATAGGACCAGGAAGTTATGTGTGATGGGGTTCTGTGCTAAGTTCTGACCTATTTTATGTAGATATAATGTCATTAAACCTGCATTCTCTCAAAACCAGCTCTTGTACAAGGTGCAAGGTCACCTGGTATCCAGCACAGCTTCATTTCCTGTAGTGAGATGTTGTTTTTGTAATATGTATGTAGACATCCCTTGTACCTTCTGGAATATCTGATAGTCAGATCAGGCATCAGCTGCCCTCAAACCTTTAATTCCTGTTTCCATAAGCATCTTACACTGTTGCTGGGGAGTGTTCTTAGCAGTGACCTGGGGCTGGGCTGTTATTTTTTTGCCCCTTGCTCATGAGTTTGTGTTTGTCACCCAGACTGTGAAACACTAATCCGACGGATGCTGGTTGTGGACCCAACCAAGCGGATAACCATCTCCCAGATAAAGCAGCACAAGTGGATGCAGGCTGACCCCTCCCTTCAGCAGCAGCAGTCCTTGTCCTTCTCCATGCAAAACTACAACTCCAACCTGGGCGACTACAACGAGCAGGTCCTTGGCATCATGCAGACCCTTGGCATCGACAGGCAGAGGACTGTAGAGGTGAGTTCTTGCCCTTTAGATGCATCTTCAGCGGCCATCAGAATGCCAGTGGTGCAGTCATGGGTCATTCAGTGACTGCCCCTGATCTGGTGTCACAGCATAAAATCTTCACTGCCCTTCTGGATTTTGCTGGTTTTCTGGAGTGTGCTACTCTGAGCCCTTAGCCATGAGTTTTTGCTGCTCACATCCTGGGTTCCCTGCAGCTCAAAAGGCCCTTCCAATGTCTTGCAGTCCCTGCAGAACAGCAGCTACAACCACTTTGCTGCCATCTATTACCTGCTGCTGGAGCGCCTCAAGGAGTACCGGAGCAGCCAGGCGTCCTCTCGGCCGGCAGCCGGCCGGCAGCCGCGGCCCCGGAGCTCCGAGATCACCCCTGCTGAGGTGAGGAGAGGATCCACCTCGGGATCTCCTTCCCATGGGGCTGCCAGGCCTCTGAAACCCAGTTCTGATAGCTGTGCCCTCTGACAGGACACAGCCTGCTGTTCTTCAGCAGCAGGCTGAGTGAATATTAATGCCCTGTTTCCTAGGAAGTGACCACAGGTCATGGTCCAAAGGATAGTCTGCCTCCAGTGCAGGTCAATAGTGAGCCACAGGATTAGACTTCTCATGGAAATCTGCCCTCTTAGGCATGGCTTGGTTATGCTTCTTTGCTGCATATCCTGTAGGCTCCTCAGAAGTACTCCATGAGTCACTTAATGTGTTTTTCTGACATTCTTTTTATTTTCTTCGCCCCCACCCCCTTTAAAGTGTGGTTTGGGTGCCTTTGCAAATTGCACTTCCAGTTAAATTGCCTAACTTAGGAGGAGGAGTTCTGTGTTTGTGTTGGCATTGATGGATTAGCTTTGTTCATTTTCATAGAAAGCATGAGGAGAAAGCTTGCAGGGAAGGTGGCTCTGAAATTGTGTGACTCTCCAGTATCTGAAAAGTCACGTGGAGCTACAGTGTGTGTGATGGCTTCTGTGCATCGCTCTCTCTCCAGATGCCTCAGGACAGTGTCACTAGTGAAACCCTGAGATCATCTCTGCTTTACCAGCAACCTCAGAGCCTGATTCAGCCATCCTTGCAGGCAGAGATGGACTGTGATATAAGCAATCCACTACAGGTTGGTGTTCCCAGCTAAACTCTGTTGCTTCTTTTTTTTTCATTGTTCTGCCAATCCACAACAATGGGGGTTGTGGCTTTTGTTCTCTGCCTCCCGTGTTTTGTTTGGCATTGGGCATGGTGTCACATAGCCTCTCAAACAATATTCCTGCTGAATACATGCCACAGAATTGTGGAAAGTATTAGAAGGCAGTGCAGAAATAAGGAAAAGACCCTGAAGTCTGTGATCTGGCTTGTTTTCCAGCCTGTGTTCTTCCCTGTGGACACCAACTTCAACGGGCTCTTCCGGAACCGCTCCATCTCCCCCAACAGCCTGCTGGAGACCACCATCAGTGAGGAAGTGAGGCAAGAGAAGGAGCTAGAAGATGAAATCAAGGCCTATGACCACCCCATCTGCATCCCTAGCAACACCAGCAGGAGGCACACCCTGGCTGAAGTGACCACCCATTTCTATCAGCACGTCCCTCCATGTAAGTAAGTCTGGGAGATGAAGGCTGTCTGTAGGAAAAGAGCAGAGGAGGAGAACCATAGAGCCCAAATGCTGAGGGAGACTTTGATTTGACCAAATCAGCATTGAAACATGCTGATTTTACCTTGACTGGGGTAGGAAAGCCTAGAAAAGAGGTTTGTACTCTGCCCTCCCCAGTTCTGTCTTCCTACAGATAAGCAGAGCCCTTAGAAGAGAAGTTGTGCTGTTGCATTTCACCTAGATCTCTTCAGAGGGGAGTGTGCTCACAAGCAGGACACAAACATGGTCTGCTTGCTTCTGCTGTTATACTGGGGGAGGAGAAAGTGCCTGAATTTAACAAAAAAATCCTCACTGATTGTGTTTGGTACATGAGCCTGTGAACCAACCAAATAAGCACAACTGTTAACAAAACAATCATCCTGGTTGTGCTAAAGAAATGCTGTGTGCCTGATCCAGCACAGCCTGGTGATGGCCAAATCCTGTCAGCTGGACAGGAGCCCAAACTGAGGTTATTTGTTGATGACCCCTTGCTGGAGTCAAGCCCTGGGACAAGAGGAGTTGCTGGAGACCTCTCCAGCTCGAGGCTGTTTATTTGTGCCAGTGTAGGTAGGCAGAAGGCTCTGATGTCATGTTTGTTCTTTCCTGTACTCATCTTGGGAATGTTCTTTCTCTCCTTCCTTCCCTTCCATAGGTATAGTCATTTCCTCCTCTGCCAGCCCCACAGAGGGAACCAGCTCAGACAGCTGCCTTACTTCATCCTCAAATGACAGCTCAGTGGCCCTGAGCAGCTGCTTGGCAGGTCAAGTAATGACGGGGAGCCCGGCCACAGCCAGGATGACGTCGCCTTTCCTCGCTTCCCAGTCTGACGCTCCCGTGCTACAAGCCCAGGGCTGCATGGGAGGTGCTTCTCTCCTGCCTGTCAGCTTCCAAGAAGGAAGGAGAGCATCTGATACCTCATTAACTCAAGGTAATGCCTTCCTGGCTTTGTCGCTGAGGAATTGCACCCTCCAACAGCCACTGGGAGAGGGTAGGGTGCAGGGGGACTTGCTGCCCGTTAGTGCCATGCTGAGACCTGGATATTCTGCCTCCTGTGTTCATGGGCCCTGAGGGAGGGTGGGATGCCCTGGGGGAAAGGTTCTCAGACACTGATTCAGCCTGCCCATGGAGATATTTCTGCTGCCGTGAGTGGGATGGCAGGCTCCACCTTCCTCCTAAAATATGGAGTGCACAACGTCATGATTTCCCTCAGGCTTTTCCTTTGCCATGCTTGTCCATCTGCACAAGGGTGCAGCTGTCCCAGTCCCAGTTTCTCTACCTGAATCCCGCTCTGACCACCAGGCAGGGAGTGAAGGTGGAGTCTCCTCTAGCCCAGTTCTCACACCCAGGAGGGCAATGCTGATCTGTACTGCTGGCAAACGCCGAGGAGGATTAAAGTGCATTTCTTTTCCTTGTGTCCCACAGGCTTGAAGGCTTTTAGGCAGCAGCTGCGGAAGAACGCTCGAGCCAAGGGGTTTCTCGGCTTGAATAAAATCAAAGGCTTTGCTCGGCAGGTGTGTCAGTCCTCCTCCTCCTCTCGGGCAGCAAGGGGTGCCATGAGCCCTTTCCAGCACACGCAGCCCAACACCTGCATGTACAGCAGCAGCGGGAGCAGCAGAGAGGGGAGAAGCCTCCTGGAGGAGGTGCTGCAGCAGCAGAGGTGAGGGAGGAGCTTTGGTGTCTTTTCATTGGGTTTACTTTGGGTTAAGGGTGAGCAAGGAGTGGTAAATGCAGCAGAAGAGGGTTGGGGGTTTGGTCACTGGGGGTTCCTGTCCTCCATCTTTGCTGTGTGTCAGTGGGTAAACTGCTTGGCTTCCTTTGTGGCTTCCTGCCCTGGCACATGTAACGCAGGACGTGCAATTCCACTCAAAAATCTCAGTGTTCAAGTATTTGGAGGTTGCTGAATTGAGAAGCAGTTCGGTAGTGTGGGGGAAAACATTGCTTCTCCCTACTGCAAGCTGTGTTTTGCTTTGTTAGTTTTGGGAATGATTTCTTTCCTCCTCTGCCTCCTCCTGTAATTTTCCCATGGCAAGGAAGTGAGACCTTGTAATTTGGAAAAGTTACAGCCCACAAAGGAGGCACAGTTCCAGTGGCCTCAAATGTCATGTGTGGTGGCACCTCTTCATTCCCATAGAAGCAAGATGGAAAATCAAGCTTCTGGTTTATCTGCACACATTGTCTCTAGAACATCTATTATTAGGTGGCCAAATCGTGACCAGATAAACTTGGTTTGACAGTTGCCCTCTGCAGAATGAGGGAAAGCCTGGCACGGGCAGCTTGCTTTGATTGTACTGGCTGGGGTAAGGAGAGGTTTGATAGAGAGAAGGAGACAAAGGGGAAAGTTATGGTCAAGGTTAGGGGCAAGAAAGGAAGGAACAGAACATGAATGCAAATGCATGCAATGCAAATTAACCTCTTCCCCCTCTGATTCTGTTCAGAATGCTCCAGTTCCAGCATCACCAACTACTCCAAACAGCTTGCCCCCAAACCTCCCAGACACCCGCAGCCAGCGCCATCCCCTCCTCCCCTGACGGGCCGGGTGCCTGCAAAGCCTCCAACCCCATCCTGCTGTCGGAGCTGCGGAGAGAGAACTCGTTCGAGCTGTCCCTGGCCGGCAGCAGCCAGCTGCTCCAACCTCACTTCTTCGGCGTCAGCGTGTCCCCGGCGTCGTCGGCCGCGCACCTGCTGGACGCTCACCTGTACATCAGCGGCGGCGGCGGCGCAGCCCCGCTGGCCCTGTCCCAGCCGCGCAGCTTCCCCGCGCCCTGCCCCGGCTGCGACGGCGCCGCGCTGCAGCACGGGGACTGCGAGATGGAGGACCTGACCTCCGGCCAGCTGGGCAAGTTCGTGCTGGTCAAGTGAGAGCTCCGGGCCGCTCTCGCTGCAGGGAACCTCGGCCGCGGTTCCATGGCTGGATGGTGGCGTGGGGACGAGTGACTCTCAGAAGCAATAAATTCTTGAAGTATGTGAAGAGGCTGTCTGGCTCGGAAAGCTGGCAACTTTATAGGACTGAAACAAGCAATATGTATGTCTTTTTGCTTCTACTATTCTTGCACTGAACAAATAACGAATAGAAACTGATTTTTTTTTTTTTAAAGGAAAAAAAAAATAATGATGGGGCAGATGGGTGGGGCATTTGTGGGGTCAGGGAGGGATGTGGTTGGGGAAGAACTCTTCGGTACTGTACTCAAGTCAGACCAATACAGCTCTGCTGTTATGCAAGATTAGCAGCTGTCAGTAGTGGTGACACAGCAGGGAGAGGCTTTTCAAAGAAGGGACCAGAGCCTCCCTTTTTTCACAATATTCATTTATGGGTTTGTGAAGACGATTACCTCTTTAAAAAAAAAAATAAACAGAAAACCAGTGGCATGCAGCATTATGCATTCATAGGAGACAAAAATGGAAGCATTGCCATTTGTTGTTTTTCCTTTTCCCTCCTGTTAACACTCATTTTATTTAAAGGACCCAACATCCCCATTCCACACCTCCCAGATAGACATACTTTAAATGAAAACTGTGAACTTCTTGCTTGATACATCAGCTGGAAAAGCTCAGCATGCCCTTCTAATTAGTACAGAAGCAGTAACTATTGGAAATGTATCCCTTGATAATCCAAATTGCATAATGCCTGGTCTTTTGCAGGGATGTTTGTTTGGGAGTGGCATGTGTGTACATACACACGTGCCTGTATTTTGTTGGTCTGGGTAATTTTTAGGAATCTTTTTTATGAACTCTTAAGTTTGCTCATATTCTTGCCGAGGCACTGAGGAGGGAAGCAGCAGCACCTGTGGGGTAATGGGAAGGGTTTTCTTTTTAAAAAGCCCTCCTGGAGGTTGCCTACAAAGTTGCCTGAGGGGTATTTCTTAGTGCTGCACATTGTTATTTCCGCTGCTAATTATGTTTTTATGCATTTCATTATCAGGGTCCAAACAGAACTGACTCTTGGGGAAATGTGCAATATTGAGGTTATAATTATATACTGACAAAGACAAAAGGAATAGGCTAGAACAGAATTCTACTCTAACGGAGTACAGCTTTTTCTGAACAAAACGGTATTAAAAGTGAGTAAAACAGCACAATCTTTGGGTGTTTGTTTTTGGTTGGTTTGTTTTTTGGCATATTAGCAAAACAAGGTTTTGCATTAGATAGGTGTTTTTTCGTATGGTTTTTAATGCTGTATATGTATATAAATAGGAAGCAGAAAACTATATAACACTAGTTATTTTTTATATTTTGTAATATGCTTCTGTTGTGTTTCTGGTATAAACCCCGACTCCCTTCCTGAGGCAGACCATGACTTCTGTTGGTGTCAATAGAGGTTGTGCTGAGGTATAAAGGGGAGGACAGGCTGTGCTCCTACAGAGTTGGGGAGTGCAGGCAAACTTTGGAAGCAGGTGAGCAGACAGTGAGACAGCTTGGCTGGGAGCTGCCATCCGAGTGTCAGAGCATAGCTGCATTCTGTCTAAATGCTTAAAGGACCCATCTCCCTCGTGTGACACAGGGTGCCTTCAAGTTACCTTGTCTTCATGCAACCTGCAGTATTACACAGTTGCAAATAATATAGAGACCTGTTTTGGGTTTTTTTGGGTTTTCTTTTTTCTTTTTTTTTTTTTTTGGTTTGGTTTGTTTAGTTGTTTGTTTTGGGTTTGTTCTTTTTTTTTAAAGAAAACAAAAAGAAAAAAAGCCAAAGATTGACCAGGTTAATTGGTGGGAGTAGGAAGAGTTGAAGATGTCACGTGGCTCTGTCTGTGGCTCTCCATAAACAACCTCTTTATCTGTGTGTTGTATCTGTGTGTCTGTATCAGTGCATCTCCAGCTTGCCACTGCTGCTCCATGGTCTGGAAGCTTCAAAGTGACAGAAAATTGCTCGAGTTGAACTCCTGTTAATGAGTGGTGCCTTGCAGCAGAGAAAACACCAAAGTCTCATGCTCATTTGTAGTGTGGGTTTAAAAGAAAACAAACAAACAACCCCCCAAAAAACCCAAGCCAAAAAAAGAGATTGCATGGAGATGGCTGGAGAGGAGGGCAAGAAGAAGCCAGCTTATCACAAAGCAGCAACTTGGCCTTCAGTTTTGTAAGGGGTAGCACACAAACCACAGAACTTCCTCCTCAATTTGAGTTTTGTTTGATGCCATGGATCTAAAGGCCACAGATTCTTTTGTTTCCTGTCCTGAGCAATGACAAGCACTTTACTTTCATAGTATTTTTTTTTCTTTTCCAATTGCTGTAGAACCTCTTTGGGATTACTGCTGGAGTAGAAGAGGTCATTTTAAAAGTCTGGGTTTTTTTGTAGATATCTTGACAGTGCTGTTCTGCAGACTGCAATGCAATAGGGTATTTAAAGACACTACGTGACTGGTTTAATTGAGATGTATAGTTTATTTTTTATCATGACTGAACAATCATTTTATTTCTTATGTTAAAATGAGAGGTGTACACCAAAATGATTAGTTGATGTGTTTTATTTAATATTTAAATAAAAAATGTTTTAAAATTGTTGTCCTGCCTGTGATTCTGTGGAGTATCTTCACCCAGTGCACTTATGACTTGCATAGTCAAGACTCATTTTGAAGCCAAAGTCCGTAGGACATTACTGACACTTTCTATTACATCCTAAATGAAGAGGGATGGCGGGCTCACAAATCTGATAATGGGATATTGAGCCTTTTGCTGGTAGGCAATCTGTCTGAATTGAACCCAAGTCCGTGGTAATCGGGTTACAAAATGCAGCAGGAGCAGAGGGCTGGGCAGTGAGGGTGGCCCCGCGGTGGTGCAGTGTCACCAGATGGGCGCTCCCTCCCTCCGTGTCACCTTCAGCTGGGACAGCCCAGATCAGGGCAGCCACAGAAAGAGAGCAGAGGGAAGGAGGGGGAGGCAGGGATTCACAGGGGAGAGTGCATTGTGTCCTGTAAAATTTAACTTGAGAGTTTAAAAAATATTGAAAAGGCTTTGTGTTCAGCTCCTACATCACGAGAGCAAGGAGGGGTTTTGTCTGCAATGGGACCCCTAAGTATTGATGAGCTTTAGTTTGACCTGACAAACACTCAGACAAAAAAAACACCAAAAAAACCCCAAACCAAACAACAAACAATGGTGTTTTTTTAAAAAAACTTTTTTTTCTCTTTTTTTCTACCGTGAAGTTTTTCTTTTAGATCCACCTATCACATTTTGAAGGAAAGTGAGAGTGATGGAAAGGTAAATCCAAGAAGTTAAACAGAAGCTTGGGGAGAAACAGAGATATTTACTTATTTTTCTTTCTAAAGTAGTTGTTTGCTGAGCTGGAATTTGTAGAGCTCTTTTTGCATTTGCTGTGACTCCTGCACTGGTAGAAAAGTGCCATGCACATGTTTTTGCCAGGTTCTGTTTTCAATGTGACCATCCAAAGTTAGGAATTTTGAGACTCTCAAAAAATAATGGACACATTGTAAATAATCTTTAATTAGGTTTAGTATTACCTGACTTAAGGATAATCCTAACTGTTGTTCTCAGCTGGGTTCTCAGGGCATTATTTTAAACTCCAGTAATTCTGGGAAATTTGAGAATCTTGCTTCTTAATGGATACAGAATCACTGCAGCTCCACCAAGTTTCATTGACATCACTGACCCTTGGGTATAGAGGGATCCCTCCCGCCAGCATTATGATTTCTGTGAAATGGTAGGAAAAACAAGTACAAAGAAACCCTGGGAGTCTGGACTCAGTTTCCATGTGTACACTGTTTTCACTCTTGGTGCTTTAGTCACTGTCTTCCTTCCTTTCCTCTGAAATCTGTCTCTGCTCCTGTTCACAGCATTTGTTTTTGTCTTTAACATCTCTCAAGATGCTGTTTTTCTTGCTTTCATTTCTCACATTACAGCTTGATACCTTCCCTTTCTCTCCCAGCCCAGGACTGGTGTTTATCCCCCGCCGTTCAGATAGAACAGATGCTGGCAAGTTTAGCACAACCCCAGAAGTGAATGATCAAACCTTGGTTGTTTTTTTCTTCAGAAAGGAAATGCCTAGAGCTGGCAGGAGATGCCAAAGTGGTAGCAGTGAAAAACACAGGCTGTTTTTGCTCTGAGCAGGCTGAGCAGAGCCACCCAGCCGAGCTCTGTGGTGCCAGTGTGGATTGTTCCCTGCCCCTCTCCTCCTGCTGGTGATCCATAACTCATCCCCATGACCTTCTCCCTCACTGTGCCCAGCACAGCAGCCACACCTCAGTGAGGAAAGGAATCCCTCATGGCAAAAGCCATGGTTGTGTAATCCTGGCCTGTGTCAGCTGGAAGGGGGAAGCGGCAGAAGGGAGAGCAGTTGAGCGAACGAAATTATGGTGCAGGAGATGGAAAGTGATCGGTGCTTCCTTTTTACTCATCCTGCAAAGTGACAATAAGGCACACGTCCCACAATGAAGGAGAATTAATTTAAGACTGATAAAAAGAAATATGTGCCTCGGGAGGACGTTGCTTCAAATGTGCTTGCTGGCTTATTTCATGACTGCTAACTACTTTTAGTGGTGACAGTTAAATCAATGATAAAGGTAATCCACTGTCATGGTTTATGGATTTAGCAGAGCATCTGTGGGAGATCAGGAAGGAGCCGGTCTTTGCCAGGGGCATGATAGATTTTTAGGACAGAAATGCCTTTCTCCCAAGGTATCAGATATTTGCACCAGCCAGAGATAAAATTTTCATATGAGGTGAACAAACTTGGCTATCACCTGCAATAAATACTAATTTCTTAATAAACATCTTTACTGGTTTGGCAAGACAGATATCTGCCAGGGAAAGCTGGAGCTCCCCTTGGAATGGAGAGTGTAAACCCCCTCCCTCCAAATTATTATAATTTTGAAATTAGGGGCTTTCAAGCTAAAATATGGGAATAGGAATAACAGTTCTTTACTAGGAATATTAAAAATACAAGTGTAATAGTACAAAATAAACCAAACAAAAAACCCCAAAAAACAAACAAAAAACCCCAAGCAAACAAAAGTCTTAGAAAACCCTGACAGAGATACAACCTGACACCCTGTTTTCAGGGTGTTGGAAGAAGTCCAGATAAATCCTCATGGAGTAACAGATGTTGTTTTGTGGAGTAGAGATGATCCTGTAGATAAAGAGGGTCTAGTGCTGGTGAGATGGGTCTGGTCTTCCTCCGGGAATTCAGTGGAAAGCTGGCTGCTTGGCATTCCTACACCTCAGTTTTTATCTTGGTAGGAATGGTTGGCTCCTCCCCACTGGGTGGAGCATCTCCCAATGGATGATGTAATGTGTCAGTCACTGGTGAGCCTCAATGGCCCATTAACAGAAGATATCCCCCTCAGAGGGTGGACAGTGGTGAAAGAGATAAGAAACTCTGCCCCACCTGGTTTAGCAGCTGGCCTATTGTCAGAAAGCATCCGCCCTCCTCTCCCCTAGAGTTACAAGAGATAAAGAAAGAAAACATCTCCCCAACTGGTTTCAACAGATGAAATAGAATACTTTTTTTTTTTTTTGGTTACATAACACAAGACACATCTTATGTCCTCTGTAATATGTCTTATGCAGTGATAGTGGCTCTGAGCAAAGGTCCAGATAATTGGGCAGCTCATTCCAGCAGCAGACTGTGAGGTAAATGGTGTAAGGACAGGGCAAGCATAGCACAATTCCTTTGTGATATTACCAGCTCAGTAGAGAGCAGACTGTGGTTAAGAGAATTTTTGACTGGCATTTGGGTCATTGTGTTTAACAGCTGCAGATGGGCCAAGCCTCCAAGAATTTGGCTAACCCTTTTTGGAATTCTTTTAAAATTCTGGTCTTCACAGCATCCTGTGACAAGTGTCATAATTCAATTTGGCATTGTATGAAAGAAGTACTTCCTTTTTTTCCCATTAGACCTCCAGCCCAAAAGATTGGGTTGTGCTGCCTTTCCCTTGTGACAATGGGCACAAATAATGGTCTCCTGGTCACATTTCCATGTTGGGTTGTCAGGATCTCTCTCACATCACTTGTCAGCTGAGGTGGCCAAGAAGAAGGACTCTGCTGCAGTTCTCATCTCTTCTGTGTCCTCATGGATTGTTCTATATCCTCCTTGGTGGACACCCTATGTTTGAGGCAGGGTTCCTAGAAGGAGACATTCCCATTCTCTTTTAATTCTGTAGTCATTCCTAAAGCTCCTTTTTGCATTGTTAACACCCATTGAGGAGTGTGGTCCTCATATTTTTGGGCCTTAGAGATTTTAGCCTGCTGGTAGCTGCTAACTCCTTTCCCAAGGGAAAAGTTTCTTAGGAAAGCTTTTTCCCAAAACTTGACAAAATAACTATCCTTTCCCAAAGCAATCTTTCTGGTTCTCAGAGAAAAACATTTTTGTTGTTTCTCTAGTTTGACCAATGGGACTGGGGAGATGTCAGTCCTGTTCACCAGTTCTGTTAAGTCTGTATTGGAACACCTTATAAAATTAGACAATTGAAGGTTTTTTATGCCTTTTGCCTTCTGAAATATTTGGAGTCTTTTGTCTTTTGTTCGTGTCCTATAGCGACATAGAAGCTAATCCTAACTTTTCCCTTGGGAAAGGAGTTAGCAGCTACCAGCAGGCAAGAATCTCTAAGGCCCAAAAAATCAGGCCCACAGAGGAGTAAGCTGGAATTTTCAGCAGACTCATTGACTGAGGTTTCCTTCCTGCCTGATGTTAATTTAGTGCCCCTGAAGGTCTTACTATGGCTTGGGTTGGTGTTTCTCACAGTCCTCACTTTTTATTTGCTGCTGTTGAGTTTCATAGGTTATTTCATCAACCTGCCATTCAGTTTTCTGAGTTTACTCTCTACCTGGTTGCAGCTGGATCTTTTACAAATATGTCAAATTGCCCAGGTCTTGACACGAATGGATTTGCAATGCCTGAGCTCTCACTCAACAAACTTTGCTCTTTCCCATTCTATCACACTTTTAGCTCTCCTGCTTTTTGGTATGCTTTCTGTCAATTCTCCTTGCCTGGCTCCCCAGCCCACAGATTTCTGGATGACCTCTAAAGGCCCTTTTTAAGAATGAATGTAACATTTGCCACCTTCCATTCCTGTGGTGCCTCGCCATTTCAACAGCTGCTGTGGTATTGTACTGAATAGGTCAGCAATTTCAAGTCTGAGTCCCCTCAGAGCCCTTGAGTGAAACCGTCTGGTCCCAGCAATCTGTTAATATCACTTTCACAGTTTTATCCAAAAATCTACTGGCACTTGGAGTTTTGGAGAGTTTCTGAGGCTTGTCCCCTGTGCAGCTGGAGTGGGGCACAGCTGGAGTGAAGCACAGCTGGAATGAAGTCCAGCAGAACTGCCAGGACTGCATGGATGGTCTGCACAGCCAGAGGCCAAGCCACACAGACCACACGTCCCTTTTGCACCTCAGACAGGTGACAAAGCTGTGACAGCAAGGTGGACACCAGGGAGCACCCAGGTCAGCCCAGCAGCCTCCTTCTTATGTCCTCCAGAGATGACCAAACCTTTCTTCCTTCACTGTATTTACACTTGTGGAGCTGAATTTACAGATGGCTTCCTCAGCCGATGTAAACTGGTGTTGCTAAATCAAAGCTAATGCAGCGATGCTGCTTTATGATATAAAGATTATTAACAGCACATTAAGGCTCCGACATCCAGAGCCAGACAATCTCATCCTTTGTTTCTTCAGCCACTGAGGCAGTGAGTTTAGATTCATTATTTTTGATGGAGCTTTTCCTGTATCATGCCGGGGTGCTTTTTTAGTTCTTCTGTCTTACATCCCTTTCCGCTACCCTGGGCAACTGTGTTTTTTTAACAGTCCTTGGTTTATTCTGTGATGAGAAAAATATCTTAGTCAAAAGCTGGAAGGGATTTCAGAAATTCTAGCAAAATACCTTTTTTTTGCCTAATATTGCTGATCATTTCTTCCCCATTTCCTGGTAAGGTAAAAAGATGTTATCATTTGGTGAGCTTGTCTACACACTTGATAGGTAGATGGGTATTTAGGGCTTCTCACAGCCATTATCTCCAGGCATCTGCTGGATTTCCAAACAGATCTTCCCCTGCAAGAAACATCTTGTAAAAACTGAGCTTTAAACCTTCCTGTTCATACCACATTAAAAAAAATAAAAAAGAAGAGGAAAGAAAGGAGTCATTAATCATTCAATTTTAGCTGCTTTTTCCTGGTTGCCTAACAATATTGCTCATACATTTGCTGGGATACATTCACACTTTCTGATCTTTGGACCCAGTGAAGGTAATTGTGCAGTGGTCAGCTAAGTGCCTTCATGGGTTTTTCCTGTTCAACTCTTGTTTGGTAGCAAATGATTTTATTGAATATGTAAAATTAGATTTCCAGGAACAGTTATGCACATGCCTCTGAAATCCATTTTCCATGAACATTTCTGCTTTCTGCTCATGAAAAGTGAGCACAACAAGAACAAGGACACAGAGCCACCAAAATGACTGCAGTGCTGGACAGATCAGTTATTTATATGACCATTTATATGACCATTTATATGACCATTTCCCTTTACTATTATGTGTAAGAAAAAACTGGGGTATTTTCTTAATTTTGGGCTAGAGAGGTTAAAAACTCCCTGTGTACTTTGAATTTTGGGAGTAAAAGGGTGTCTCTCTGTCCCAGAGGGAGGAAAATCTTCCCTATGGATTAGCTGAGGTAAGATGGTTTTAAAAGGCTACAGCAATGTCTCCATAATGACTTTGACACAGAAATGTAGCTTTGGTCCTTAATTACCCAGATCTCTGTTGCAAATCTCCAAAGTCAGACAGGATGAGTTTCGGGCATCCAGAGGATGTGGCCCTGTGGATTGTGTTCCCACAGGAGGGGTGAGGAACAGAGAGGAATTGTCAGGAGGTCTGATGGCTTCAGGCCACTCACCCCACCCTGCACACTGACTGCTGTTGAGAAGGAGATCCCATCCAGCAGTCCAGTGTGTGGTGGAAGCTGTGCCCTCCAGAGAAAAGCAGAGATGTTGTGTTTTAGCCTGGGAAGATGAACACCAGAGTGGCAGGAGGGAAATGGAAATCCTTGTTCCCCCCTCACACCTCTTGTTTGTGGAAAGAGGCTCTCTGGGCAGCTTTGGTGCATTCAGTGCTGGTGTCTTCTATCCCTGGCCATTTGCCATCAGTGGCACGAGAGGTGGGAGATCTGGGATGCCCCAGGCAGCAGGAAGGGAGTCCTGGCATGGAGGTGTTGGGGCAACCAGGCTACAAGTTTGTTCATGCTGCTGGACCTGTGGGAATGGGGGGAAATTGTTTGTCCTCCAAAGGAAGTGAGTCACGTTGCTGCACAGAGGCCCACCTTGGCACATCTTGGGGTTAGTCCCTGGCCTAGGGTGACTTTATGATGCTTGTATCCCCAATTTTCTGTTCTGTTTATGCTGGATAGTAAGTTCTGCACGTTTAAGACTGGTTCTGAGAGCAAAGGAGGGGTGAAAGAAGTGTGGAATTTGTTTTCAGAAAACTGCACTCCCTCCTCCACATTCCTTCTCATGGACTGCATTGCCTGTAGCATGGACAGTGGGGAGCTCTCCTTTGCTTTTTAGTTTTTTTGTTTATTTGTTTGTTTGTTTTTTGGTTTTGGTTGGTTGGTTGGTTGCTTGGTTTGGGTTTTTTTGTTGTTGTTTTTTTTTGTTTTTTAGCTAGCTGAGGCAGAGAAGCTCCCCCGACTGTAGCTTTTCTTTTTCTTAGAGCTGATCAGCCTGAAAACCCAGAAAAACACCAGGGGCTCACACCTATAGCCCATGAGGGCCATGGCATTTTCCAGTGCAGAAGGGACTGATTATAGACTGAGTGAGCTGAGCTACACCCCACAAAAAAAGACTTCCTGAATTTGCCATCTCTTCAAAACAGAGAGGTTTTATTGTTTAATATTCTTTATTTTTTATGCTTGTAAATACTTTGCTTGTTAAATGAACAGGTTTTTTCCACTTTTCTCCAGGAAAGGAAATATTTTCCCAAACCAGTTAAGGGAAGGGCCACTTGAATCTGCCTTCTAAAGAGACCCCTTTGAAGTTTCCTCCCAAATTTACCCTAAACCAAGACAATCACACACTGCAAAATCCACTTTCTCCCAGCTCCAGGTAGCAGACACAGGGGTGCAGCAATGCCTGGTT
>VXBR01008559.1:51322-103256 GCA_013400215.1 Cisticola juncidis
TTTTTTTTTGTTTTTTAGCTAGCTGAGGCAGAGAAGCTCCCCCGACTGTAGCTTTTCTTTTTCTTAGAGCTGATCAGCCTGAAAACCCAGAAAAACACCAGGGGCTCACACCTATAGCCCATGAGGGCCATGGCATTTTCCAGTGCAGAAGGGACTGATTATAGACTGAGTGAGCTGAGCTACACCCCACAAAAAAAGACTTCCTGAATTTGCCATCTCTTCAAAACAGAGAGGTTTTATTGTTTAATATTCTTTATTTTTTATGCTTGTAAATACTTTGCTTGTTAAATGAACAGGTTTTTTCCACTTTTCTCCAGGAAAGGAAATATTTTCCCAAACCAGTTAAGGGAAGGGCCGCTTGAATCTGCCTTCTAAAGAGACCCCTTTGAAGTTTCCTCCCAAATTTACCCTAAACCAAGACAATCACACACTGCAAAATCCACTTTCTCCCAGCTCCAGGTAGCAGACACAGGGGTGCAGCAATGCCTGGTTCTTCTTCAGCACAGATTCTGTTTCACAAGCCCATAACCTCCCTCCTGGTCTCCAGGTGGATCTACTTCTGTGCAGGCAGGACCCTGCTAATTGGATTCCATAACTGGCTTAACACTGTAAATGCAATCAAGTCCCTGGCTGCACTCAGCCCTCGAGCCAGCAGGATTAACCAGTTCCTCAGGGCAGGATGTGCCCTTACACTTCAGTTCTCCACTTAGCAGAGCAAGGGCCAGGCACCCCAGAACTTCTCCCACTGGTTTAGCTGGATGTTGGATTCCAGCTGCCATGGGTGCCTGCACTGCATGTCACAGCCACATGGACAGATCACAGGTTGAGGGGTTTTTGCCTGTTGTGTGTTAGTATTTAGGTTTTTCTTCGTGTCCAGCACATTTGTCTAGGGCTTTGGCTGCTTTGGAGCTGAGTGCAGTGAGGCTGATGAGCCAGCACATGGTTTCCAACACCACCACCAAGCCTTGCCTGTGAACTGAGCTGGCTTTCACCTGGGTTTGTGATCTCTGAGATCATACTTTCAGTGCATGATGTTTGTTGGAGGAGCTAAAAGGATAAAAGCTTCCAGTGTTACCAGTTTTTTCCCATGTCATGCCAGACACTACCAGAGCTGATGAGGAAATCACAGCAGCTCCTAATTGCTCTTTGCAGAGACCTTGCATGTCCAGACCGTCCCAGTCACTCCCTTGCCTGCTCAAGCCCAGTTGCATCATCAAAATAGGACTTGGCTCCAGTGTCAGAGAGCAGCCTTCCTTCTCTTTGCAGAGATGAGCTGTGTTCCTCCTGACATCCTCATGTGCCAGCAGCAGGGGCTGTGCTGGAGCAGGAGCCAGGGAGAGCTCCCCAAACTCGTCTTCATACATCTCACCCCTAGGGCCAAGCACATGCCTGGTCTACAAGGAACTGCCTTCTGAAAGGATTGGAGCTCTTAAAATTGCAGACAGGTGGGAATTCTGGAGTGAGCTAACCCAGGCAGGTTAGAGGTGCAATTCCAAGGGGCTCCTGAATTGTTTTTTAAACACTTGCAGGAAGTTTTGCTGTTCTCTCAGGTGCAGAGAGGGGAAGGGCTGGGTTTTTGATGCCAGAGAAAAGGGGTGTTTGTGTCCTGGTGCAAGAGGGGGCTGTGGCAGGGGAATAGGAGAGCTGCCACTGCAGGATGCTGCTCAGAGCTGGTGTCTGGCAGGGCAAGGTGAGGGATGAGGTGCAGCTCTGGCTGTGCCCAGTCCAGCCAGAGCAGTACAGACTAACTCACCTCCTTTCCCCTGGCTGATAGGCATCACCAGGAGTGGGAATGCACATGTACATCCACACCTGTGTGCTCAAATACACGGATCCATGGAGTGCTTTGAACTCCCTGGGTTGTGTTCAGAGCCTGAATCAGTGCCATTTCTCAGTACCACACTAAATTATATTCCCAGAACTAATAATGGCACTCTCAGGAGCTCTTTCTTTGCCTAAAAGACTCATTGATTATTGCTTATTGTCAGTCCTGCCAGGTAATGAGGGGCTAATAAGGCTTTGCGAGACTCACTAAAAACGAGGGAAATTTTTCCTAGGATGAGTGATGGGAGAGGGCACCACAGGCAGGAGGGATGGATGCCCTTTTCTGGAGTGTGATGGGCAGCTGTTGGCACCCAGGGGTTCCTGATGCTCTCAGATGGATGAAGGGTAGGAGTGGTGCTGAATGGTGCACAAAGGCTTGAAGTGGGGCACTCTATCCCTCTTCCTTGGAGAGTTGAAGGAGGGTAGGAATGGGAGCTTAGAGAAGTTGTTGGTGGGTTTGAACCCTGGCTTTTGGCTGAGCCACCAGAAGTGAGGTGCAGGCATGTACATGCATGGGTATGAATGATAACTTTATTTTTCAGGCAATAAAGAGGAGAATGTCTCATGCTTGCTCTCCCATGTTGTGGGAAACAGGTCCCTGCTTCCTCATGCTGATATTTTTCTCATGTGAGAAGAGGAAGGTTTCTTTGAGAATTGAAGTCCTTGAAAGGATGACGTTGATACTAAGAGTATTAAAATTTAGCAGGTGGATTGTGTGCATTATTATAAACCAAAATTATCCCAGTTTTTTTAACCACCTAATCTTTGTTGCTTGTTTCTCTTCTTCTGTACTGTGATTTTTAGAATTTGTGTGTTGGGAGAAAGGCCTACATTTTGTTGATCCTGGATTAAGATCAATAGGCTTGTGGGCCCCTCCTTCCCACAAAAATTCCCAGATGGAGGTCTCAAAAAGTCAAACATTGGAAGAAGAAAAAAGGGAACCTGGAAGGCCCCAGAAACCACTGAGCTTATTCTAGATGGAGTATTTTAACTATGAAGAACAGCTAAGAGACACAGATGTCCCAGGTTTCTTCCTTCACCCTGTAAATAGGACATGGGCTGGGTGGTGAGGTGCCCCCACAAGTCAGATCCCAAATCCATGGGTGATGGAAAGCAGTTTCCACTGAAAATGAGTGGAAACTGCTGAAAATCTAGTTTCTCACTAGAAAATGAGTTGTCATTGATATAACACGTAGGTCAGTGTGGCCACCCAAAGCTCCCATGTACATGGATATGGGTGTTTCCATTTGTGATGTTGCCACAGCCCTCTTCTGGCTCAGGTCTTGTCACAGAATCCCAGATTTATGGGTGGAAACAACTTATGAGGTCATCTGAGACGTCCCTCTGCTAATGCAGATTTATTCCCTCCTGCCCATTTTCCAGCACTTGGTCCAGTCCATTGTTCAAATGACTCAGGCGTCCGCTGCTTCCCTGGAGGGACATTTGGGAGCCTAACAGACCTTGCTGTCAGGATTTCGCTTCCCGTCACATCCCTCCTAAAGGTTCCTCTGCCTAATTTGGTTACTGACTCTCCCTGCAGAGCAGTGATGAGGAACAGGGCTGTAGGAAGAGGACACTTATGTCTTACTTATTCAGCTAATTCCCGTTATCCTATTTTTGATGGCTCTGCCAGTCCTGTTCTCTCGTGCGTTTATCACCTCACACTCTGCTCCCAGGAGCACCCCAGCTTCACCTGGGATGGGCAATAAAGTGTCTATGAATTTTGGAGGGGCAGAATGGAGCCAATACCTGCACAGAAGCAGCTTTCCCCACCTAATTTTCATTCTGAACAAATCCCTTAAGCTTTGGCATGAACATGTTGCATCTGTAATGATATTTGAGAGTGAGACTGTTAAATTTGAGTGGAAGTCGGGAAATAACCACCGCTGGTAAGAAATTTCGATGCTCTACTGAAATTAACATTTCCCTCCTCGCCCTTTCATTAGTTTCAATTAAGTGATGGGAAAGAGAGAAAAGGATGTAAAGTTCAGACTGGAAATTGAGCCATGAGGAAGTCAGGAAATTTAAAAGGAGTGTAATAATAATAATAATGGGGTTTCCCAAACAGCGTAAACTTGGAGTTCTTCCATAGCCCAATTACTTCATGTTACAACAAGAGCTATCTGATCCTGGTTTTTGCAGGATGAGATCCCTCTGCAGCCAAGGCATTCAAAAGGCATTCAGTTTAAAAGGAATGAGAATGTTGCTTGTTTGCTGGGCCTTTTACATTGTCAAGGTGGTGGATAAGGCCTCCATGCAGAGGACAGCCATGTCCCTGATGTGTAGATGTTTAACTTTACTGAGTGACAGAATGGGAATTCACACTCTGATCCCTCCTGCTCAATCCATGCCCTCTCTTTGCCAGCAGTTCACCACCACTCCTGTTTCCAAAGGTAACTCCCCAAACCCTCTGGGGCACCAGCCCAATGCCTTTGCCAAGCATGGAGGGAAAAAAAAAAGCTCTAAATTGTCTTAGCTTACTAAAACTCTTGCCAAAAAAATCCCAAACTACAGGTGTGGGGTTTTTGTTGTTGGTTTTTGGTTTGTTTTTTGTTTGGTTGTTTTTTTGTTGTTGGTGGGTTTGGTTGTTTGTGGGCTGGGGGGGGTTTTTTTGGTTTTTTTTGGGGGGGGGTTGGGTTTTTTGTGTTGTTTTTGGTTTTTTTTTTAAACCAAGTCATTTTTCAAAGTTGTCTTAAAACAGAGAGAGGCAAACAGAGATGGTCACAGCTGGATGGAGGGAGCTGCATGTACAACAGAGAGGAGAGCAGGAGGGCACCTTTCAAGTGAAATCTGCATCCCCAGGAACTGTAATACAGAAATATAGCCAGAGTTGATGTTGCCAGGTCAGTTTTAGCTTAGGGGGATTATTGTGGCTTCTAGGTATTTGATATAACGTGGCATATTGACAGGAGTCATTTCAGCATGCAGAGCATCCTGGTACAGCTCAGTATCCACCCTTGACTTATTTTCTAGGCTGCAGGGTTAGAGAAGGAAGGATACTCTTGGAAAGGCTTCAGGGAAGGCAGAGAGGAGAGGGATGAGGTTACACTGCACAGGGTCTGTCACAACTGACTGAACAGTCACAGAACAATCCGGGTTCTTGATTACGCCAGTGGCGCTAAATACAGTAATTAAGGAAGAAGCTTGTGTGAAAGGCTTTAGTTATTGGCTTCATACATCACCAGCCTTTTTTGTGTGTTTTCTTTTGTTCCTTTTGTCTGCATGCACCACGAGCTTTCTATGCTCCTCCACCTGTGCTCTGTAGGTCTCTGCCATCTTGCAGCCAAAAGAACAGAGAAAGGTGAATGGAAAAGTCAAGCTTTTATGGGGAGGGAGGGCTTGGGGGAGATTTCAACACAGATTTGGATTGTTTCAGACCTGCAGTAAAACAGGTTTCTGTCCATCTGGTCCTGCTTTATGGGACCATGTGACCTAACTATCTCTATTCCAGCCTCACTTTTATGTGATCCTGCAGTCCTGGGTTTGTATGTTGTCCTCCCTACAAATCCTAGTAAATTTTTTGTTGCCTTTTTTTTTTCAATATTATTTTCTCACCTTGTCTTTTTTTCCTTTTCATCTAAGAAAAAAAAGTTTAGCAAAAAGGAAACAAAATGTTGTTTGTTCCCTGGAGGACATTTTACATTGTCAAAGTGGTGGAAAAGACCTCCACATAGAGGACAGTCGTGTCCCTGACGTGAAGAGGTGTAAGAGTAACATTCTGAAAAATGTCCCTTTGGGGCTTTCTGCTAAATATATCCTAGTCTAGTTTTGCCCCAGAAGTTTTCAACAAGAAAAAATTTCATTTTCTATATACCTGTGCACATCCCCACAAGGAAGTCAATCCTTTCTAATGCACCACACCAAAGTCATCAGCTAAGCAATCTTTGCAGCACAGCCTGGTAAACAGAACTGGAACTACCGTTCTACAGCACAGACTTGAATGAAAAGAAAAAAGATTATGCATTACCTGTCTTGGATCAGACTGTGAAGAATGAAGCGGATCTGATTGATGCAAGCTCCACGTGAGAGGTGGTGAATATGTATTAGTTCAGTGCATTACCCTGTTCGTGGTTCTGAGCTCCCCCTTGTCATTACTGCAGGCTTGAAGGTGGTTTGTGATTAGAGCTTTCATTCGGCTCCTTGGAGAGATTTCCTAAAGTACACATGCAAATGGCTTTCTCTCCAGCTTTTCAAGGTCACCTGCACAAACCTTCACCTTGCCTTTCCCAGCCTGATGCTGTCAGCGTGGTGTGGGCAGCATTTTGGGAGAGGGGAAGGTGTGGCACTGCCTGTCTGGTGCCACACGAGTGCCTGGACTTGGCAGCTCTGCCCCGAACCCACAGGTACCCACTGGGATGGTGGCACCTCATGAGCTGTGCTGAACACACCAGTGCTGGAACTTTCCTACCAATCCCAGCAGCCACAATGAAATGCTGAGTGGTGCTGCAGGCATCGACCCACCACACTCCACTCCTCTCACTCCCCACCAAAACAGCCTTTTTCTTTCAGTCACTTTGCTTTGGGCTGCCAGCACATGGCTGTGGTAGAGCAATGTGCCTGTGACTCCTTCCCACTGGCTTGGCTCAAGGGTGGGCACAGCAGAACAGTGAGATGGGGCTTCCTGGTAGCCCAGAGCCAGGTGCCAGCATGTTCTCCAGCTCCTCAGGGCTCCAAGGGAAAACAGCAGGATACAGATAATCCACACCAGGCAGAGGGGCCTATCCCCAGGAAAACAGGCTGCTGGTGGAGATTGAGACAGCGCTGCTGCCCTTCCTGGACATGCCATTGCCAGGGACAACACCAGAAGGAAACCCTCACAACAAACTACATCTACCCAAGAAAAGATCAAAAAAAAAAATCAAGCCTCCTCCATAGCCCTGAACCAGGACACAGATTCAGTGTGTGGATGTTTTGTGCCCTTCAGAAAACATTTATTAATGGGATGAGATACACAGGCTTGTGCTGGAGCTGGCTTCTTTGGGAGTGGGCAGCATGCTTGGAGAGCTTGGCATGGTCCCCCCGGAGCGGGAAGAGCATGGCTTCCTGAGGGCTTCCTGAGGGAGAGGATCTGGGCTCTGCCATTCCCATCTTGGAGCTCCTTCCCCAGCAGATTCCTGCTGCTGTCAGGGGCTGATTAGTCAGGCTTAGCAGTAACTGTACCCTGTTGAAGGAATGAGCTTGTTTTCCATTTTGTTTGTCACTGCACCTGCGATGACAAAAAAATCACAGTGTTGAGCACCTCAAATAACGCGCATTTCTCCAGAACACACCGTCACTTCTGGGAAAACAATAATTACAGGGGCTTTTCAGGACAACCATGGCAGCACAAAGAACCCTCTGTGCCGGTCTTCTGGTGGGTGCTGATGCTTGGCATTGCAAGGGGGAGGCACAAATGACTGTGTGGTCAATCCCAGGTGTGGCAGACCCCGCAGAGCCACCTCTACAGCAAAAGGACTCTGTAGTTGAGAAACAGGAGGTTTTGTCCCTGTTTGACTCTGGATCCTCACAGTATTTCCCTTACCATCTCAGAGAGTAACACAACTCACTGCTAACTTACAGATTTCCATTGCTCTCCCTCCTTTCCCATCCTTCTCCTCCAGGGAAGGATCTCTCGCCAGCATTTTTCCCCAGGACAGATCACTCACATCATTACCACGTTTTTCAGCTGCCCCTGATCCTCCTGCAGTATTCTGAGGGAACTGTACTGCTCTATACCCTCCTGGCAGATTTTGCCTAATGGGCTCACCCTACCCCTTTTTCCCTGCAGTGTCCTCAATGTTGTTTCTTATGACTCCAGATATTTCAGTTGCTTGATCTGACTGAGGCACTGGAGAGAAATAAGATGTTCCTCGTGATCTCTAGAAGTCTCTCTCCCAAGTTAATACTGTTACCTAAAGGATTTCTACCAGTTAGGCCCAGCCAAAAGCTCAGGAAACTTTTTGTTAGCTTTCCATGCATGTATTATCCAGGTCCTTTCCTCAGAATGTTTTTATTACTGAGGAATTTGCACAAATATTTTGTGCTGCATTAGTGCCAGACTAGTGATCCTTTCTGAGGAAAGTCAGTTTGATTGCATGAACTGATTGAGCTGGACAGGTCAGCCAAGCAAGGTGAGCAGGCCCCAGATGAATGTGTTTCTCATATTGTTTTGGCTCAGCCAGAAGCCCTGCACACAATGACTCAGAGAAAAGGAGGAAACAAACCCAACTTTGTGGCGACGACCCTTTCAGCTTGTGGACTGTCTGGAGTTCAGCTAAGAACACTATTTTATCTGCACTCATCATAAAAGCAGGATCAGAGCAAAAAAACAGGTCCTTTCTTTCTTCCATCACTGCTTATTTCCTTCCTGAAGCGATAATCCTCGGAGCCATCACAACTGGTTGCTATGGAAGTGACGGAAAGCACAAAAGCACAAAGAGAAGATTATGGTTTCAGGTGAGAAAACAGCAGTGGGCACAGACAAGCTCCTAAAATCTAGTTTGGCTCTGAGGAACAACAGTGCAGAGAGGCATTAGAGGACTCTCTCTGTTTTATTTGCCATATTTATGTGTTAGCTCCAGTTCCACAAGAGCAAAGTAGCAGATTAGAGCTAAAGAAGTCACACATAAGTAAATAGAGAGGGGGCTAGAAGGACTAAGGGGTGGGCTCCATGGGGAAGCTCTCTGCAGTGTGAAAGCACCTTGGAAATCTGGGCTCCTTTCTCTCACACTCCGATCTCACAAAAACCAGTCAGAAACTCCTTCAATCCAGCAGCCAAAGCTAGACCTGGATTTTTCTGCAGAATTCCTGAAACTGATGCAATGACAGACATCCATCGATGTGTCCTTTGTCACCAAAAGAAGGATCTAAAAAATCTTGGGATCATAGAATATCCTGAGTTGGAAGGGACCCACAAGCGTCATCAAAGTTCAGCCAAAAGGAGGTGGCTTTACTGAAGAAGTACACTTTATTCCAGCAAGGGATGTACTTGAGAAAGATCCCCAAAAAGTGGTTATGTGAGGATGGGGGATATCCTTACCAAGCCCGCAAGAAGAGCAGCAGCCCTGCAGCCCAGATCTGTGGCAATCAAGGAGTTTGGGACAGCGATTTGGGATAGGCAAGCACAGTCAGCTGCTCAAAGGGCTTCATTTCTTTCCTTTCAGTTCAATCCCACCTTGCCAGGGCACTGCTGTGAGTTGTGGCAGTTTGATGAAAGGGGGACAGGCTCGACAAGCATTGGCTCAGCGAACATCTCCCTCTGACACAGGTGGTGCTCCCATCACAGCGGTACCTGAGGGGGAAAAGTGAAGAGATGTGCAAGCAGCAAGGCCAAAGTGGCTGGAGCCCTGTCTGTGTTCTCACCACGTGTGATTAAACCCGGGTCAGAGGTAAAATCTCCAGAGATTATGGCAGAAGTGCTTTACGAGAACTCAGGTCATCCTTCCTCCTCCCCACAGCCTCATCCAGAGCCTGTAACACTACACCCGTGCCTAGGTGGAGAACATAGCACTCTTGGGCTAGATAGGGTCTGAAAATATATTTGTCGAAAAAAAGAAAAAGAAAAAAAAAGCCTGTTGGCACAGCTCAGGGAAACTGTGCTAGAAATAACCGTGCTTATGCGGAGCTGTCAAAAACAGGCTGTCGCCGGTGCCGCTCGGACGGGAGCGCAGCCAGGGCCGCGCTGCCCGGCGGGAGGAGCGGGCCGTGGCGCAGCTCTGCCTTTGTCTCCACACCGAGGAGAATACGTCGGATTAAAAGCCAGGGAGGTGTTTTCGCTGCGTGCACAGGAATTTCCCCACTTGGCAGGTCGGGAGGATCGCAGCCCTCCCGGCCCCAGCCTCAGCCGCGGGCGGGCCGGAGGTGGGAGAGGGCGAGCGCGGCCCCGCTGCTGCGGCACAGCGGAGAGGTAACCCCAGATGAGCCCTGCGGGGGACATTTGGCAGAAAACTCCTCGGTGGATTTTTCCACTTACACAAACTGCGCTTAATTAGGCCGGACAATTTTAGGAACTCTCAGAGGTTGGCCGGCGGTTTTCTTTGGGCAGCAGCAGTAGGACCTATCTTGTGAAATACCCGCTCAGAAAAGGCAGCTACGGGGTCTTGAGTGCTGAGTTCAAAGGGGAAAAAACACAGGGCAGCCTTGTAGAAATTTGAGTCATGGCACGGTTAATTACACAGACTCAATAAAATAGTTAATTAACACTACAGTTGTGAAATAGATAAAATAAATAAGGATGGTTGACAGTTAAGTAATTGCAGGAAAGCATCGCTGATTGACCATAGCAGTTCACATGTACAGTTTCAGGCTAAAAAGTGAGACCCTTTTCATCTTCTGGGTCTTATTAAAAAAACCCTCCGAGAGAGCAAAGATGACTGTGACTGTGTCCCAGGGTACAGGCTGTTCCTTGTTTCCCAGTGCTGACATACAGTCGTGACAAGGAATTATATATTGCATTCATCACGCCTGCTCTCCAGGCATGATCCCCAAATAATTAATCCTTTTAGCTTGCAGTAGCTGCCATCTGGCCAGTTTCCAATCAGCCTGGCTGGTTTTACTACGGAGTTGCCAGTTGCCTGTGCTCATGTGGGCATGGATTGCAGTTTGCTTGCCTCAGGTGCCTGGGATTTGTATTTTTTAAATTGTGAGTTTTAGATATGCCACGTGCTGCCCCAACACGGAGAACAAACCAGCCTTTGCCTCAAAGCACTTAATGTCCAGATTGAGAAGGAGGGGGAGGTGTTGTACATAATACACAGAGCAAGACTCAAGCAGACCTTTTTTGTTTGTTTTGTGTTGAAAAACTGACTCTGAATAAAAGGCTCAAATACAATCCAGCTGTTTTTTTCTCAGTCCTCTTGGTCCTACAATGCAAACATGGCAAAGAAATTAGAAAAGGGGAGAAAATTATTTTGACACTGAGTCTGGAGAAGGGTGATGAAACCGAATTCAGTTTAAAAGAAGCAAAGCTGTCTTTGCTCCAACGTGTCTGAGCTGCCTTAGGTATGGTGGTCAACCCTGTGGGTGGAAATGATGTTTTGCTGTCCCACATCTGGAACTTCTTGGAAGGAGATCTCTAGAATCATCCTCAGACCCCACACAGCAGAGAATCCTCTCAGAGCTTTGCAGGGACCTGTGATGAAACTCTAACACCCATAAAGAACGAATGCCTGTATGTTTCTGAAAATAATCTGGTTTGTGTAAAGTTCATCATTTTACTTTCATTGTTTCTATTAGATCCATATTCTGCAGTGCTCTGCCACTGGTCCTGGGTCAGGCAGAAGCTGGAGGTGACCTTGGCTCTCAAGCTGCTCCCTGCTGTGGTCAGTGTGCAGCCACATTTCCTTGCTGTTTTAGAAGAACTCCACAGCAGACCTAGCAGGTTTAGAATACTCTGTGGATCTTTCCAGGCTTGAGCTACCAAACTGCTTGGATCCAAGGAAATTTGAGTTGCTGTCCAGATGAATATCTGCCCACTGGTGGCATCTCCTGTGCTTAAGCCAGAAACCTGATTAAATGTACTGAGGGAATGTAAAAGAGAAGGAGTTATGGAGATATGTTTCTGAAAATCTCAGGACTGGAGAAAAAAAGACCCATAAAAATGTAGCTGAATGTTTTGTGAACATACCACCAAGTAAGTATCCTCCAGCCTTCATGACTGGAAAATATGCTGTTGTTCTCCACAGTGCAGTTCTTTTCTGAAAAGAGGTTTTTGATATGAAAATTAAGATTCTGTAGGGACCATTTGGGTGACAAGTGAAAACGGGTGTATTTTCATAGCTGTTTTTCTGTCTCAGACTAAAATTAGAACCTTACTTCCTTAGACCACCTGGCCAGTGGTGAGAACCAAGGTGCTGCTGGATAAATCAGGCTCCTGGTGATACCTGAAGAAACCTTTGTCATCAGCACAGACCCTGCTAGGGCAGGGCTGCTGTGGTGGATTTCAGTAGGTAGTTCTGTCAGGATGCAAGTCAAAGAAGAAATTTTAGTTTGCTGTCTCTGGGGTACTTTATCCCTCTGCATGAGAAACAGAAAAGAAACACTCAAAGCTTTGCTCTTCATTGCATTTTTATGATCACAATCTCCTAACAGCATTAATTCCCAAGGGAGGAGATCAGTCAGCATCTTTGCAGCTCTGAGTGACTGGGACAGAGCAGGTGTATCAGAATTCAGATTAACAGCTGCTCTGCCAAGGTAAGCCCCTCTCTGAAGTTCACTTGTAATTTGAATAGTTGAGGTAGGTGGGTAAAGCCTCCAGATACAATAACCTTCTTTTTTTTTCCTGAAACTTTTTTGTATTTCCATTGAAAATCATGAAACTTCTTTTTAAACTTCTCAGTGGCCACCAGTCCACTACTTGAATCTGTACCAAAGCTGTTCAACCTAAATTGTCTCAGAAACCAACTTGTGATGCTCATGGTCTTCCCTTGAAAAGAAACAATGACAGATTACTCCCCTTACACACACACACACACACACACACACACACACACACACTTGCACACTAGCATGTGAAATTCCTGGTTGCTAAATCCCAAACTACAGAGCAGCACTTTATAGCTATCAGATGAACTGTTATATAGCTGGATAACAACACAGCTCAGGAACTCTGTTGGAGTTGGGTGGGTGTTGGATATCCTTGGTCTGGGTTGTCTGTAACAGTCTTCTGTGAAAGAGAGCTTTTATTTTTAATATTTTAAAGGAACAGGAATTAAAAACTATGAGCATGCTAACACCAGAAGAGCAGCACATTCTTCCAAAGACATGAACTGCTCAGATCAGCTGCCATAAACTCTTCTCTCCTAACTTTCAGGGTCATCTTTGGTGAATCCTGTGCTGTTAAGAGATGTTTGGAAAACAGCCTCATGATCCAGGGCTGCAGAAAGCAGCTCACAGGCAGGACAGAGCTGCCACCCAGACCCTAGGGATGGCCAGGCTCCCTTTTCCAGCTTGTCCATCCTTCTACCAGCATCTGATTTGTCTGCTTTTTTTCGCATGGAAAACTTTATTTTGTAGTTAACTTAAGCCTCAAGGGTTAATTCTTTCTTGTTTTCATGATTCAGCTCCCAAATGTGGGTGTATTACATTGTTTTCCCTGGATTGGGTAGTCCTTTTTTTTTTTTCCCCAAGCAGAGCTTTGCTGTCATTTCAGTCCTGACTGCCACATTTCTCACAGTATGTTTGTTCACCTAAAAGTAAATGCTCTGTTAGGAGCAGAAATCCTTTTCCAAGAAAACAAAAGAACAAAGAAATAGACTTTTACAGAAGTGAAAGTAAATTATAGTTACAAAAGGGCCTCACAAAAATTTGTTCACCAGCCCAGTGGTCTTGCAGCCCAAGGCGTTTTTTTTTCTGTTGCTGTTGTTAAATTGGTTGGAAATATCTTTATGCTCTTAAAGCTTTAATAAGCACTTTCAAACATCTCAGTGGTTTATCAGCCTACTTTGGTGTTACAGATTTCTTCAAAACTACTGATTTTTCTGGTAGAAAGAAGCATGCAAGGTGCAAATCCAGGACAGCCAGAGGAGCAGGTGAGAATAGAGCTTTCACAAGTTAAGGTTTATGAACACCCAGGCTGTGAGAGAAGGAAAAAAAAAACCATAAAAGTTTTGGGATGTTTTACAGTATCTAATGAGATCTCCTTCTCTGCCTGCAGGTAAATGGGTCACTGCTGGATGAGGAATTTGGCTGCATTTTTGCACTGTCTGACAATTGGGAAAGTGCTGTGTGCCACCCCCTCACCTTCCCAGACCTGCTCTTCTGTAAAAAATATAAATGCAGGGGTGAGCAGGGGAGGTTTTCAAACCTTCTTCTTCACCTTTTTTGGGCAATCTCTGACAGTACTCTCAAGCATGAGCTCCCCTCTTTCCTGAGAAGTCGCATGGAAAGCCAAACTCGTGCTTTGGAAGGAGGGGGAGCTGGAATCTCTTGGCAGCTGATGAGCTGCTTTATGTTTTGCATTAAGTGATGAAGGGGTATAAACAAATCAGCATCGTTGTCTGGGGCTTTCTCGTGTGTTTCAGTCGGGGCTGGGCTCTCCCCATAAGGACAAGCACGGGCAGAATACCCAGGCAGCAGCAGGAGCAGACAGTCGTCGCCAGATCTGTGAGAGAGGGTGTGGAGCACTCAGGCCATGGGAGCAGCAGGAAAAAGCACTAAGGAAACACTGGGGCTGGCGGGGACACACGGATTAACCAGCCAGGAGCTGAGTGTGTGTCCAGGGCTATGACCCTGGTGTGGAGTAGCTGCAAAAATTAACTGAAGTACCGAGTGATTAATGGGGAATGGTCAGATAGCAGCCTGGGAATATTTATACAACTGGCAGTCCCTTGTAAATAACTCCCATTATCCTCAAATACTAAGCTACCTTCCTTCAAGCCTAATTGAACAGACATTGAAGATGTTTAACTTAGTGTTTTCTCCATATGACCACGGGATATTTTCACCCTCTCATTCTCTGGGGGGAGGAAACTGAATCAGCATCTTCCCCTTCTCCAAAGGAGTTACTCCCGTTTATAAAGTGTCTGGAGGCCACGAGGAGTTTTCCTGGTAAAAATGAAAGAGTTGTTGCTACAACAAACAATTTGTTCCCTTTTGGCCTGCTTAGGCCTTTGGATACACTTTGAATATGAAAGCATGTGGTGGTGATGATGATGCAAGAGGTCACTAATAATGCTCATACCCATTAATTACAAAAGTATAAATAACATGTAATTCATCCTTGATCTGGTAGCTGGACTGCAATAAAGAAAAAATAACAAGAGCAAAACTCTGGTGTGAAACGTTCCAGGGTTTGGTTTTATTTTCCTCCAGCATGACCCCATCACACTCACTGCTCTGTTCTGAGTCAGCAAAAGGCAAGCTCAGACCAAAGACTCTGTTTCATCTTCAGGGCAAAGTTTTTCCCTACATCTTTCCTATTTAACATGTACACAGTATAAAACAACAGCTCTATTCTAAAATTAATACACTGCCTAACTTTAAAAATATCAATACCTTTCAAAATGTTTTTCTCCCTTGATCATTTTTAAATATGATTTGTCAACCAGAGTCAAATTTGTAAGTATTTAAATATGTAAATTGATACTTATCTCTCCCATCTCCATTTTTATTGTATTTGTCACGTTCAAAAAATATTTTGTTCAGCTCTGACTGTTAAGTTCTTGTATGTAGACGTGGTGGTCTTCTCCAGTACAGAATGTCCCTTGGTAGGAAACAAAACAGGAGATCTGGCTTTGCCTTCCCTACATCAAATAATTTCACCCCAAGACCTGACCTTATTAGACAGCGTGTGGAACTCATCTGATGCAAAAGAAAGAGAAGGGGAAAAATAAAGTCAGGGCTTTTTAAAAAATTTATTTCTCCCTGTGAAGAACTATTGAAAATAATAGATTGCATGCTTTGGGGGTTTTCAATCAAACACAGAAAATCATAATCTAAATGTTGACCTTTCAGGAAAGTGTTGGTAATAACAAAGCACTTTTTGCACAGCTGACAGTTTGGGCCAAAAGAAGTGTTTTGTTTGTTTTGTTTTAAATCCAGTTGTAGAAAGTGGAGGTTTGATGACCAGTTATAATTATTACCTTTTTTAAAATTTCCATCAATAGCATCCAGATCAGTGCTTTGCAGGCCACAAATCCCATTATTGATCCCAACCTCAGGTTTTGGACAACAGCTGTAAAGTGGAAGTCCCAGAGGAAGGTGCTGATTGTTGCAGGCAGATCAGAGGGTCCCAGGCTGAGAAAGCATTTGAGTGGTGGGCTCTCCTTTGCCAGACACTGGGGAGAAGTGAATTGATTGCAGTGACTAGAACTGTGGGTTTTGTAGGGAGATTGGGAAGCCTCTGAGGTTTGGGAAGCTGCAGGAGCCCAGTGCTGACACTGTGGAAGTTTGTGGGCATTGGGCTGCCTCTGTCTTGCAGAATTTCCCACTCCACCAGAGCAAGAGTGCAAAGGGGAGTGAGAGGAAAACAAAAGTGAGGTGCAGACGAGAGGGGGTGGAAGGCAGGATCTGTGTCAGACTGGCAGGAGCAAGGCCAGACGTGGTAAGAAGTGAGTGCTCCGTAAATTCCCCATCCATGTGTGTTGGGTGGGTTCATAGTTTGACTCAGCACAGAGGACAGACAGATTTCCCTCTCCAGCACAGCTTATGAGCACAGGCTGAGCTTTTGATTCACACTTTGAGTGGGTTAGTTTCACAAGTCTTCTAGTGAACCTTTGAAATTGGATAAGAGCAAAACCATAGTAAAAAGGACTCCTTGCATTTCTGAGCACATAACTGCTGCTGTTTCATTATGATCTAATGTTTCATTGACCAAACTTTGGCTTGGGAAATAGCAGAGAGACGTGGTAAAATATGATCCCTGAATGACTGATATGTCGGGAAGAGGAAAAAAATTGAGAACTATGAAGCAAAAAAAAAGGTATTTTTATAATTAAAGTGTGACCTTTTCCCTTTAAATTTATTACTGCTCTGAACCTGAAACTACCAAAAACAAAACAGTAGCAAGCACAGTGCCTGGGTGCCCCAGGAATGGAAATCTGATACCAAATCCCTCATCCCAGGCTGATTTAGTCCAGGCTATAAATCTGGGCTCTTCATAGGTGGGATATTATTGGCCACCTCCCCAGGCAGCCCTTGAGGATGCTGAGAATGGAGCAGATGAGCTGCATGGGCCACTGGGATGTGGCCCATCTGCACAAAGGACTGTCCAAACTTTAGCACAACTCAAACTTTTTCTGCTTCTGAGCTGTTCGTGGTGGTGGCCTGTTTCACAACAGGGATTGTCACCGGATACCCCAGTATGAGCAGCTTAAATGCAGTCCAGAAAACCCACCCACTGCACCTCTGCCTTTTTAAATAACAGAAAGCTGAAACTCTCTGCAAAGGGCATATGAGGACAGGGGAGTTGGAAAGTGGCTGTTTCTTGATGCCATTTTACTGCAAAATGCCCCTGTCTCTGGAAAAACCAGTAGCTGTCTTCGTGAGTGAGGCACACATTCCTTTAGATAAGCTGAGAAAATAATCTTCCTGAAACCTGGCCAAATATGTCACAGCTACTGCCTTGGTTGGTGTTTTAAAAGCTACCTGTGTTTAAAAATTTCATGCATTTCCTTCACAGAGCAAGAGCCACCTGCAGCTCTGGCACCCAAGCGGGGAGAGCTGCAGGATTAAAACAAAAGCTACACAAGTTTCCAAGCCCTTGTGACCATGATTGGGAAATTTAGAAATTTGACAGCATGCACCTCAAGAGCTCAGAAGCTGGAAGACAGGGAGAGGATCTGGTGTTTGCCATCTTCTACTATTTCCTAGCTTTTAAACCAACATGGAACCTTGCTTATGATTTTGCAGAGCTGACCAGCTGTTTTAAACTCTGTGACAAGCTTTAGAAAGCGGCTGAACCCACCAACAAACTTCACACATATCTGAAGAAATAATGAAATAAATCAAGAGCGTGCCCCTAGCATGTTGAGGCAAAATAACATTTATTAAAAAAAAAAAAAAAAAAAGCAAGCCTGCAAGACTGAAGTAATGGGTGCAGGAATGCCGTTGTTGTTTTTTTGTTCCTACGCACATGCCTTTGGTGTGAGGTCGTGTTTGTACTTCGCTCAGGATGGCTGGGAACGTCACTGTCTGGCACCGTGCAGGTAATGAATTCAGGGCAGCTTACAGGTGGTGGCACAAGGCTGCACTTGTTTTTCTTCCCTTTTTGATTAAGTGTGTTCATTCTGCCACCAAGGTCGTGGCGTGTGAGAGAGGGAGAAAAATTAAAGGGGGAAAGAACGGGCAGAGAAAGGTGGGAATTAAGGGGTTTGGAAACTCTGTGCAGCACAGTGCCTGCTGGAGGAGCTGACTTGTGCCTGGGGAACTCAGGAGCCCTCTCACTCAGGCACCCTGCCAAAAACTAGGTGCTCACAGACTCTGGAGGATGGAGGCTTTCAGGGCGGTGTGGGGAAGAGCCAGGAATGTAGGTACCTGGTGTGGCCATGGGCTGGGCTCCACTGGTGTTTCCTGGCTGCTCTTTGCTTTCAAAACTGGGGTATCAGACCACAGAATCACAGAATATTCTGAGTTGGAAGGGACTCATCAGGATCAACCAGTCCAAATCATAAGTGAATGGCCCATATGGGGATCAAAGCCACGTGAAGCTCATCAGAGCTAACCCAGGTGGGGGTGCAGAGCTGGGGTCAGTGACTGTGCTACTGTCCCCACCCCATTTACAGCCCTCACCTGTGACTCCCTGTGACACAGGACTTCATACTTTTAGTGTCTGAAATTTATAAACTGTATGTGGAATTTTCCCCATTCTTTTTTTCCCAAATATAAATCTATTTTCTTAATAAATAGTCTATTGGAATCTGGAAGGTGATTTGTGTCCAATGGTTGAGCTGGGGGGAAAGAGAAGAAATTTTGCTCAAAGAGGGTGAAAAAGGCACTCAACTTTTACATTAGTTCCTGACCAAATGCAGAAAGTTTCCTTTCATCCAAAAGGTGCTCATGATTTCACAGCAGCAAATCTGTTAGCAAATGGCTTGCTTCCTGCATGGGTTTTGTTGTAGTGAATTCATTAGTTTAAAGAGTACAGGCCATGAAAGAAACATAGGAAACTAAGGAGACTTTACTATTGAAGAAATGCCACCTAACTGAAAAGGAAGTCGTTTTCAGTCAGGCTAAAGTTTACTATGTTTTTAATATAGTAAACTATAAATATATAGTAATTTACTATATATTACTATAGTTAATGTAGTCAAATTAACTCAAGCAGCAGAAACAGGTGGGGCAAAAGGACAAACTAACCTGGCCCGTGTGGGAAGGATTCAGCTCCTGTGTTACTGCTGTTGAAGCCCTTGGGAGCTGTCTTAACTCAAATTCCTTAAAGTTTTTTTTGCAGGCTAACTAGTAACAAAATATAAAGAGGAACATGGAGGATTCCTGATAATGTCAAGGTAAAAGAAACAAGTGGTTTAAAAAGAAAAAAGAAAAAAGTTAACCTTTCAGGGTTTTGTCAGAAATCATTAAAATATGATTCCTTTAGTCAAGTCTCAGCACTATCTTAATTTTTCTGCCACCATTTGTTTTTCTTTCCATGGCTAGGTCTCGCAGAATCACCTGGAAAGATTAGACATGATTTGTACACAAATGAATAAGAAACTATTTGCCACGGGGACCACTAAAGAGTCCCTAGACAGCCCTTCACTCCTCACATCTCTCCTCCACAAATCCATGCTCTGGCAGATGAAAACACCTCAGCTCAGGAGCCAAAAATGCTCTGAGCTTCCAGAAAGGCAGGAGAAAGAGAGCAAGTCTTCAGTCCCAGTGGGGATCCTAGGAAATGGATGATGTTCCAGGAAAAGGAATCACAGAATCACTGGGTTGGAAGAGACCTTTAAGATCACTGAGCCCAACCCAGCCCCAACACCTCAACTAAACCATGGCACCGAGTGCCACATCCAGTCTTTAAACACATCCAGGGATGGTGACTCCACTACTTCTGTGGACAAAACATTCCAGTATTTTATCACTCTTTCTGTAAAAAACTTTTTCCTGATGTCCAACCAGTATTTCCCTTGGCACAATTTAGGAATGTGTCTCCTCCTTCTGTCTGTTGCTGCCTGGAGAAAGAGACCAACCCCACCTGGCCACAAGGAGCCCTTATCCTCTCTCCAGTCTCCCTTTCAGGCTAGGAGGAGGGAGGGCTTTCTTCCTTTGTTCTACATCCATTAACCAGCTTGACCTTGAGTAGAGAAGCAAGAGAAAAAACCATGAAAATATGCAGGTCTTCCAACTCCATGTCCTCTCTTGATCTGTATTCCCTGTGTGAGGAAGTGGAGCAGGGAAGGGTCTTGGGAAGAAAGGTGTTTTCCAGGCTGGTACATCGGAAACATGTGATCTTTAAACTGAAAACATCAGGCACTCACAAATACAATCAGTGAATGGTAATTACCTTTCTTTGTTTGAAACCTGGAGGGAGGCTAAAAAAATTGTGTCCAGGAGAGATTTTGATAAAGCACAGACCATTTGTGTACAACATGCTAGAGATTTAGGTCTTGACCTTTTATGAGATTTGCAATCCTTGCTGGTTTTGATCACTGAAATGAGAGGAGCCTGCTCTGCTGTTGTCAGTATTTCTGCTTTCTCTTTGTTCAAAACTGGAAAGGTGTGTGGAGGAGAAAAAAAAAAAGATTAAAGGTGAAACAACACAGGGCAGGATGAGAGAGGATCATTAAAGTTTTGGGTGTAGTTTCAGGTTGTTTTTTATTTTATCTGAACCAGCTGTCCCACCCCTAATTACAACAGTATTAACACATTCCTGGGTGCGGTCACTCGAAATTCTTAAGTGGGCAAAAATTTTCAGCTCTGTAATGTGCTTAAGGTGTGCATCAGCAGACCACTTTAAATGGTCTGGTGTGGTCCTGCTGGCTTCTTCACCAAATTCTGACCCTGAGTTTATTGCAGCTTTGGCACAGAAATGGTCACGTCATTGCTTTTTACTGAACCCGTGCCTTAGTCAGCAGCTCAGTGGGCCCTGTTCTCCCAGCCACAGTTCAGATGCTCAGATAAAGCTCTCCAGCTCCAACACAATCCTGCAGAAGGAGCAAAGGGATCAGAGCAGCTCCCACTGCATTTTCACTGAGAGTCTGCAGGGTTTGTTTCATTTCAGGTTGCACTGCTGGTGGCGTTTTCCATCTCCTCGCTGGCGGGAGGCTTTTCTCAAGCCAGGTAAAAATGTCAGTTCACAGAGCAGGTGGTGCAGTGAGACTCTTGGGCTCACCAGGGGCTTTTGTCTTGTGACTTGGGACCTGTTGTAAATCACAGTGTATGTGAGACAGCAGCTACTGTACAGTAGTGCACAAAGTCTGATCTGGGCAATTTGGGAGCTTGTTAGCCACCAGCAGACTAATCTGACTCCAAACCAGAGATTCTACCTCTTCTAACTCCATGAAGAGCAGGAATATTTGGAAAACTTTCCCAACAAGCCCAGATAACCTGCTGCTTTTCAAAATTCCTGATGTTACCAACTCTATGGATATTTAAAATTTACTGTAAAAATACAGACATTCAGTGGGACTGGACTGAAAGTCAAGAACAACTGATGCATCATCCAACAGCAAAAAATACATCTCTGGTTCTTACTGGATGCATACAGGAAGCCTAAAAAATTCAGAATCTGCCTTTGTTCTGCTGAGCATCCCAAACTTAGAACTTACGAAAAATTTCACTGTGAAAAGTGTTCTAAAACATTGGAAAGGGTTGCCCAAGGTAGTGGTGGAGTCACCACCTCTGAAGATATTTAAAAGATGTGTAGGTGTGGTGCTTAGGAACTTGGTTTAGTGGTGGCCTTGGCAGTGCTGGGTTAAAGGTTGGATTCAATGATCTCAAAGGCCTTTTCCAACCTAAACAATTCTATCATTTTATGATTCTGTATTGCTGTGTGGGAAGCCTCTGGGGGAACTCCAGGTTCATCAAAGGTGTAGCTGTGTCAAGATAATGTGAACATTAGGACAAACCCTCAGTACCAAACCAGGAATTTACACCCTCAAAATGAAGCCAAACCACATGGCTTGGGTCTGAGTTGAGCTCATGGAATTTGAGTAAAAACCCAAATAGCCTTGCAGCTAAAAGCTGGAGGCTGAGCAGGTTGGAGAGCAGACTTAAACTGATGCTCCATTCCATGTTCAGAGGGGCAGGGATGAAATCCCACCCTGGTGACAGAGGTACACTCGTGGCAGAGGGGATGGGAACCCTCATCTTTGATTATGTGGAGGTTTTAAGTTGTCATGCAAAGTGAAACATCAGCAGGAGAAACTGAGCTGTGTCCTACTTGCATCCTTTTCTCCTGACTGTCATCTCATACGTTCAGGACAGCCATCTAAGGGACACAAGGTGCAGGGTCAAACTCCTTTGCATGCAGAAAGGGAAAATATCAGATCTCCTGCATCCCAGATAAATGATGTGACTGCTGGACCATTAAATAAGGGAGCACATCAGGAAACAAGTGCTTCACTTCCTTTGTACTGTAAAAGAAAAGTGTTTTACCTGGGACAGAGGCAATATTGATGTCCAGCATCCAGAAATTCATCTGGTTTGCTGTGTTGCAGGAAAACTGGAAATGCAATGGGGTCTGAACACTTCCCTCCACTTTTTTTTCTTGGTCATCAGGCTAGGGAAAAACTGTTTATTTCACTTTTAAAAGGTAAATAGGAAGTCTTATGCTCTAGGTGCTGAATAAATGATCCTGTGGAAATTCTAAAAAGAACAAGGGAAAGAAAATCAAAGAATAAGTGAAACTTCTTGCTTTATTTTTTCACCTTTTCCCTACATTTTTGATTACAAGCTGTTTGTATCAGTTAAATTCTGCAAACTTACAACTTGTTTTTCAAGGTTATGCTTTGAATACTTGATGCTAAACACCTGATAATTTAGACCTGTGATTGAAACTGGCATCATTAAGCAGAGGTACTGGGCTCAAGATTGCACTGTGTGTTACACAGGCCTATAAAAAAAAGAAACCTGACAGGTGGGAGGGTTTCAGGCTGCCTAGAGGTGATACAATTTGCTGCTTTCAAATGGTGATTGTTTTATTCAAGAAAACAATTTGCATGAGTTGCTCCTAGGAAAGAGAAGGCACAGCAACATAATAAAGGAGACAGAAACATGGACAAGTCATTGTGGTAAAATCTTTGCTATTAAAATAAATAAAAAGGTTTGAGGTTTGTGGGACTGACACCTCACAGGATTATTCTGGCAAAAGGCTCACCAAGAACAGCACATTAGAAAACCAAGAGCTCTTTTTTGTTATGGCAACAAGAATAACAGCAACGCATGAATTCAGGCTCCAGATAAACCAGAAAAGTTATCTTTCTTTTCAAAGCCATCCTTGCCATAGATCTCAGAATCACAGAATCATTAAGGCTGGAAAAGACCTCTGAGATCATCGAGTCCAAGCCGTGTTTGATCCCCCCTTTGTCACCCAACCCAGAGCACTGAGCCATGTCCAGTTATTCCTTGAACACCTCCAGGGATGGGGACTCCAAACCTCTCTGGGCAGCCCCTTCCCAGGCAGGGAATTGCCAGGGTTGGATGATACAATGCTTGCCTGGCCAGTGAGAATTCTGTTCACCAGAGGTGTTCAGCCAAGGATACCAAGAATATTATCAAATAGGTCAGGATATAGTGGATTATAGCAGGGGAGGTCCTGGCTAAAACAGGTTCTGGGAAATGAGTCCAGACACTGAAAGCCTCTCTGTGGTACCAACCAACGCCTGGCCTGATGCGTTCAACAAGATCCTCCTGCTCTGTGTCCTCCCAAGGGCACACAGAGGCTGCTTCCTAAGGCCCTCAGCTGGAGTCCAGCCCCACATCCACATGCCTACCCTCCTTAGGAGCAGCACCTTTAAGGGAGAGAAATGGCAGTTCCTGTCTAAAGCACACCACCACATTTCCCTTTGAGCAGCACAGAGGTTTCAGCTGCTGTGCTCTTTTCTTACCCTCTTGCTGCTGGCCTGCACTTCAGTCTAGGGAAAGAAGTCCCTAGGGATGAGGAGAGGGGGAGGGAGAGCCCAGATGGTCATGTTTAAAAGCTCTAGGAAATCAAAAGCTCCCCCTCCTCTCTTTTATCAGCTGTTTTCTGCATCCTTTCCATGGGCTTTATCCTACCTTCACCCAGTTCTGGGAGAGGATGCAGTGAAAGGAGTTCCCAAAACTCTGGGGTTCTGCTGTTCCTGTGAATCCTGCTGCTCTCCCAGTGACGTACCAGGGAACATCAGAAAGCTCAGCCAGCCACTGCTTTCCTCCTCAGAGGTTACTCAGCAGCACGGAGGGATTTCCTTAAATGACTGCTAGAAGTCTCAATTAGCAACTCCTGAAGCATGAAGGGCTTTTTTCCGTTCCTTTCTGAAGGAGGGCACTTGTGTTACTGTCACCAAGGTCAGAGTCTCCATCCTTTCCCAGCAGAACTTGTGACTCTGCCCAGCTTCCTCCCAAAACAAGGAGACAACTGCAAGCTTGGATATAGCAAAAGGTGACCCTGAAGACAATTCTCTCATTGTGTGTGATTTCTTTTTAATCAAACCAATGTTATTCAGCCTCTTACAGGGACTGGCCTTTCCCAGGCATTAGGGAACACTACAGGTGGGATTTGCACCAGTTGCTCTGGGTTCCCTTTACTGTCAGGGAGGAGAAGGAGGATTTTCCGTGGTGTGAGTCACCTGATCTCTTTCAGTCCTCTACATGAGGGTGAGACAAACTGTGTCCCATAAATGCCCACTTCTCCCCTCTTTCCAGAAGCAGCCAACTCAGATGTAAATATCCACTTTGGATGTTTGCTTCCTGTTTGTTGCCAAACACAGATGCTTTCAAAGAAAATAGGAATTTTCCTTTCTCTCTCTTTCCCTTATTTAAAAATCACTTCTCATCTACTGTTGCTTGGAAAATCTCTGGGTCACCTGTTGGATTCCAGCCTATGAAACTCATGGGATTAACTCTCTCCCTTTTTCCTCTTCCTGTTGTGCTATGGGAACCCCAAATCCAAATGGCTGGTTACCATTTGGTTGCATGGCATTCTTTGAAGAAACAGGTAATTGAGCCTTGCTACAATAGCCATGGTTCAGTTGGGAAAAAGAAAATCTTATTTGCCTTGAAGGATTTTACCTCTTTGACACACTGAATACGTAATTGCATTCTGTTACAAATTGGGGCGCTGTTCAAAAATAAATTGTGACTGTTTGGCTGTCAGTCTGCTCCTTCTCATCCCCATCTCTGTAGCAGAGAGCTGGATCCTTGCTGGGAGCCTGGTGAGCTTCAGGACAGGGTTTCCACCTTGTATTTACACATTATTGTGGCCATGATTTAGTGCTGACCCGAAGCCAAAGGGGCTTCTCATGACCTAAACCTTAATGAGGGGGTTTTTGTGAGCTGGAGACTGGGCATGTTTTGGGAGCTGTTGAATAAGGACCCCCACACAACTCCTTTTTCCCTCACTGCTTATTGCTGTCAGTGTTTCTGCTCCCCACAGGTGCTGGGAAAGGCTTGTCCTTGCTCTCAGTCAGGAATGATATCACCTGCCCTTAGCAATGTTATTCCCTTTCCTGCTGAGCTTAGGCAATACTCTAACATGCCTAAACAGTGCATCCACAACAAGGAATGGCATCATCTTGCTTTCAAAACAAACCTGTAGTGGGTGGAATTAGCTATGCCAAATGATGTTGGGCTGATTGATAAAGATCAGCCAAGAAACTTCTTCAGCTCTTCTGTCATTCACCTCTGGTCACCCTCGTTTTAGAGGGGGTAGGAGCTGGTTGTAGTCTGGATTCACATGGCTAAGGCAAAGGAGAGCTGCTGGTGTGTTTATGTTTTTTTAGTCAAATGTTCATTTAAATGGATAATGAACCAGGGAGGGGGAAAGGAGGCATTCCTACATCACCTGATGTGATTGTACCTAATCTGTCTACTCAGTCTACCTTTGTGTCTGCCCTTAATGCAAATCTATCTGCTCCTGTCAACAACAAAAACCACAGAACACCTACCTGTAGCCTGTCCTGTGCACATCCAGACATAGTATTTTCCTTTCTAAGCTGAAAAAATGTCTCAGTAAAGGGAAGAGCACTCACTTTGTGTACAGTTTGAGTGAGTTTAGCTGCCTGATCTTGTATGGTTGTCCAGTTTTTCAGAAATATGTGAATAATTTCAAAGACACTGTCAGCTCATCATTGCCTGGGTGGAATGTAGCATCAGGAATGAGTGCACACCTGGGTTATGGGGTGAGGCTTCCCCCCATTTTTGTGGAAAACCCACTCAAACTGTGAACCTTCTCTTGTAAAGAGAAGGCCAGAAGGCTGAAGAAACTGGACAAGAAGATGGTGACATCTGTAAAGAGAGCAGAGTGAGGCCTGGGAGACTGCAGGGGAGATCAGGAAAATGAGCAGGGCAGGAAAGAATACAGGGATTAGGAGGATAGCTCATGGAAGAAAGCCAGAATGGCTGGTCTGACTCTGAGAAAGGATGGAGGAGGGGATGTCTAGGAAGGGAGTGGAGATGGGAACACTGGGAGAGAGCTGAGATTTTCCCTGAGATTTTGAGAGGAAGGCCTGAGGATGGATGAGGTAGCCTGCAGGGTACAGAGGTTACCCAAGGAAGCAGTGATTTATTCTGGTGTTGCAGGACCTTCAGTGGCACAAATGATTACAGAAAGGCTGGCTTGTCTCCTTGTCTCCTTGTTCTAAGACCAGGAGCTGGATGAAGACAGGATTTGGGCATGGGGCAAAGGCTGGTGCTTGGCAGAGCAATTGAGGGCACAGAGTGTTGTGCCTGGTGAATTGAGTTACTCAGCTTGGGAGACCTTAGATGGCAGAGAGAGTCAGAGCAGCCAGCTCCAAGGCTGATGGGTCTGGCTGAGGAAAGGATGTCTGGAATGGTGAGGACTTTGTCTCATCACAGGAGAAAACAGCTAGGGAGCCAGGAGGGAGAGAAAACTGAGCTGAAACAAAGGTATTTGCTGACCTCTCATTCTTCTTCCCAGCTGCAGGATGTCAAACCAGCAGAGAGCACGGAGAAAAGCATGTAATGCCCTGAGAAAATAGCATTCCTGGGCACAGCCAACACAGTCTCCTAAAAAAGGCTGTCTAATTTCATTTTTTTGGTTGTGTATAGCTCAGTATACAAGACGTATAAAATACATACAAGTGTATCTTGCAGTGTATCTAACATGTATTTTAAAGTACATATAAGTGCATTAATTCCCTTGAAGGAAGCAGTCTGAATGTCAAACATCTTTTGTTCAGGATCATGTTTTAATAACAAAACTCTGTTACAGCCTATTCTGCAAAGCTCTTGTTAAGGTGCTAAAAAGTGGCTGAAACCCAGAAGTCATCAGACGTTCCTTTGGTTTGGCTGCAAGTGTGAGCACTGGGATTTACCTAGCAGACATGCTGTGGTGTTTTGGGTGTTTTTTTTTTAATTCAGCTGAATTTGGTGGTTTTTGTCCTTAAAGATACTGAGCACTGGGAAGGCTCAGACTCTGAGAGTTTTTCACTCTCAGTCTGAGTGCCAAAAGTGGAATATTCATTCATTTTCTCTCTTGGTGGTTTCGCTTCTTTGAATGGACTTTTGTGAAGCTGCACGTGCCTTGATACATTAATGATGGGGAGTTTGGGAAAAGCTGTGAAATGATCATTTTCTGACACACAAAGCCCAGTGTCAGTGGGTACAGAACAGGTCAGAGAGCAAACAGCAGGGCACTGCCCACCTTGTGAGCTGAGTGAGTAAGACACTGTGGAGCAGGCAATTCCAGAGTGTTTCCCAATGCAGACATATGAGGGTGATGAAGAAAGGCTGCATAGGTGGCCTTAATCACAGCATTTCCTAACTTTGGCTTCTGCACCTCCACAAACATTGTTTTTAGGGGTGTATTTCATGCTGTAAGGAGCTGATTCTGAAGATCACAGGTCAGCTGTATGAGCAAGATTTCTCTGGTGTGAGGCTTTGCACTAAAGACCACTGAGCAGATGTGCCTCTTACAGGCAAGGCTGCAGTCACTGCTTAAGGAGCTGATAACTTCCAAAAAAACACCTTGAATCAAGGAGGTGAGCTAAGGAAAGAACTTGCTTTTACATAGGATGGACCCCTTTTCCTGTGGTCTTTTCATCTGTCAGAGTCCTGAGGGTCTGTGGTTGTTTAACCCCAGCCAGCAGCTCAGCCCCACAGAGCTGCCTCAGTTACTCCCCACAGTGGGGTGGGGGAAAGAATTCAAAGGGTAAAAGTGAAAAGAATGGGTTGAGATAAAAGCTTTTTACCAGCAAAAGCAAAAGCTGTGAATTTCAGAAAAGCAAAACATGGAATTCATTCCCCACTTGTCATGGGCAGGAGTTCAGCCACCCCCAGGCCAGCAGGGTTTCATCACAGGTAACAGTGACCTGGAAAGACAAATTAATCCCTCCAAACATCTCCCCCTTCCTCCTCCTTCTCCCCCCGGTCCTCTGTGCTGAGCATGGCCCCATGAGGTGTGGGACATCCCTGGGTCCTGGCTGTGTCCCCTCCCCTGTCCTTGTGCACCCCCAGCCCCCTGGCTGGGCTTGGTGTGAGACCATGTGTGTCTCTAGAAAAGTCCTTCATTAGATATTTTTATTAATTTGATTTAACTAAAAAGAAATCTGTGTGATTATTCTCCTGCTCATATTTTTCCATTTCTAAACTGTTCTGATAATCCTTGATAAACCACTAAGTATGAATTGCTTTTAACTGAAGTTCCTCTCGTGGTCTCTTAAACATTTCTGATTGTGATGAAAAGTGAAAAGAGTAGTGAAAAGGAGTTATGGCTAGTATTTGAGAATTAGAATTTCAGTTTTTATTTATTTAAATAAAACCATTTCTCCTAAAGGAAACAGCTCAAACACCCCTGTGCTGTCAGCACAATCCTAAAATACAGCTTCACACCAGCCACTGTGGAGAAAATGAATTCTACCCCAGCCCAAACCAGCACAGGGCTTTAATAATCCTTGACAGCCCTGCCCAGTCTCACCAGGAGCTTTCCCCCACACCCTGGCCAAGGGTTCTGGAGCCTCATTTCAGCGCCACCTGGGGCTTCTGGTCCCCTCCTGGCCTCAGGTTTAGGTGTGGCTCTCTCCAGCCCTTTCTCTTGGAGAGCCTCCAGCCCTGCCCTCAGCCTTGTCTCCTTCAGCTCTTGAGTGGATCCTGACCCTGCCTCATCCCCTCACTCTTCTGGGGGCTGCCCATGGGCCTCAGAACCCCCCAGGTCTATCTGCCATGTGTGGATGCTGCAGGATGGTACCTGTCACCAAGGCCATGGACAGAGCTGGGGTCAGCCCTGCCTGGTCCTTCCTCTGTATCCGGATGTCCTCCACTGAAATGAGAAGTGGCACAAAACTCCTCCAAGCCCATTTTCATGGGCTCTTCATCCTCAAGTTTGTCCTGGTACCCTCTGAGGAAACATTTTCACAAGGGTTGGGATAGCTGGGATACCAGGAAAAGACCAAGGAACCCATGGAGGTGTCCAAGGCCAGGCTGTACAGGGCTCTGATCAGCCTCGGTTAGTGGGAGGTGTCCCCTGCCCATAGCAGGGGGTTGGAACGAGATGATCTTTAAAGCCCCTTCCAACCCAAAATATCCTGTGAATCTCTGCTGGTTGGATGATGATCCAGCCCCTTGCTTTTTCATCTCCCCTGGAGATTTTGCTGGTAGGGGGCAAAAATCTTCTCCAAGCTGTCCACCAGAGGCTGAGAGAGCTGCTGGCCTCCCTGGGGAGTGGATCAGGCAGGCCATGCAGAGTGCCTGCCTGTTTGCCAGTGTTCTGCTCACTGGGCATGACACCAAGGTCAATGTGTAACCTGGGCTGGGGCTCTCAGATGACACCCAGAGCAGCAGGGAAACATCCCCCACAAAACTCAGCATGTGGGAGCACAGTGGTTTTGGAGAGGAAGTGGGAGGTTTGGGCTGAGAATCCAACCTGCCCAAACAGATATTTTGATCCTGCTGAGTCAGAACAGATTCAGGTTCTTGGAGGTTTAGAAATATAAATTAACTAGTTCTCCTCTCTGCTATAGAGGAGTATCTTCCCCTTTTCCATGTGCATCTGCAGGAGCAGAGTATCAGAAATTCCCCCTGGGATAGTCTCAAACTGCTGTGGTCTGAAAATGAGTATTGGGACTCCTGTAAGAGACCAGCACACTCCCTTGGGCAGCAGAAAGAGGATTTGAACTGTTCTTAGAAAAGGATGGAACTCAGTAGAAATGAGCTCAGAAATTTACAATAAAATTAAGCCTTGGATATTTCATTCCAAAATAATCCCCAAAGTGCTGCCACCTGACTGTGTCTTGCAGTGTCTCCCTGCTCTTACCCCCTGCCCTGCATCTGCCCTGGCATGTTCCACCCATCAGTGCTCCTCCTCTGATCAAAACCTCCTCCACAGCCATGGACAGAAGGCACCAATCCTTCTGGCACAGCCCCAGCACAGCCCCAGAACCTGACAGGTTGAATTAGCTACCTGTATCTATTTAACTTTCACATTTTTTGTGATAGTGCATCATGCAGATAAGTGTTTTGTCTTTTTCTCCATCCAGTCCAGAGCAATAATTTGTGTCCAGTCTTTGCATATCTTTTTGGCTCATTGCTTTGGTCCCATCAGTCCCTTTACTGGATCCCATCACACACTGAACTGTGAGCCCTTGAGGGAAAAGAATGGGCCTTTATAAACTTCCTGGCAAGGTGACTCCCCTTGTCCTGGCTGAGGACACCATAAAACAAACAAGGGGAAAATAAGCTCGACTTTCAAAAGTCCTTGGAGCCTGTTTCTACAGCAATTCATTCGTTTATGCCAGTGTAAGGTGACACTGTCAGTCAGCTTTGCTTTGTGCTAGTGGCAAATTACGTGATGGTTCCTCGCTTTTATGATGAATCCTGAATCTTGTGATGTTTGTTGCTCTCTAAATGCCTGGATGTTTGCGGTCACATGGCAATCTGAGACGTCACTTTTTGTGCTCTTTCTGCGTGTCACAGTCCTTTGGAGATGGCTGAACCCCTCCCCAGTGAACCTGAAAACAAAGATATCAGAAGACAAATAGACCTCACAGGAGGCTGAGGTTTCTTTGTTTGCCTCTTTTCTCATTCCTTTTCAAAGCAAAATACTTAAGTCATTTTTCAATTCAGTGTCACAATTTGGGAAACTTTCAAGCATGGAGATTGGTAATATTTTATTTAGATTGCAGCTCTGTTTGCCTGTATGCCCTCTTCAGGCTTGCTTTCTATCCTGACATTTAGACCACAAGCATTTTTTCCTCAGGCACAGTGTGTACAGAAGTTGGATGGGAAACTGGTAAGTAATCAGAGCACTCCTCATCTTTGCTTATCCAAAGTTTTCTAGGGAAAGAAATGTTCCATGCCAAGGTTTTGGACAGCTTTGGAAAGTACTGTCCTGAGCTTCTGATAAGGTTGCCCTCCTCTAAAGCGACCTTGGATTTCCCCACACTCCACTCCCTGCTCCAATTTCTAACTCTCCCAAACATGGAAACTGGGAAATAATGGAGGAAAAAAAGGAGGCAGGGCTGCCCTTTCAGAAGGCATTTTATAATGTCACTGTGTTTCCCTGCTCACAGCCTGTAGGTGCTGGTGGTGTTTACAGGAAATGCCGTGAGTAATTCGCAAAGCGAAAGCACCGTGTGCTATCGGGTTGGGGCTTGTCTGACTGGAAAGTGTCCTGCTGTGTGGAGCAGGGGCTGGGCCAGCTGCCTTCCCACCAGCCTGCCATGCCAGGGGCTTGGAGAGGCCAGCATAGGGAGCAGGGCTTGGGGACAAGGTTGTGCAATGCACCTTCCAATATTGGTATAGAAAAGCAAGGACAGCTTGCAGACGGAGTGACCCTTCCATAAATTTTCCACCTTCCTGGAGGAAGCCATTTCTAGAGCCTTCTTCACCTTATCTTCTTTTATATTCCCTGCAGGATGCAGCAGAGCACCAAAGCTTTTTCCATCTCTCCATCTCAGCCCAACAGGCTGCAACACTTCTCTCCTGCAAGACTCAAAGCTTCTCCATCTGTTCCACCAAATTTCCTCTCTCAGTGTCAGCCCTTGAATTTCTGCTTTGAGCAGAACAGCCCTTGAGTCCACACCAGGCTCTGTGCTGTTGGAACTACTTCTAGTTTAAGGCAAGCAAGCAACAGCCCTCCCACTACTCTGCACCAGGGTCTGTAGCCTAAAAGAACCCGAATGTTCCTGCAAAAACATGAGGAAGATCCAGCTTTGGTTCTCATTGAGCTCCACTGCAAAACTCTCAGGGACTTTCATACACTGAGGCTCCTCCCTAGTGGCTGATATTTGCCTGTGTGCCACACTTGGCTGCAGACCTACCTGGCTTCCCACAGCAGGGATGCCTTCACAAGCTCCTTTTGTACCTCCTGCCTGCTCCTCCCTGCTCCCAGGACTCCCACCAGCTCCCCTCAACAAAGCCACTTTTGGTCTCTGCTTGTCCCATCCCTCTTGGTTTCTGCTCATCTGACAGCTTCATATGCACATCTCCTTCCTCTATCTCTTCCTGCATTCTCTTCCCTCCCCATATCAAGATGCTTTATCTACCATAAGATGCTTTATCTTATCCATTTTTACACAGCAGGTATTTAGACTTTGGTCCTGTCTTCTCTGTCTTCTGCCCCCTTTAGTTCTGCTTGGGAGAGCTCAAATGCCTCAGCAGCAAAGGGAGATGTGGAGGTGAGAAAATTTCCCAACATGATTAAAAGGTTGTCTACACCACAACCTGCATGGCTTGGCACAGGGAGGGCTTGAACACTGCAGGAGATGCCCTCTGCACAGGAGTAACTTGTGCAGGCTCAGCTGAGCTGTGGAACACCAAGGGAGCAGGTCCCCAAGAAGGAACCTCGAGAGCCCTTCCCTGAGCCCAGATCCCTCTCACCACTGCTGTGAGGGACAGCACCCCCTCTCCCAGCCCAGAATCAGAGCTGGGTTTGGCATTTCTGTGGATTAACGCCTGGGCTGAGAGGATCCCTGCCTGAAAAGAGCCACAGTGTTGAAAAGGCTCAAGTTCAGGAGACCCTTGCAGAGGTCTCCAGAGTGCAGGCAGCTCTTAGTGTGTGGCTGATGAGCTCTCCAGGTAATCCTGTTCATGCTCCCAGAAACTGCACACTGCTGATTTCTAATTCCTGATCATCTCAAGAGCTCTGTCTGCTCTGTTCCTCTGATTTTCCAATTCTTGAGCACCTCAGGAGTTCCCTCTGCTCTGTTCCTCCTTGCCTGGGCTTTGTTGAAATGCTCCACTTGTTATTCAGAGTGCAAATCTGGGTTAGACAATACAGTTTCTTCCCTGTACGTGCTGGTACAAAAAATGGAGGGGAACTGGGAAAGGTGTGTGGTAAGGAGGAGAGAGGTATGGTGCAGTATGTGTACAATTCCCTGTTTCACAGGATAATATCAGCCCAGTTAAGGGCTCTAACACCCTATGTGAGCAGAGTGGGTGACACTGAACCCAGCTTTGCCCCCAGCATCACCTGAGGAGTTGGAGCTCTGTTTCCATCTTGTGCCCCAGCAGAAATACAGGGTAACAGCTGAGCATGGTCTGCATCATCTTTGCATTGACAAACATCATCTTCAGTTTGAAAAAAAAAAAAAATCCCACCTCTAAGAGGCCTCAAGGGAATCACTCTGGATTTTAGGAATAGTGGGGTGTTGCAGCTGCTTTCAGCCTCCGCTCACTCTTCACATTGTCTCGTGCCTGCTGTGGTTCCCGTGCCTGCTGTGCCTTTTTCCAGAACACCACAGGTTTGGCAAATTTGGGATACTGGACAAGGTGAGAACTGAAGCAGCAGCTGGGAGGAGGCAGCAGGAACCCCTTGTGTGTGCCTTGTGGCAGGGTTTATTTAGCTGGGAACTCCTTCTCAGTGCAGGGTAATCCTGTTAAGAACACAATGCTTTTCCTTCCCTTCCCCTTGCTTGACCCCTGCTGGAACCACCTGCAGTGCCATCAACAGAGAGCAGCAGGACCTGCCCCTGTGGGCAACCATTTCCTGAGTGCTCCATTTGCAGCTTGGAGGCTCAGCTTCCCCCTGTGACCACCCCTGCACCCCTTTTCCAGAGAACTTTGTCTCTCTTTTTAGTTCACTCTTATTCCTGTCACTTGAAGAAGACATTCAGGGAGAGGGAGATGAGGAAGTACTGGGATGAGAACTCTCTCCACATGGGGTACAAAGTGCAGTGCAACTCTCATGTTGATTTCTCTTCTTGCACTCCAACCTAACCAACCCATCCTCCCTCATCTGCTTGGTAATCTCTGGCCAAATGAGTTATTTTGCATCTGATTTTGCCAGGCTGAGCTGTGCCCCTCTGAGCTGGCACGCTGCACACTGGCCCGTGTCACTTCCCAGCAGCTCCACCTCCCAGCTCCTCGTCTGCACTGCAGGTGCACAACACTGAGTACTGAGAGATGGAGAACGGGAGCAGATTCATGCCAGGATCTGTAAGGAATGATCCTGCTGGGCAGCTGACACAGCTGAGCTCCAGAAACACTTCGGGAAGGGGCTGTACCCCACCCCTGGGCAAGGGTGACACTGGCTGTTCCTGGCATTGCTCCCTGATCTTTGCAGAAAGGAGAAGATAAAAGCAGCACATTTTGCACCTGTCCCAGCAGAACAGATGATTTAATGCTCCCTCCTTTTCCCAGGGTGTAGCAGCCTGGGGAGGTGGAGGAACCTGGAGGGAGATGGGGAATGGCAGATCTGGGGCAGGTGAGGAGCAGCATCCCCTGAGCAGGAGGAACCTGGTGAGGAAAACTGGGTTTATCTGGGAAGAGAAAGGAATCACAAAATGGTTTGGGTTGGAAGGGACCTTAAAGATCAGCCAGTTCCAGCCTCCCTGCCATGGGCAGGGACACCTTGCACTGGAATGAGTACAGTAAAGGTGGCAGTGGGACAGCTGCAGCCCAGGTGCCTGCAGGGTGTGCTGGACTGGAATTGGCTCTGCCTGGCACATCACAATGCCAGGAACAGGGCTGAGAGCCCCTGCTGAGCTGGGGCTGTTGGCTGGGCTGTCTCTGTACAGTTAAAGCAATATCCTGGAATAAACTCAGCTTTCTCAAAAGAATGTGAGCAAATCTATGTTTCATTTTCTTCTGTTATTTTATTGATAATGTTCCTTTGACTTGGTGTAATATCTGTGGCATGTGTGACAAGCCAAATGCCTCAGGCCTCTTCTTGCTTTGCTGTAGCACAAGCACACAAAAAACTGGTATGGCTTTTGTCTCCTTAAATGTCTCCCTTTGGCTTCATTAAAAGAATTATAACTCATATTAGGTTGTGATTGTACTTCTATGAAAGATTTAGGTGTGGGTTGGTTTTTTCCCTCCAGCCAAGAAACATATTTGTACCAACCTGGCAGTTTGGTTAAATTCTCAAATATTTTCTTTCAGTCACTCTCAGCCATAAGGATAACTATCTTGGACATCTGGGTTCTTCCAGTTTCACTCTGTTGAGAGTTTCTTTAGAGCTGGAAATGTGTCCTGCAGTCTTTCAGTTGTTTTGGCCACACTCTCTCCACTAAGCACCTGCTCTTAATGAGCCCAGATACCTGAAATGCCTTTCACATCATGCTAATTATGTTTTTTTGCCTGGTTCCCTTTGAAACTCTTTTTTCTTCTAGATTATCTTATTATCTGTTTGTCTCATTCTTGTACTCTTTCTCTAGTTTTGGAAGTGTGAGTCATTTACAGAGTCACGGAATGGTTTGGGTTAGAAGGGACAAAATTCACTTCATCCAACTCCCTTCCACAGGCAGGTACAGCTGTTCAGCCTGGAGGAGACTGAGGGGAGACCTCACTGCAGGTCCAGCTTCCTCCTGAGGGGAAGAGCAGGGGCAGGCACTGAGCTCTGCTCTGTGGTGACACTGACAGGAGCCGAGGGAATGGCCTGAAGATGAGTCAGGGCAGGTTTATGTTGGATTTCAGGAAAATGCCCTTTCCCCAGAGGGTGGCTGGGCACTGAACAGGTTCCCCAGGGCAGTGGTCACAGCACCAGCCTGGCAGAGCTCAAGGAGTGTTTGGACAATGCCATCCTTTGGGGTTGAAAGCCCAGATCATCTGGAGATCTTCTGAAGCACTTCAGGATCAAGAGATGTGAGGGTCATTAGAGCAGTGTCCTGCTGCAGAGACTTCTGCAGGCTCCTCCACACCTGGAGCTGCACAGAGGGTGACAGTCAGGCTCCTCTCCCTCTGGCCAAGCCTGCTCAGCCTGGAGGGATTTCACTGTCTCTGAAGGAGGAGCTTGATTCTTCACTGTTGGGAAGGATGAAGTAGAAAGGCCTTGCAAATATGGTGGTTTAGCTTCTGGGAGTATGAGATCAACAGGCGAGATAGAAATGAGGGCAAGCTTTGAGATGAAAAATATCAAGCCATAGCTAGTGAACAATAGTGGGCCTAGCTGAGGGCCATCTCCCTTGATTAAACAACCCCCCTCTGCTTGCCAAAGGTAATCGGACAGTTCTATTGCCTGTATGTAAATGTTGTGAGATTGGTACCTTGTATTAGATTGGTTGGTCCAACACAGACTATTCAACCTGGAAAGACATTTATTGTACAGTATTCAGAACCTCCTCCTCTGTTCCTGCTCTCCTGGCCTGCTTTAGCTGTGCCTAGCAGCTACAAGCAAGGCCCCCACAATAAACCACATGTTACTCCAGTTACTTTGCTTATAGAGATACTTTGTCACCGACTCTGCCGTCACCGAGAAGCTCTTACACTTCACCATGACCTGCTTCAAGCAAAGCCACAGCAACCAAATGGACCATGCTGTGTGAAATGCAGAGCCACACTGGTGTGAGTCAAACATTCCCCTCTGCTGCTGGAGGGTTCAGCTAAAGAGCAAAACAAAGGCAAATGTATCAGCAGCTCAAAGTGGATGGGTTTTTATTTTGCTTTCTTCGTGGCAGGAGCCCAGAAGGCTCTGACTGAGATCAAGAGTAACTTAGCACCTTGAGGTCTACAGAGGAGCAGAGAGATGTTGAAACCTCCCACCACTGCCATCATTAAAAGCTTCAGGAGTTTTCTTTCCACGTGTGTTTTCATAGCCAGCCTTGAGGATAGCAACTGTTCAAAAGGAACATTAGGTGTACTCTCTGTTGGCTGAACCAATTAAAATTGCCCTTCAATGTCACCAGGAGCACACACACACACAAAAAGAAAATTCAAGGAGGAAAAGAGAAATAAGCACAGAGTCTCACTGAGGGAGCTGGCTAGGGACTATACTGATGTGCTTCAAGGTCATGAGCTTGACTTCAGATAAGGTTAAAAACAGGTAAAAAAATCTACTGGTGGCTGCTCAGTGGCCTATATGAAGTTAATGGATAGTCTCTTGTAGCCACTCAATTTAAATAGATAATTGCTATATGCATAATAAAAAATATCCACAAATAAAACTTTTAAAGATGCTGATGAGCTGATGCATGAGGAAATGAATATCAAAGCTCTCTGAAGTCTTTTGTAATACTTTATTAAATTATGATGTATTCAGACTTCTGCAATCCTGAACTGTCCTCACTATTGGACTTGAATTGTGGAGCTTTAGGACAGAGCTGTTGGCAAAAGATCTTATGATTGTTTGCAACACATCAAAATAAAAGGTTTGGTTTTGCCAGTAAACCAAATGGCTGCCATTACAGATAATTTTTGATGGGCCATGAGGTAGCAGCAGTGTCCAAATTCTGACCATCTTCCATACAACATCCTCACAACTTCTTACAACTTCCTAAGAACACCTTGTCTGGAAAGATGCAGCAGCTTAATGTTGTATACCTTGAGAAAGGGAGAAGCCAGTGCTCCTGGCACAGGACTGTCTCAGCTTGGATGAGTCCTGTGGTGCTGAGCTCTATTTTTGCTGAGTTCACCATATTAAAGGTGAAAGTAACACTAACATTCAATTTTGGCTTTTACTCACATTTTTAATTATTTTGAAATACTTCCCAAACTTCTGTACTGCAGTAAATCTTTCATTTCTTTGATTTCAGTCAGCTTTGGATAACAGAAGCTACACATGCTGTTAGTATCAAACCTGTCAAGCCTTCCATTTTTGTAAAGCAGGGTGAAAGAAGAGACTAAAACTTAGTCCTTACTAAGGACTTAGTTGTCCTTAGTTTTGTTGGTGATCCTGTATATTCACCAAGGTACTCAAAATCCATTTGTCCATTCCACAGCGTGTCCTCACCACGAGGCTCAAGTGCCATTTCCCTGATCCCCAAGGTATCCTTGTCCCCCCTCAGACAAAAGGATATTTGAGGGTGATGTCTCCAGCAACACAAAGAAGGGCTGGAGCACTCACCCCACTGCAGCTGGAGAGGGAAATTGCTATCACCATGCCAAAGCAAACAGCTAAAATATGAAAGTCAAGGAACTCAGTCAAATTCGTTTGACACAAAGACAGGGTGGTGCCAGTCAGACACAATTCTTTGGGGTGGGGTTTTTTTTGGTTTTTTTTTTTTTGTTGTTGTTTTTTTTTGTTTTGTTTTGTTTTTTGTTTTTTGTTTTTTTTTTCTTGGTGGTTTTAATATTTTTTCTCGCCTTTCACTTCTTTTTGCTTGAAAACAGAAACTGTTTTGAAGGTCAGAGCTCTGAGAGGCAGAAGTGGTAGAGAAATCTCAAATTATTTCACAGTCATGCTCTGTTGCTGCCCTGTTCTTCTGCCAGGAAATCCTGATGCAAAACATCCCCAAAGTGGTCACAAATCAAGCATCCAGAGGAGGTCCGGTGTGTCCCTCAGTGGTTTCATTTTCCAAAATTCCTGTCTGCATGTACTCACCACTGCATATTGGTTTCTGCACCCAGAAAATCTGACTTCCTCCTGTCTCCTCCTCCTCAGAGGAATGCCATGGTTTTATGTGGGGATGAGTGACACTTGTGACAGATGAGCTGCCAAAACATGGCAAAATCCTGGGAGTCTGCAACACCAACAGTCACTTTGGTGTTTGCACGTCCCTGCTGGGGATGGCAGATATTTTGCATTTTGCCATCACTTTTCCTACATATACAACACAAATGTGTTCAGGAGGGGTAAACTTCCAGTGATGTGATTTTCCAATGTTGTGTTGTTGTGACAGGGAGAAGCTGGACTCAGTCCTCAGGCATCATAATACAACGTTTATCTTGTCATAGGACCATTTTCACTCTTTGCTGTCTGCCTGGAGTGCCCCCTTTCCTAAATTATTGCCTTTTCCCTGTACTGTCAGGATAAATCCCTGCAATCCACACCATACCTGTCCCTCTGTTCATCCACTACTTACACAGAAAGTACAATACTGTCATGCATAATTCATTCCCCTTAATTAAAATGTAAATTTATTGTCAGCATTTTCGGGTGATTAAAACACCATTGTAGGAATAGTTTTAAATTGTGTATTTGGAGTTCATTTTGCTAAAATAAACACAGGATACTTTGTGCTGTGGGAAGTCAGATTGATCACCAAGTGGGACAGAACTGCATTTCCAGGGGAGGAAGATCAGTCTGTGTGTGTCTAACATCCAACAGAGTGTGAATCCACTTTGCTGTTAAGTGAACTGGCTTTCTCTCAAGGTGTTACCTGCCTGCATTTCAGGCTTGGCATAGACAGGAAGGAGTATTTGTAACTGTATTTCTCCACACACAAAAATCCAGACTATTTTACTGGCCTCAAACTGATCCTCAGGAGCCTTCAGAAGGATTTAGTGGATTGCTGTGCTTACTGTAAACAACTGACTTACCAGAGTGTCTTGCAGGTTGGACTTCATTCCTCATAGACCTCGAAGCCTCACATGCCATTTGCTGTCCATTAAATAAATGATTAAGTATATGAAAACAAAAAAAAAATAAATAGCATATTCCACAAGGAAGGGGTAATGACAGCGTGCCCAGTCGGGGGCTTGCCTGTAATTTTAGTGTTTTCCCCTTCTTCCCTTGAAGCAATAAAATCCTTAAATTAAAAAAGAATGTAGAGAAGGTGGTCTTGGGGTTGTGGATGAGGCACATGGAGCTCTTCATGAAAGGAAGCAGTCATGGGGCTGCTTGTGGGGAGAGAGAGGGAGAGAATTCCCAGCTCCACCATACAAAGAGTCACAGGGATTAGGAGTATTTCACCAGCAGGCTTTTGAATTTTTTTCCCTGTAACAAAAACATGACCTCTCCCCTGCCTACGCCCTGTCTGTCTCTGTCTGTCTGTCTCTCCCGTGGACAGGCAGACAGGAGGGCATTTCAGCTCTTGGGGAGAGCTTGGGACTGAACTGAAGCCTCTTGGATACAGAAGGAAAATGATTTGCTTTGCCATTCCCAGAAGTCACATTATTCTTATGCTGCACATGACTCTCTTGGAAAATCTGGGATTCATTACCCACCTTCTGCCCCGACCTTCTGGCTTTGGGAACGTGCAGGGAGCTCTGAGATGGCTCCAAGCTGCGCTGTGAGAGCGTGGCTGGCCCAGGGCAGCCAGGCTGTGTGTGTGGCTCCTGGTGTCCCCACGCCTGGCCCTGCTGCACCATTCCCACCAGGCAAGCAGGGAAAGGAGAGCCAGGGCAGGAATGGGCCACCAGCTGCCTCTCGTACCTTGGTGCTTGGCAGCACAGGAGCAGTTTTGGAGGAGCCAGCTTGCAGCCATCCCCAGATCGCAGTGGACTGGAGGAAGCAGAGTTTGACATTTATTTTCTAGGCCATGTTTTGACAGATTCTCAATTAAAATTAGGTTCCCTACCATCGCCCTTTCACTGCAGGACAGGGCATCCTCTGCAGTGGGAGATGTGCAGAGCTGCTGGAGAGGCACTGCCTCCTCTCTTGGTGTCTCCTGGGTGTCAGGGCAGCCGGGAGGGGATGCAGGCAGGTTTTTGGCAGGCACGTGCACGCAGGGACACAAGGGACAGCGAAAGGCACAGCGTCAGCAGCGGGGCCCTCGCCCGGTGTCAGGGGCTGGTTTGAAAGTCGGTCGCCAGGGCTGCCTGACGTCAGCTCTGTCGCTGGAGGAAGTATCAAGTTAAACTGATAATTATCTACAGCACGTGTACGAATTACCAACCTTTTGATGTTCGGGCTCATGTGTTTTGAGTTAGCCAGCACATCTTAATCAGATTTTCTTTTCCTTTTAAACGGAGATTTGGAGCTTTCTTATCTCCTGTTCCCTTCTCCTCCTTTGAACTTTTACTTCACTGAGGTTTTCATAGATGCAGCCTTTCCTCAGCCAGGTCTCACCAGCTCCCATGCACAAAGCCAGCTCAGCAAGGTAACATGGCAAGTGTTGTTGGCTTTGCAGTAAGAGCTTTAATACAGCCTGAAAACAAGGAGCTCTTTGTTACTGCTATTCTTTCTGCAGTATTAAAATGTATCTTATCTATGGCACCGTGCAGTGGAAGGGAGAGAAAGAAAGAGGAGAAAAACAGACCCTCAAAAGAGACTCTGCTGGGTTCAATAAAAATCTGCCTTTCTTGGGCATGAACAATTTCCTCACTGGTGCAGCAAGCCTGTAGAAAGCAAACCCTAAAACTCGACTGCTTGCAAAATTCAGTGTCTTTGTCCTAACCACAAACACTTCACCAGCACCCCACCCGCCACAAAGCACAATAGCTCATTCTCTCTATGGCCCTGCAAATTTTTCATAGATATTAGTCAACGTTTCTGTTTTATTATTACAGCTTTACTTTATTATTCTCCATTTTTAATAAGGATAAATCGCTCATGCTGCTTTAGCCGAGCGCCTTTTTATTTTAAATTATTTATAACACAATCTGATTTCATAGCTGTGTTTATGGCTGAATTGAGAAAGAAGAAGGGTGTAATCAGCTCATTTCAAAATTGTGTTTAAAATGTTTCTTTGTCACTTTTAATGCCCTGTATTCCCTCTGGGGGTGTTCAGGTGTTGGCCAGTTTTAACTGACCTTGCTATAGCTGGGTCTGGGACACAGAACTTTCCCACTGCATCACTCTGCAACACCCCTGGGCTTGTCCCTGCCATTCCTACTGTAGATATCTGTCCCTCCTGCAGGAGACTGGATGCCACTGAGCTCAGGTCTCTGCTACAGCCATGACCATCTCCCACCACCCTTTCCATAAACTCTGTGAGCTCCAAAGTTAGGTGTTTGCTTCCTGCCTCTGCCAGGAGGGACATGCCTGCCATGGAGGGTGATGCCTGCATGGCCAACAACAGGGAAGTGGTGACACCTTCTCCCTGTTCCAAGCCCCAGGCCAGACCCCACTCTCCAGGATGAGGAGTGGCTACAGGCTGGATCCTGCCTGGTGCCTGCCCTGAGGTCCCTGTGGCCACCACAGCCATCCACATGGCCTGGGAGAAGGCTGGGCAGAGCCCCAGCATCAGGAATGGTGGCTAAGCACATGCAGTGGCTTGGCAGGATTACCTCACAGCCAGACCAGAGTGATTTCCTAGGTGGATTACCCCAAAGCTGCAGCGAGAGGATGTCATTCCTGGAGTCTCAGACAAAGCACTCATGGGGCTGTTTGTGCCCCTGTTTGCCCAGCAATAGCCAAAGGGCTGCCTCAAACCACACACTGTAAGGCTCCTGGTGACCCTTGGTGCCCACCTGCCCATTGCCAGGGGGAAGGTTCTGGCAGCTGAGAAGAGCTTTCAGAGGATGGCTGCATTTCATAAAGCTCCTGAACAGTGCTGTCAAGGGAGCAGGCAGTGAGCTGACAACTTTTGGGTCAGTCCCAGAACAGCTTGCCAGGGAAGCCTATCAAGCCTCAGTAATCGGGTTTGACTTAAATCTTTCTCCTTCTCATCACCCTTTCTGGATTAAGTCATCTCCACCGAATGAGAGACTGTGCTGGGAGAGGCACAGACCGGCTCTTGTAGGGGTGTTGGGGAGGGGAAGGGAAAGATAAGCAAACCACCATCACTTTTGGGTTTTATCATCTCCATCCCAATTTTGCTGCTCTACTGGAGTCACAAGATAACAGTAATCTAGAAGGCAGCAGCTTTTGAGCTCACTTACTCTCCTTTGGTCAGCTGTTTGGTGAATGCTTAGAGTTATTTCCTTGGGCACTCAGGATTTGTGCTGGGTTTGTGGATCTGTGCAGTGGGGTTTGTGACACAGGAGAAAGAGGGTCTGTGAACCCTGACATTTTGGGATTTTATGTACTGAGCAAGGCAATCACACAGGGCATTTTCTCTTGCTTTCCCCCTCTGTTTCTCACACTGAAAAAAATGCAGCTCTTTACCTGAGGCTACGAGCTTGCACAGGCTTCCCTTGTGAGTAAGCAGCACCCTGGTTTGGAACACAAAGCTCTCTGTGTGCTGCAAGGGCACGAGGACACGGGGGGAGCTGGCAGGGTTTACCTGCTCCTGCCCTCTCCTCTCAGCGTGTCCCAGGGCTGTGACACAGGAGAAAACGTCAGAGCGGCGCTGCCTCGCTCATGGCCTCAGAGGGTGGGTGGGAAAGGTTATCGAGGCAAGGAGCTGGCAAAAGTTACCTGGAAAAGTCAACAAACACCACCTTTGCAGTTGGTACCACTCAGAGAAGAGGGGTTTTGTGGCAGTAAGGTGGAATAAAGGGGATTGAAACTCCTGGGGGGAAAAACAAACCAAAGAGGAGGCTTTCTTTGTAGGAGGAGGGGAGGGTTGTTTCTCCCCAGCCTGGTGAGTGTGAGGGGGAGGTCGCTGTGCATGTGATCCTGCAGAATAAGAAGGATCACCAAAGGGGTGACGCAGGAAAAGGAGGATTACTCTGCATGTGATGGCAGAGGGAGGATGGAGGAGCGTTCTTGCAAAGGGTGCATGGATGGGGATTACTAAGGGATTTTCTTGGGGATCTAGGTATAAGGAGGGAACTCCACCCTCCACCTGGCACTTGGGGTAAGTGAAGGGTCATCAGAAGCCATCACAGCTCCTGATGGCTTTCTGTCACCTTTTGAACCATTTGTTGCTTGCCCAGTGACCCAGCTGCAGGTAGGTTTCACTGGCTTTTGAAGAGCCAATGCCATTTCCAAACCTCAAGTCCAAAGGAAGAAAATGTGGCCATCTCAAGTGTCTGCCTCCACTGAAACTACTCAAAGAGTTTGGACACTTCCTTCTCTGTAGTCAAAATAGAGTTTCTCATCCACACAGGATTTCATAAACAGAAGGGTGAGCAGTACAAAGAGGCTGACACACCTCAGTGCAAGAGGCTCTAAAACTTGCTGAGTTAGTGGGGAGATGCTTCCCTTCATTTCAGTGGGAGCCCTTCAAACGCCCTGAACAGACCCAGAAGTGATGCTCTCTTGTGTCCATGCACATTCAGACCACTGTTGCCACTTTGTAACAAGCTGAAAAATTCACAAATTCACATATTCACAGAAAAAATTAATATGTTTTTTGGGACCATAGCCAGCAGGATCACAGCTCTTATGGCAGGAGAGGATGGTTTGGCAAGTTCAGTATAAATGTGACTCCTCTAATAGCAGTAACAACTCTGTATCTGTGAGAGGAAGCCTAAAGCCTGGCTGCAAGTGAGCCTTTAGAAGTAGCAGCCTCTGTGAACAAAAATGGTTGAGTTTTGGCTCAGCTGTGAAGTTTTGACAGTGAATAATTGCTGTTATTTACATAACACCCACGCACAAACCATAAACGTTTGGCTCCCTGACCTCATCCATGACCACAGAAATCTGCAGTGGATGCTCTTCACGTCCTCCCTGTCACACCACTCCCTTCCCTGGCCTGGGCAAGGGGGAGAAATGCTGCAAGTGATGGCAGGGATAGGGATAGACTCAGCTCAAGGTGGGGAAGCGAAGCTGGCAAGAAGCCAGACTGCAGAAAACACACAGGAAAACCAAGACTGGAAGAATGGAAGAGGACAGAGAGAAGAAGCAAAGGATAATTGCAGGCAGGGAGTTCTGAGCTGCCTGCCAGAGCAGAGGTAAGAGCAGCCTTTGTGTTGTAGGTACAGAGTGTTTGCTATCTCCACATCCTTCCACAGAGGACACAGCACAATGCCTGCAATGACAGAGCTGGCAGAGCAAGAGACAGAAAATTAACAAACACTGAAGGGGAATTACCTCCCAAATAGAGGGTCAAAGACCAGGAGGGGAAGCATGGGCAGAGAAAGAGAGGAGAAAAATTGAATAGCACTTGAATAAAAAGGCTTTAACAGAAAAAGAAGTTACATTCTTTGTAAAGGTAAAGGTTGTTTTCTCCAGTGCCTTCCCTTGTCCCCATTGCACACCTTTCACGTTCTGCACAGTCTTTGTCCTTCTCTGCACTCAGTCCTTCTCCTCTCCTGGCCTCAGCCCTTGCCTGAACTCCCTCACTATTCCCTGCTTGCCATTTCCACTCTGTCTCCTCACCCAGTGTCCCCACTGTCCTTGTCCACCCTGTGCCCCCAGCCTCCTGCAGTCAGCACTTCCACCCACCTCAAGTCACGCCCCTGCCAGGACCTACCCCTGCCTGCTCTGCCTCCTTTCCCAAGAGCCAGTCCATGTCCTGCTGCTCTGTTCTTTCCTATCCAGCCCCCCTTCATCTCCTGCAGACTCCAAATCCTTTGTGCCTCTGTGTTTCCAAGCTGAGGCACCTGTGAATAAGAGGATATTCTCTGTTGCACAGAGAGGAAAAGACCCAGGTTTGCTGTGCTCCATGTTCTACCTGGGAGCTCAGCACCCTTAGTCCCTCAGGTGAGCCTGTCACTGAGACTGACACTTGCCATTATGCCTGACTTGGAGGAAGATGCCATCACCCTGCTGCCAGCTCCACCACCAGCTGCAGCAGCAGTGGCTCTCCCATGAGGGCACTCATGCCAAGCCTCAGCCAAGCTCAGACCCATGCTAGGTCTCTTCCTGTGCTGTGTCTGTCCTTGGCCCCGTGGGCAGCAGCTGGTTGCTTCCCTTTCCCTCTGTGAGAAGCCATGGAGCAGGGATGCAGGGCTCAACCCTACGTGGAGGCCACTCCAACCCAGCCATCCCTGGAAACAGCCACCTCCCAGTTATCATGGAGCCCAAGGACCCTGCAAAGCACTGGCAGGGTCTGGCAAAGCACTCGCTCCCCTCTTCCCTCCAGGCTCTGGTGGAAGGGTCACAGCACCCCGAGGACCCTCCCCACTGTGGTGCAGAAGCACAGGGCATCCCAGAACAGGCAGGGAGCTCCCCCATGTCCAAGAGGAGAGGTGCTGGCAGGACAGATGACAGCAGGATTATCCCTCTGCCTGCCAGCAAGGGTGAAACTGGACAGCTGGGAAGCAATGAACCCTGACTGGTGCTGCTGCTGCTGCAGCAAGAATGCTCCTTTTTAAACTAAGCAGAAAGGAAAAGCACTGCCACCACATCTCCTGCAGATCAGTTGCCACCCAGGTCCAAGCTGTGTTTTGGGATCTTGGAAACTTCATTTTGCTGTTTCACAGCACTTATCCACCTGAGCCTGAGCAGATCAGGATTTACTTTCCCTTTACTCCTCCTCCACTCCCCCTCACACAGCAACTGCCCTGCACTGCTGCCTGTGTGAGCGTGAAGGTCAGATCGGCCACACACCACTTTCCTGGAGCTGTCACTGTCACACTGAGGCTGAGGTGGTGGGATGGGAACGAGGAAAGGGGTTTCAAAAAGCAGCCAGGAGAGAAATGGGCCATTGCTTCTGCCCTCATTACTCATGAGGAAAACCAAGAGCAGGCCCACAGATGGGGCCTGGGGAGCGGGGAGTGCAGCAGGACTGACCACCTGAGCACTGGCTGGATTTGCAGGGGGCTTGGCTGTGAGCTCCCTGTTGCTGTGGCTCGGCTGTGGCTCATACCCACACAAGCTGGTTTAGCTCCAGCCTGGGTATTATGTATTAGTGCTTCAGTTATAGCACAAACAAGCAGGCTGATCCAGCTAAGGTAAAGCAACTTTCGTTTGCAGCCCTGGATCAAACACCTGCCTTAGCCAATTTGGAAGAGCACCTGCCTGCGTGTGGCTTTCCTTCACTTCTGCCTGTGGATTAGGAGCAAAGGGAAATCTCTTTAGCTGCTGGTACCAGGAACAGCACAGAGATACAAGGAGAGGGATGCCTGAACTCCCACTGACCTCTTTTGTTTACCCTTAAAAAGAAACTCCTGCCCTTCAGGCTGTAAGTGGACTCTTATGTCGAGGAACCAAAACCCACAAGCCCTGCTCAAACAAATCTCAGGTGGCGGCTACAATAACACCTCTGTGTGAGGATGTGCTCCAGAGTTTGGCAAACAGTGATAGATAAACAGGTAAATCTGTTAGCAGGGAGAAGGGGAGGTAATTTGTTGTGGGGATTTGGGATTGTAGCCGCAGTGGCTAGAACAGGCACTCTGAGGCATCCCTGCTTAATTGGAAACACAGCTGGGTTTTGTCAAGGCAGGTAACTTCTCTGATGTCTGCTAATGGACTAAATTGCATTTGTGTGGACTGGATTGTGGTCTCCCTGACTACTGGGAATAAGGAGGAGATTGGGCCCTGCCATAAGCAGCTTTCTTTACCACCAACTCACCCAAGGACTAGAGTTGATGCATTCTGCCAGCATCCCTTGGCTGCTGGGTGTGTTATTTCCCATTACAGCTTCCTTGTTGATCACACTTAGCCAGAACTTGATCTGATCCCTTATCTCAATCCTACAGCCTGGGGTTGACCACACAGCTCTGGGAAAACCAAGGAATGCAATCCATTTAAAGGTCTTTCCTCCAGCTGCCCAAGCATAAGCACTGACACCTCCAAAGGAACACCAGTGCTTTATGAAAGGGAGAAAACCACAAGGAAAATGGCAGAGATTGTTGCACTGCTCTGTACTGCATCCCACTGAGGTGTGTCCCATGCTGTCACAAGCATTTCTGATGAAAAATTGAAGCAGCACCTGAAGCTAAAGTGATGAGTGAAAACACCTGCCTGCTGAGAAATGTTAGAGCCCAGATTTACCTGGGAGGCATTTGGAGACAGGGACATTTATTTTTCATGGCTTCCTGCCAGCTTTTCCTTCTTCTGTGAGACCACTGCCTTTGAGGGGCTTTGTGCCCTCTGACTCTGCAGCTCTCCTGGCTCCAGATGGCCTGGGGTAAAAATTAAAACTGGGAAGGCTTCAGAAACTTGCCTTCTCTAGTCTGAGAGGAGCTGACAAAAGTCAGCTGCTGAGCCAGGAGCTGAACTTCAGCTCTCTTGCTTCCTTCAGCTACTGTGCTGTGTGATGTTATTAGACTTGTTGCTCCCAAAAGCATCGCATTTAGGATCAGCTCCAGAATGACTGCAGAATAAAGGCAGCTTACAATCCAGCCGTAATTCCTAAGGTTTCTAACCCTCTCAGAGCAGTTGAATAATGAGAGTAAGAAGCAGAAACCATCTGGAACAAATCCTTCAGCCTCTGGCACGCAGTGTTTTGATACTCCCCTGTGACCTGAAAGCCTGTCCAGAGCTTCTTCACCTACCCCAGCCTGGATGTCCTGACGGGTGGGAAAGCTGTGCCTTCCTCATGCAACTGGGGAAAAGATTTCAGAAGAGGTGCAGACCCTGTTCTCAGCAATTTTTTTCAGTCCAAGGGCTTCATGGGATGTTCTCTTCAACTTCTGCCAGGCATTGTCCACAAAAATGCAGAAAAATCTCCTGTTCTGCATACACTGTCCAGGGAAATTGGAAAGGCTCAGCCTAAACTGTGTTCAGGGGAAAACCATGCTAACAATCACTCAACAAGGCTGAATGTCCTTGGCAGCTATTAATTCCTATCAGCCCTTTACTCCAGCAAAGTGTGTGCGAGGCTTTCAGGAGCAGCATTCCGCAATCTCCGCACAATCCCCTGTTATTGATTTGGCGGACAAAAATGAGGGTGATAAGTTTGATTTGGAGAGAGCTGGAAGCACATGAATAAAACCCTACAGTCAGGAAAGTATGTGCTTTGTTCTGAAGGACGTGTTGCTTTTTTGCTTGTTCAGTTTAATCATTCTTTGATGTCAAGGTCTCTTTCCTACTTTTGGGAGATGATTGATTGATGGAGAAGAAGCTTACTTTTGACGTAGTTCACGGAGGAAACTAGAATTAGTGGTTACTGAATGCTGGTAAAGCATTTATGGATTTAGATTCAGTCCTTTCATAACCATTTGCTGAGAGCCCTTGACAGAATTTGCCCCTGTATGTTTTCCCTTTGGTTCCCAGGCTCCTCAGTGGTGGGACAGAAACACAGAAATGTGGGAGGCTGGTGGATCCCTAATGGGACAAAAAGCAGGGATCTTACAGCTGCTATCCTGAAGATCTTTGGCACTATGGTTGGCCTCTCAGTTTCCCAGCACAGCAGAAAGTTGAGCCACCCTCGTTTACACAATAGCCTAAACCAACCTTGTGATTTGCCTTTAATTTGCAGTTTGCTTCCCGCTCTCTCCTGCTCCTTTCCCTCCTCCTTTTGTGCTCCTCATTCACACTGCAATCAGAGGTGGGTTAGGACAATGCAATCATGATTCAGGTTTCAATAACTGCCACCACTGTGATGAATCAGAGACGATGCAGCAGGCAGGGATGGCTCAAAGGGAGGTGGTTTTCCCTTTAGAGATTTTAAACAGGAGGGACTCAGCCTGCTTCAGGCATCAGCTGAGGTGTCTGCACGTTTAGGGGGGACAAACTCCCTGAGCAGATGCTGGACAGAAGGAGATATCTCCAGATGTGGTTCAAAGCTGCTCCACACTGATAGTTAAGATGGCAAGATATGAAACCTGCTCATGCTCCTCCCTGGCACGGGCCTGGTCCATCACATGCATGTCATACAAAGAAAATATGTGTGCTGACAAATGGATTACTGCCATGGGATATCCCCAGGCACTGTGGTATATCCACACAACCAGGATGGTCCCTAGCCTGATTTTGGCTTGGATCCACTCCTCAGGAATTCTCCCAGGTGGCTTGGGAGTTGTTGGGAGCCAGTAAATGTTCCCATGAAGCATTTTGCAAAGGCCATGCCATGCTGCAAGGTGAGCCAGCCTGGCTGTGGCTGCTCCCTGGCAGCTGCCTGGGGAAGGCTCTCAGGGAAGTCTGATGTCCAAGCACAGACAGAGCCCATTTCTTTGGGGTTTCTCTTCACTTTCTTCCTCTCCTGTGCCAGAAGAGCCCTGCATGAGCCCAGCAGATGGCACTCCACCATGAATTTACACCAAAAAGCCCCTCATAAACAGCCTGTCCCATTCTGGGGGGGCAGCGTGGTGGGACAGGGCTACCCTGCTTACCCACACCCCACAGGGAGCTGGCAGCTGCTGTCAGGGGAAAGCCAAGCCAAGTCTGGGCAAGAATTTCAGGACTTTGAATAAAATTCCTTCATTTATATAGTATCCATATATATGCCCACCTACCTACCTGCCTACCTACCTGTCTACCTTCGTTTAGTTGTCTTTTTCTGAGCTAATTCTTCTGCCAGCTTTTCACCCACCTCCAGCAATAGATGCTGGCAGGGACAAAGTTTTAGCTCCCTCTGGTACCAGATGAAGCCCAAAGCTCAACCAAGAGAGTTGTCACCTCTCGTGGGTGGCTGGGCTCCTTGCTGAGCTGGGGCATTACATTTTTGCCATAAGCAAATTGAAATTGGGCTTGGATAGTGGAAAGTTCCTGCTTGGCAGCAAAGTGCTGCTCCCTGGGTCAGTGTCTGCACACAGGCTCCTCTCCTGAAACTGGAGTGGGCTCAGGGCAGATAATGTGGCATTTCAGGACCGCTGAGCCAACAACCACAGCTTCCTACCAAGCATTTTAGCTCTCCCTAAGTGGCTTTGGATTTCGTCTGTCTCCTTTCTTTCCCTCTGACATTTCAAAAATGTTCAGACTGCTCAGAATTTGTGCTGCAGTTTTGAAACAGTTGCCTCCATGATGCTGATTTCTCTCTTAAGGGCACAAGATGCCCCATCCCTGGAAGTGTTCAAGGCCAGGTTGGATGGCAATGCTCACCCTGACCTTTGCTGGGTTGTCCATTTATCCCCATCTCCAGTCACAGGCAGCAAAACTATTGCCTGAACAACCTGAGCTGGCAGCTGCACGTGTCTAATCTTGGAGGAAAGAGAGCAGAAAGGAAGAAGAAAAGTGAAGGGAGAGAGACAACCTAGCTCTTTCCTGGAAGAGCTGCCATTAACATTGGGATCTCTCCTTTGTTCTCTGAAAGTCAGTCAGTAAATAATAAGAACTGTGAACAGGTCTGAGAGCACCTCAGAAGGTGAAATCCCTTCCTTCCCCTCTCTCCAGCCCTGGTGTTTGCTGTTTGTCCTCTGGTTTGCCAGCTCATGTGGTCTTTCCTCCTCAGTCCCAGCTGGCAGAGTTTTCTCCCCTCAACAAGCAGAGTTTGGCCTCTGGCTGTTTCCTTGGCCCTTTCCATCACAGGCTTTGTTTCTGCTGCATCTGTTCTTCACCAGAATGGAACAGTTCAAACCAAAATTGCCCGCACTCTGTATCCCTTTGGGTTTTCAGTCAAAACATTTCTAGCTGTGCTGGGAAGGAAAAGGCTGAGAAACTGAGGGACTGGAGAAAGGGATTGGGCATGGAGGGAGAGAGCTTTGCAAGAGGCAGGGAAGAGTGTGTAGGTGCTGAATCTTTCTTGGTGCAGCAGAAGCAGAGAAGCTTCAGCCCCAGCCCACCTTCCCTGAACAGACATCTTTGCCACAACCCTGAAGGTAAAATCATCAGAGCTGGGGCAGGAGAAAAGCTGCTGAGCCTTTCAGGATGTCCTCTTGCCTCCCTGCTTGGCATCCATGTGTGATGGGCCACCCAAGGCATGGATGTGGTTCCTTCTGAGTAACCCTGGGTGGCACAGACCTATAGGTAATTACCTAGGGCTTTCAGAGTAGAGAATTTGAGGTATTTTCTCCTCCCTGGGCTTGTTCCAGCCTGGATTCGCATGCACATGGCACTGACTTCAGGGCTTAGATCAGTGAAGGCACCAGCAAACATGCAATTGCCTTTCCACAGGGAAAAGGGTAAGTATGGCTCATGTACGGCCAAAAAAGTGGCTTCTCCAGGCTTCTCCTCCTGCTGGGTCTGTTGCTGGCAGGAATCTCACAGGACATCTGCCTGCAATGAAGAGAGAAAGTCACTCTCTCTCTGCATGTGGTGCCATAGAAAGTTGCCCTTGTCTGAGCAAATAAATGAGCACAGAGAAATGACCCCCACTGCTGGGACAGAGCTGCATGTCAGCTCAGTCTGGAGCCAGAGCAAAGACTTCTCTGGTGGGTGCAGCTGCCCTTGTGACAAAAGCCTTCTGTGGATATACAAAGACTTTCATCTGCAGAACTGTAATTTCAGGGCCTTTATTAGAAGTTACATTTATGCTAAAAGTTAGAAAAAGGAACCACAACTCTTGATTCAGACAGTGGCAGAAGACTAACTCGTGTGTCTACAGGATTTTTTCCCTATAGAGTATGAAGGAAAAGGGTCATCCAACACCTAAATTGTTCAAAACCTGAAAGAAAATAAAAAGAGAAAATTGTATATATACTAATGTTTTGTTCTTGCCATTTCCACCAGCTGACTTACAAACCTAATGCAAAGGCTGCACTTCCATCCCAGGCTGTGATGCCAGCACCGGGTACTGCTGTGATAAGCAGTTCCCAGTTTAACCAAAGGAGAGGACACAACAGCTCAGAGACAAAGCACCAAAATGTGCAGTTTCTACTTCAGAGTTTCATTACTGCAATTTCACTTGTCAGCTTCTTTTCTTTTTTTTTTTTTTTTCTTTTTCTTTTCCCTTTTTTTCTTTTT
>VXBR01008559.1:103346-222299 GCA_013400215.1 Cisticola juncidis
TTTTCTTTTTTTTTTCCCCAGCTCTGCTCTTTAACTTTCACCGCGGAGCTGGAGGGCTGGCTCAGCCCAGCCCAGCCGCCCGGAGCTGTTGTGTGCCCACAAATGCGACAGCGACATGGACCAGCCTGGCTCGGAACCACCTTTTTGCTAAAACCCTGCAATTTCCAGGTCTCCCCCTCCAGGCCATCCTCCAGCATCACCCCTCGACGTGTGCCCACAGAAACCCTTTGTCTCTGCAGAGCCCCGGGGCCCTGCTGGGGCAGGTGTCCGGATTTCCAAGCTGTGGAAGGCGATAAGCCCCGCATTTATCTCCCCGGCACGGGCACAGCCGGCGAGAACAGCGTGCCCTTGACCCGGGCAGGGCTGGGCACGCCAGGCTGCCCAGCTGGGCTGGGAATGCCGTCCCAAATCCCACAGCAGCGGCACAAGCGGGGCTGCGGCCCCCAGCTGGCAGCCACCCGTCCGGGTCAGCGTTTGGGGCGATGCCACCTCACGTCCCTGACACCAGGGCACACGGGGATGCAGGAGAGGATGGGAGCAAGCAGTGGAGCTAGGCTGCTGGAGGGAAACTGAGGCAGGCATCGTGTGTGGCTTTCCATTTTCTTCTAATTCCTCCCCCCCCATATCTGTTTTCTTGAAAAAAACCAAAATCTCTTTAATTGTGTGAGTTACCCTGTTGTGAAAAATAAGCTTAGGTTGTAACTACATTTATTCTGGGTAGGTTTCTTCTTGCAAGTGGTTTTAATGCCCCGGGCCTCCCCGGTATGTTCAGCTGAAGGAGCAGAGTTAATTGGAGGCGTCTGGCTGAAATATTAAAAGTTACTTGAAACCTGCAATTTTGGACAGATTAAAGAAATCTGTGAAAGCACTCAAATGAGCCACAGATCCTGCAGCACACCCACAGTACAACTTCTATTAGCCTGCAGTAGACCACAGACATGGAAAAATGCTTTCAATGAATATTTGTTGAGGAAAAAGTTAAACATTTGTGATTTGCAAAGTACCCATGGCAATGTATTAAGCTGTCAGCTATGGCACAGTCTTGTCTTCCTTACTACAGCAACTGAGCTATGGCTTACAGTATCTATAGGAAGATTTTTCAGGATAAGGAATTATTTTTAATAACTTTAATTTAATATATTTAATATTTTTAGGAACATCTTAGCCAAGAAACACCCTTTCCTGTCTCTAACTCCTCACACCAGCCCATCTTCTGTCCCAAGCCCATCTGTGCACTCCCCTGGGGGCTGTGATGAAGTTAAAATGGTTGCATTCATTTCCAGATGTTGTTGCAGGAGCAGCAGCATATTTGCTTTTGACCACTCCATTGCCACCACATCCTTCTGTGTCACAGACAGGCAGGCACCTCGAATCACTGGGTCCCTGAGAGGAGCCAAAAGTGCCATGAGCTGTGCAAAGGAGGGACTGGGAGGCAGCTGGCCATGCACTGGGCTTGTGACACGGTGCCTGGACTCTGTCCTGAAGTTCAGTGTGGGAAGGGCTTTCCCTGACCAGCAAATGTTCCCCTCCATCCTGGCATGAGGCTGTGATGGGCATCTGTGAGGGATGAGGGCAAAGGAGAATAAAGCCACTGTGCCTAAAGCCAGCTGTCACTTTGGAGGGAGCAGCTGGCAAGTTGGTGTGTGATTAAGATTGATCCAGACCCCATGTGGGAATGGTGTCTTCCAGGGAGGAGACAAATTCCTGGGCTTTGTGGGCTAACAGGCCACAGGCTCAGACGAGACCATCCCCCTTTTGTCCCACATCTCCCTGAGTTTTGTGTATGCTGCTTTTTGTGGTTGGGGGTTAGAGAACAAAAGAGAGCTTTTTAAACACAGGGTTTGTTCAATGCCTTCATTTCATGTTCTTGGGATGCTGAGTTGGCCGGGCTGTGCTGTAATCAAGAAGCCAAGCTAGTTTTGGTTGTGCATCAAAATTTATCAGTAAAATAAGGATGGATGTCCTGGCAATGAAAAGCCCATCTCAGTTCCATTGCTGGGAAGGATTTTCCTGGGACAGATTTTACTTCCAGATCCAAAATGGAAAGAACCAACACAGAAAAGGAAAGCAACCAGTCAAGGGAGACAAGATGTTGTTCTTAATAACAGGAAGGAAGGAGGGAAGGAGGGAAGGAAGGAAGGAAGGAAGGGAGGAAGGAAGGAAGGAAGGAAGGAAATGAAAAATATTGCTGTTGCCCCTCTACAAGAGCCTCTAAGCTGTGATAGACAGAATTTCCTTGAAATGCTGAAGAAAGTCTTCTTTTATTCTCATACTTTTGTCTATTGCCCTTTAGGAAATTTCAGACAGCTGTGCCATTTTGCCTTTTATCCCATAACTCTGCTGCTTTGACATTCAGGTTATGGACCAGGAACACACACTGGCACCAGTGACAGCCATTGTTTTCCTTACAATGCTTGTGTCACGAACCAGTAGGAGAAAATTGGTGTTCAATTCATGAGAACTCTTGCAAAATCCCAAATGCTGCAAAGTAAATGCCCCATCTCTCTTACAGCTACTTAGTACTATGAGAATTTTCCTGGGAGTCCACAAACTACCTAATTTTTTATTTTATTTTATTTTATTTTATTCTGGCTTTGTTTCAATATTCTGTGGCAACAGGGTCAACATGAGGGTGAAAAGTACTGGAAGGGGAGGAGGAATGGGGAGTCAATAAAGAAAAGAAAACAGGGGAGTTGTGAGCAGAGGAAAAGGTAGAAATAGGTGATTAAAAAGGGATGTCAAGAGTGGCAGTAGAATCTTGGGAGAGGGAAATACAACTCCACAATCCCAGTCCACAGAAGGAAGCAAAGTAAGTTCTTATTCCCAGCACAGGAGTGAGGGGTGTGCAGTCATTTGTGCCACAGGTGGCTAAATAATAAATAAGTCCAACTGCATATACTGTCCTCATTGTTAACAAAGGCTTGAAATCCTCTGCTCTAAGACCATGCAGCCCTTTGAGACCATCCAGCCAAAAAGCCATTTATTTCTGTTGTATTAATAGAAGCAGCTCAGGAAGCCCTCAGCCCAGCACGGTTTCAACACTTTATACAGCAGGGGGTCTTAATGGGATCTCCTCCTTCCAGGGTGCCATTAGTTCCCTTCCCCATTTCTCCACTCCCCCCTTTCTAATAAAATGCTAGTCTAAACACACACTGGGGTGTTAAGAGCAGTGCTTTCTGCACTGGATGGGTGTGAAGTAGTTCTGACTCCTTTTAGCTTTAAACATTTCTGCCCATGTTTAAAAAAAAAAAAAAAGGGGGGGGGGGGAAAACCCCAACAAAACCCTTTTAAGTAAGTCTGAGTGACCCAGGTGCTGCTTTTCTTACTTCTGCATCACCAGTTCTGTTTTTCTGCCCTCTCTGTCACTCAGGCTGCTGTCTCATGTCAGGGACACTGGGTACCTGCTGACAGTTCCCATCACACGCTCCTGCTGGCTGGGACTGCAACTGGGCACGGCTCTGGGGCGTGTGGGAAGCGTTTCAGATGGTCTCAGCTGTGGGATGCTGTTCCTGATGGCAGAGCTGGCAGATGGGAAACATCTGTGTCCATTACACATTTTAAAAATTGCTCCCCTGCATGGGACTGGATGGGTGGGGACTTGAGTCAGTCATCTTTTGGGGCCTGAAAGACCTTAAGAGAGAGAGTCACTGAAAGCAGCACCAAGTGATTTGGTACCATTTTGTGACAGTTGGCACAGATGGCCAGGACAGTTCCCATCAGAAAAATACTGATTTTTTGAGAAGTTCTTAGAGACAATTTTTCAAATGGGTCTGTAGTCACGGAAAGAACAAATACTTTGTGAAAAGATTTCTGTATTTCTGTTTTCTTTATTCTATTCTTTGGCCTGGAAGTTGACTGGTCCTTTATTCCAGCTGTCCTGGTCTGACCATTTACAAACTAACCAGCCTTTTGGAATTTCTCCCCCTCTCCTCTGAAAGAACAGGAGGCTTTCTGCATAAACACAGCCAAGCAGCTCACAGGTTCTGCTCAGGGGACCTCATCTGCCTGACAAAATTTGCTGTTGGTTATATTCTGGTAACTTGAGTGCCACAGGGATGCCCTTTCTTGTGCTTCCCAACATAAAGCTGTGATAGAAATCACAAATTTGAAAGAAGCAGAATCTCTCTCCTTTCCCTGCTGCCCCCTGGTTTCTGAACATCCCTGTTGAACCATTTGGAGACAGGGTTTGGGGAGAGACTGGAGACAGTTTCCAAACTGGAGCCCTTGGAAACAGCTTGTTTCCAGTCTCCAGTGTGTGGGAACGGCAAGCGGCATCGTGTCCCACTTCATCTGCCACATTTCATTACGTTCCTGGACTGATCTGTTCAGTATCTCTCTCTCCCTCTCCTGCAGCTGTGGGCAGAAGATGATAAATTAGATGTATTAAAGCAAGTACTCCCCATCCCCTCAGGTCTCTGCCATTCCAGCTGTCTGAAATCATGCTTTCTTGCCCAGCCAGAGCATTGCAACAAATGAGGAGAGTCCCTCAGTGACCGGGGCTGGTGTCAGCGGGGACTTTGAAAGCAGAGACTGGTTCTGGGAAGTGAAGGCTGCTTCAGGCAGAACAAATACAAATGCTGCCATCTTACCGACCTCTTCCCTTTGTCTCTGTTTCATTCCTCTCAATTTGTGTTCTTGTGGGCAAACCAAGCAATGCATAGCTCACTCGTTACTGTCACACACTTGGGTCACCCCGGGGAGTCACGATGCAGATTTTCCATTAGCGTCAAACGTACATGGATTTATGAACTCCCATAACCTGGAGCTGATGAGAGCAGATTAGGGAGCAACTGTTTTTAGATAGCTTGCATACCTAAGAAATCAGCTAATATAAAGCTGCCTGCTGAAAGGTCACTTATTTCCCAAAGAGCGTGAGAGAATATTGCAGTGACCCCTTTTTTGTTATATTGTCACTTTGTTATATACATGTATATACACATTGAGGGTTTGGTATTCATTTCTCTCTCTCTCTCTCCTCACACTGAGCTAATTCCCTGTGCTTTATAAAGTGCCTCCTGTAGAAGGACTTCTCATTGGCTATGAGACCTTTGGGACCCAAGACTAAAGACACAAATGTCTAATTTTAATGGAGAAAGCTGTGCCAGAGCTCACTGGGATAACAGATGGAGCAGGTCACCAAGATGAAGAATCTGCACCCTGCAGTTGCAACAGAGCCCTTTTGGAAAGACCTGACTGCACAGAATGAGAGCTGTGAGAGAGAAACTGCATTCCCCAAGTATCCCAGCAGGTCTCTGTCTCATTCAAGGTGTTGCTGTGCCCTCCTACAATACCCCTACTGTACAGAGAGGACTGTCCCTTGTTTATGTGCTCTGTGGAAGATCCTGTCCCACATCACAGGGTCTGAGGGTTTAAGATGAGTGTCTTGTGCCCAGACACACAAGGAATCCCCTAACAAAATGAAAACTCCGAAATCCTGTGCCTTTGATACAAGATCGTCTCTCTGTCCCCAGCACTGATGTTCTGGTTTAGGTTTTAAAGAAAAGTCTAATTTGAAGCTGTTTGTTCTTTCCACAGTTACGTTTGTGATTAAGTTCAGGTTGCAAGCACAGGGAGACAGTTCATCAGGCATTGGAGTTCAGCTTTTGTATGGAGCTGTGATGGGGAACATGCCACAGTGAAATGCGATGGAAATTTTCAACTTTCTGGAAACACCCAGATGAGTTTAATTCTCTACTTTTACCATATCATACCTTCCTCTCCTTTTAGATCTTCTTTGTAACACCTCATTTTTTGATTAGGATCAAGTGGTGCATTTGTTCTCAGAGTGGGGGGGAGTTGAAAGCAGCATTTCCCCAGTGAATGCATGGAAAATGCAACTGGTAACTTGTAGTTTAAGTAGCCACAATTGCTGGGAGAGGGTGGGGAGATCAGAAACAGTCATGACTAAGTGCTGGTCATCCCTAATCCTGTAAGCACCTTAGCAGCCTTGCTCAGTGCAGGGAGAGTCATGCCAGGGGAGCAGAGCACCAGCTCTGAGCTCCCTGACACTCACTGCATGGAGCCAATGGAAGTGGCAAGAGATTTCCTTGGACCAGGTGCTTTATCTGATAGAGGGTTTGTAAGTTAAATTGCTTTTCTCCCATGTGGTGGAGGGACTGATATGGGCTAGAGAGGGAGAGGAGGGAGAAGGCAGGTTGACTTGCTTGGTAGAGATATACACACTGAGAGTGCACCTTGCTCCTGTGTTCTGTTCTGTTCAAGAGATTAATGACTCCAGTGCAGGGAATCAGAATTATTCACCTCACTCTCTCTGTTGCAAAAAAAGTCCATGTGGGACTTCAGGGGAAGCAAAGATGCATTTTCCCTCAGCTTCTACACACCTCTGCCCTCCCCAAGGCAAACAGGAGACTCTCACAGACTGGGGCTCCCTGGTGCCTCAAAACATTGTCAGATCCCATCCTCACTGAAGGCAGCCCTGTGTGCATTATATCTCCCAGCAAACAGACACAGATGGATTTCTCTGTAAAGAAAATTGCTGTAAGAGTCCTATGCCACTTGTCAGCAGCACACAGAGCCATCCCAGCACTCCCTGTGCCACTTGAGGGTCCTGGCAGGGCAAAGGTACAGGCAGCTGCTTATCACCAAGGTCAGCACAGCTTGGGCTCAGAGCAGATTCCACCAAGACATCCAGAACTGCCTTGTCCAGCTCAGATGCCCCTGAACGCTTTGCATTTCTCAGTCAGGGTGACAGTCCTTGCTCAAATATTTTCCTGAGGAGAAGGCATTCAAGTCACTGATGGCAGCACCAAGAATTCAGAACATTTGAGAGCCCATGGGTGAACCAAGCCGAAATGATGATGCAGCTCACCGTACCCTCAAGCAGAACTGAAGCAGATTGGGTGAACACAGCTCAAAAAATGTACATTTCACTGCAAGGAATGTCTAGTATAGACAGGCATGGGTGAACTGTAGGTATCCACAGGTCAGAGATAAATCCCAGTTTCCCCCATGCCTAACTCAGGAAGATGACAAAACTTCCTCTCAGGAAACTGAAGAAACAACAATACTCAGGTGAATTTCTCAATCCTAACAACTACTTGGTGGTGCCTAAAGAACACCAGCTATAAATGCCTTCCCAATCCAGCTGAGAGAGAGGAAAGCAGAGTGCCCCACTGGGGCTTGTTCATCCCTGCTGCACTTCTGGGAACGTTCAAAAGTACCTTGGAGACAGAAGCTGAGTTAGGGGGTTCCTGCCCTCTGGCCCAGCATGTCCCAGCCATCACAGCAGCTCTGAGCAGACACTCCTGGTGATGGAAGCTGAGTGAAGCAATGAAGGCAGAGGGAATCTCCCTTGGAGCAGAAGGAACAAGACAGAGGCAGGATGATTCCCCAGCAGATGGTTTGTCCACGGAAACCAGTGCTAGCTTAATGAGTTGTGCTCTGCAGAGGGAAGCAGCAGTGAGATAAAGATTTCAAAACCGACCACTACAGCTCAGGATCTGAGCTGCTTAAAAACCTAACAGTGCCTAGGAGGCAGGAAGAACAGCCCAGAGCCTTGGGTGTCTTCATATTCTCTGCTTGAGGCATTTCACTCCATTCTGGAGGGGAAAGACAGGAAGAATAAGGTGTGTGAAACTGTGATGCAGTTTATTTAGCGAGTTTGGAAAACACAGTTGTGATTGTGGCTTGAACAGCTAAACTGGACAAACTCTCAGTCCTTTCCTGGTGTAGTCAGAGACTTTGAAATCCTACTCTGAAAGAATGTGCTTTTTTGATGTTTTGTTTTGGGTTTTTTTTGAGTTTTTGCTGTTTAACTTGGCTTTGTGTGCGTGAAGTGTGGTGGAATGGATTACAGTTGTGTGCAGAGATCTGTAAATAGCAGTTTCTTGCTTACAGTTCTGAGTGTATACTGTTTATCATGCTAAATGCATTCACTATTTCATCCAGAATCAGTAACTGCAAAATATTTTAAAACAGATTATTTTTAAAAGTGAGGGGGAAAAAATTCAAACAAGGTTGGTGTTTTCTTTTTAAGATTTATGACTAAATAGTTGAGCATAAGCCAAGGCCTGTAGACAGTCTTGCACCCTTTAAAAATAATATCCCTGACTAAAATAATAATAATGTAAGTAACCTACTTTTAAGACTGTGCTTTTCTCCAGTTTTATACTACCACAACCTTTCTACCTTACCTACACACATTGTCATGAATACAAGAAAAATCTAGGAAATTGTTTTTACCTGGGAAAAAAAATAAGCCACCCAACAAGATGGGTTACTGCTGGAAAAAGAAAGTCTTCAAAGGAAAAGTTGAGTTGATTAAATAAGTGATTCTCCTTTAAGAAAAGGAAGTATGTGTGATATTTTAGGGAAATTCCTTGTAATGAATATATGTATTTGGCTTCAGTCATTTGTTTTAATCTTTGACCGTTTCTGTAAGATATTAATGACAGGAGTTTGGACTCACTTGTCCCAGTATGTCATGCCTGCTTACTCACTGTGGAAGAAATACAATTTTTAAATGACCTGAAATCAAATCAAATATTTAAATGACAACTTAAAAGATGACTCATCATACTGTACCCTTCAGTACAGTGTAGTATGAATGTCTTCCAAATATTCTTCATGTGCTTGCAGACCCGCCCTGGGTCTGTGTTTTTAAGAGGACCTGGGTGTTTGGGGAGCCTGGCATCCTGTCCCCCCACAGGGATTGTGCTGTACCTCTTCTGCTTGTGTTTGAAGCAGGACCCTTGTCCCAGAGCCCATCCAAGGGCTGTCACATTCCCAGGAAATGGGTAGGTCAGGGCTCTTGTGCAGCCCCTCTCGGACCCCGTGTCCACAGTGACAGATTTTGCTCAGCCCTGGTGCTAGCAACTCCAGGTCTCTTATCTCATAGGGACTTTTCCCAAGTGAGACAGGACTCTGCCCATTTTTTTGGGATGGGGACACAGTTTCCCAACAACTTCTGGCACTGAAGAGGAGCATAAATTACCTTTCACTGCCTTGAATTTTGGCTCCTTCATCTAGCCCATCTAGGCACGAATACAGTTGTTAACAAACTCGTAAAGATCCAAATCACACACATCAAGCTCATACAGCACTCTGTGAAAATACCACGAGCCCGCAGCACCCATTGCATCAGGTTTGAGCTGGGCTATGCTGCCAGAGCCCTGTGAGGAGGCTGCCGGCTTTATCCCAGCCCAGCCTGTGAGGAGACTGCAGGCTTTATCCCAATCCAGTCCAGCCTGTGAGGAGGCTGCCGGCTTTATCCCAACCCAGCCTGTGAGGAGGCTGCCGGCTTTATCCCAGTCCAGCCCGTGATGGGGCTGCCGGCTTTATCCCAATCCAGCCTGTGAGGAGGTTGCCGGCTTTATCCCAATCCTGCCAGGTCTAGTGACCCTTCATTTGCACAGGCCTTATCTCCTCTACCTCAACTGCACGCAAATAGTTCCACTCATCTCAGCCGAGCTCTCACACTCTGCCACACAGAGCATGGAAATCTCCTTGTCCTCGTGTGTTTTTCCTAAAGGAAGTCCTGTGAGGAGCAAACAAAGCAGAGGTTTGGCAAATGTGGGGGGCCATGGCAGCCTGTGCTGGGCTGGAGAGTGCCCAAGGCCTCAGCCACACTGTGAGGGGCTCAGCACTGAGGTAGCTGCATAGGAGAAGAGTGGTTTTTGAAGGTTGATGGTTACCCGCCCTGTTTTTACCTTGAAACACCTAAATCTGTCTGCTTTACCTGTCAGGGTGAGTAAGCCCACAGCGCCATTTGTCTTGGCACCAGGCAGAGGATCCCTGTACAAAAGCCCCCCATGAGTGACCCCAGCACCAGGGAATTAAGGGGACGTGCTCCCACAGCGATGCTTCCAGACCTCCAGCTATGTCTGTGCAATGGGACTGAACCCAAATTCTACATTTAAACATCCCCAGATTTGGTCTGGATGTGAGCAGCAGGGTCATCTGTTGGGGGGAAGCCCAGATACCCCATGGCCTGTGCTGCAAGCCCCAGCAAACCAAGAGGGCCCCTTGAGGGCTCCTCAGGGCCACTTGCAGATCCTTTCATCCTGGAAAAACACCCTCTCACTCCACTTGCAGATAGACAGACGTTTTCCATGTCCAAAGTCTCCTGATAATTTCCCCCTTTTCTTTGCTTCAGCCAGCTGTCATAGAATCAAAGAATGATTTGGGTTGGAAGGGACCTTAAAAATCTCATTCCAGCCCCTCTGCCACCCACTAGACCAGGTTGCTCAAAGCATCTGATCATCCAGTCTGGCCTGGAACTCTTCCAAGGATGGGGCATCTACAGCTTCTCTGGGCAACCTGTTCCAGTACCTCTTTATTCTCTTCCTAACGTCTAATTTAAACCTCTCCCCTTTGAGTTTAAAACAGCTGTGCAAGAAAAAGGTGCTGGTGAACCAAACTGCAGGGGTTTGTCTTGGCAAGCTGCTCTTGCTGAAGCTGTGACAGCAACATGGTTTGCACACTAAGAGCTCGAACCCAGCTTAAAAAAACCCACACATGCCCTCACTGTCCCACCCCTGTGCTGTGCAGGGGTTATGTTGTGCAGGTCAGATGCTGCTCCTTGGAGTGCAAGCAAAAATCCACCTACCTCTCCCTCCCTGCCAGGAGCGCTTGCTGGTGCCCAGTGCATGCACAAGGTCCCTTTCCCCTCACCATCTGGGCTTTCAGCACTTTGGTAGCCTGCTGCACTTCACAGCTGCTTCCTTTGTTTCTCCTAATCCAGCCCCAGTTTTGCATACAGATGAATATGTGTTACATCTTGTGCTGGATGAGCAGTTCCCAGAGAAAGCCAAGGCACCACAGAGCCTGATATCCATCATGTCCATCCCTGCCACATCCACAGTGAGCTCTGGGGCTGTCATGTGCTTTAGTTTTACTGACTCCTCTCACCATCACCAATTATCCTTTCCATGTGTGCACCTTCTGCTGTCATTATGCAAAGCTGTTCTCTGCTTATCTTTTGGTGCCTGTGAAACAGCAGGGATAATGGAGGGACAGATTATCAAAACAGGGGCTGCAGGGCAGCCTGCACCAGCCACCTCCAGGCAGGCACCTGGCACGGCTGCACGCAGGTGTGCTCAGGTGCCGCCTTCATCAGGTATTTTATAAACAGAGCACACATCACATGTGCAGTAAATCCCCATTACAAAGCAGATAATTATGTGTACCAAACAGAGCCCTGCAGAGTGCAGCTGGCCAGGGAAGGCTTAAGCTTTTCTCATCACAAACAACAGAAACCCTTCTATTTTTTTCCTTTTAGGGATAGGAAAAGCATCTTCCAAAACTCCACTAAGCAGCTTCTGGCATCAGGTGTAAGGCACATCTCAGCTGTGCAGAAGGGATTTGTGGTGAGCTAATGGACCTTGGGAGGCAGCAGCTCCTTGAGATGTGGTCTGTGAGCTGCTGCTGAAATGCAGAGCTCCTGGAGTTGTACGTGATGAAAAAAGACACCCCACAAGAGTTGGGGCTCTTGGGGCACTTGGCTTTCCACCCAAGCACAAGATCCCAGCCCAGGTGGCAGCTCAGTTATGTATTTCTGTGGAGCTTCTATTTAGTTTTGTTTCAGGAGCTGTCTGCTCACAGTGCTGCAGAGCTGCACCTCATCCTGATGGTGCTGGAAGTGCTCCCACCTGTATTCCCCTTTACCTGCCCAGTGCAGGAACCCCATGGTTAGCACAGGTCACTGGTACCCCATGTGTCATGGGATTTTTGCTGGTGAGAGCTGTTGTGTATCTGGATGGTCCCAGTGCTGAGAAATGGAATAGAAAAGGTGATTTTTGTCTGGTGGAAATGAAGACGACAGGTATCAAAAATACATGAGCAAAGAAAAATTTAATCTATTTAGCAAATGTCTGACTTCCTGTAGTTGTGGTTTCCAGAGAACTTAATTAGCTGAAGGTTGAGCTCAATATTGTCTTAACTCATAGCCACCCAATGACTGGGCTGTGGTTTTTCTGTCGTGTGATAAAATCATTGTGAAAGTTCATGCTGCTAATGAAGAGTCCTGCTTCTTTTTTTGCAGGGTTTCTTCCTCCTTCCTCTGTCTTTCTTTGCACTGATGAGTGGGACAGTCTGGGGATCTGAAACTGGGTGTCTCTGCACCAGTTCTTTCTGTGCTATCCAGACATGTTCACACAGGCACCTTTAATGTGTGTGCAACACCCAATGTCTGCATCAGGCTGCAGTTAGAGGGACTTGAAACAGCTTCACGGAGATTGTGAATCAAGATTTAGTATTAAGAGGTCCTAAGCAGAGTGGCTGTGTTGCCACATTTGGCATGATGTTGGATCAAAGACAAACCTGCACTCAGCACATTCTCCCTCTCAGCACAGGCATAAGTCATGGGAGATCCTTCAGCCTTGTTCAGGCTGTAAATCAGCTTAGGACATGGAGTTGTTGAGTTGCTGTAGCCTTTTTCTACTTGAGAACCATTCTGTCAATGTCTTTGACTCAGACAGGAGGTAACCGATTCAAGAATGTGTACGAGGGCATTTGACTGAATTGCCTGCATCCACTTCTGATGTCTTGTTTGTGCCTAATTGCACTGCAAATCCCTCATTGTGACACAAGTGGTTGATTTTCAGATTACTGAAGCATGCCTGATGTCAGCTGAAGTTGCAGTGCAGGAGCAGCACTCTTGCTATGACCAGGCTGAGGTCCAGCTCCAGCCAGACTCTCTTCAGCCCCTCCACTGAAATGCCAGAGCTAATGCTGGGGGTGACCTGTCTGCCTCAGCACCAGTGGAGAAAACAGACACGGTGGAGGAAGAGAGGTGAAATGGGAGCTGGAGTGTCTTTCCAGGGGTGTCCATGCCCTCCTCTGCTGCAGGCACCAGTGAAAGGTGGGGGATGCAGCCCTGCCATGCCTTGGCTGGATGCAGCTGCAGCTGAAAAGGGGCAGCACCTCTCCAGCACCATCCATTTTATTTGTCTGGATTCTTTGTCCTCCTTTCACTTTTCTTTCCCTGGCAAACCACCTAACATTTCTGTGTCTGACTGATTGTGAAATCAGAGTAACAATGCTGTGTACGTAAAAGAAATACTGGACATCTCAACCTTTGCAGGGACATGAACTCATTGTCCCTATTCCCACTTGAATGTACTGAACTGGGAGCACTTTCAGCAGGGAAAGAGGAGAATGAGATCTCGGCTGTGGACACTGAACTCTCCAGCTGTGTGAAAGATTAAAGCAATAGTCGTAATCACTGCTGTAGTCACTTGTTTCTTATCTTAAAACATAGTGCAAAACCTCCCAAGCATGTCTGTGAGCACACTGAGATTTATACCCACAATTAATAATCACAAATTCGGTTTGTTCTTGCAACTAATAAAATAATTAGCAGCAGCCACGTAAAAGGAGAGAGAAATATGCTAATTCATGCTGGTTTTCAAATAAAAACCAGAAAAAAAGCCTAACCCACAAAGATGGTGAAGGCTGTTCTGTGTAGCTCCCTCCCAACCCCATTTGGTAGTGGGCAGTGGAAGAGCATCCAGATCTCCCACTGATGACCCTCCTGCCTTTCACAGCCAACACGTGGCCATCCAGGGTTATTACCTGGAAGTGCAAAACCTAACGAAACAGAACACTAAAAAACAGCCCAAAAAGCATTTGCACACAGAGCAGGCACCCGTGGAGATTTGGAAAAAGCTGTGCTGGAGTTTTCTTGTTGGCAGCACAGCTGGGCCTCATGATCCCTATTAGCAGGCTGCAGCTAGGGGACAGAACATTTAAATGCTCATCAGTGGGGAAGGATACAGCATTCTGTTGATTACATAGCTGGAACAGAAAAGCCTCCAGATATTTATTCATTTTTTAAAATTTATTATTATTTCTAATGACTTATCTGGCAGCTTGGAGAAAGCATGAAGGCTGCTTTTCCCTCTGACCTGTGCTTGTGTCCCAGGGAGAGGGGAGCAATGTCCCATTGTTCAGGGGCTATTCTCAGCATCTGGAGACCAAAGCCAGCTTCCCAACTGGTTGGCAATCCCTGCAGCACCACAGCCCTGCCTGCTGGAAAAAGGAGAAGCTCTGTCCACCTTCCCAGCCACGTGCTCCTTTCCTCTCCCTGGTGCCAGCAATAGCACTCACACAGCCCTTGGCAAGCCGAGGCAGAAAACCAGTCCAGCAACCTGCTTTGGAAAACCAGCCCTCATCTCCCCAGAACACATTGGTTTTCAATGAGATCAGGTGCCTGAAGGCAAGGCTGCATTTTTCTGCAGCATTTCAGACTTTAATCAGCAGAAATTCTTTGAGCTTTTTTTCCTGTATACTTTGGAGATGGTGAAACTCCCCCTTTTCCACAGAGCCCTTCTTTTAAGGCAAGGAAGAGGTGACAACACAAAGGAAGGCTCCAGGCTGTACCCTCGTGGTCAATCACAACCCTGAGAGACAGCAGCATGGATGGTCAAGCAGTACATTATTTAGGCACATGGCCTAAACCCACTCAAAGGGCTTTTAAGCACAAATCTGACCCCCAAAATCATGTCATGAACCTCAAAGTCACAATTCACAAACTTTTAAGAAGTACATATTTCTGATTGACTTTGCCTTCAGATATCACAGCACTGGTATTTTTTCAAGCTTTTTCTCTTGAAAAATCACACTTTCTCTTCCAACATTTTTTTTTTTTTTAAGTAGAGAAAGTTGAGATCCAGATTTTAAAAAACCCAAAAAGTGTAATTTGGAGAAAGCCACCAGCTATGAGGAGACCTCTGCTTGCATTGCTGACCTGGCTGTGGGGAGGACAGGGCTGATCTGACAACTCCCAGCTCTTTTTTTTTTTTTTTTTTGAAAATGTGGAAGATCACACATTGCTTGTATAACTGATGAGGAAGGGTGCTTCAAACTCATGAGCTTGAGTGTGTGTGCCAGAAGTGTTGGGTTTTATGGGAGATTAGACACCGCTTGACACAGCAGGTCCTCTTGCCAGATCCCTGGCATACAGACAATTAAATGAGCCAAATAGCCACATCTATCTCAGCATGCCCATGCATGTGCAAACAATTACTCTGTGGGACTGTTATTAAGGAAAATTAAATTTTAGGTCTGTACCAGTCCAGGAAATCTTTAGGGAGACTAATTTTCTAGGAACCATCTAGTGGGCACAGCCTGGGTAGCCCTGGAAAGGTTTATAAATCTAGTCCTAAAGTCCCTAATCCTGTTTATCTGCTACTATACTTATTTTAAAAACCCAGAACTTCTGAGAAATTTAGGAATTCAAAGCCCCAGGGACTCATGTAAGCCCTTTGGACTTGCAAGAACTCAGGCATTTGTTTCCAGTCAAGGCCATTTTTGGTTGCGTAGGGCTTCATCACTACTTAATTTCTGAGCTGAAATAAGACTGATTTCTTGCTCTGCCTGAACAACAGGTGCACTTTTTAGCATTCTACATGAAATTTGCTCATCTGCTTTCAAGGCAATAAAGAGTGACAAAACCTTTCAAATTACACAAAACACCCTTTTGGCCTCTAAAATAAACTGATGTTGGGCTTTGCCTGGCTGCTGCTGCCTGGAATTTTGATGAAGGCAGTGAGATGGAGTGAGCCCCTGCTGTGGTCAGATGTGTGGTGTCTGTAGAAGTGGGGTTGCCCTGGAATATCTGGGAGAGCTCCTGAGTGGAGCTGGTGCACTTTTGGACAACCCAGTGTGAACTGGCACACAAAGAGGAGGGAGGCAGAGGGAGAGTCGAGGATTCTGGAGATGTCTTCAGAGCCCTGGCAGTCTGACAAAGTCATCAAAAGGACATTTGCTGCCAGCTGCAGAATCACTGCTCAAAAATGCTTGAAAAAACCACGAGTGCCTGCAGGAGAGAGAGAAATAAACACAAAAGTGTTCATGTCTTTAGTCAGGTATTGTGACTGCACAGGGATTGGGCAGGAGGAGGATGAGGAGGCTCAAGGATGATGATGATGAAACAGGGGCAGCACCAAACGAATTTGAGTGCCTTAGTCCCAGCTCTTCTGCTCAGACCACAGGGTGACTTCCAGCAAGCCCTTCTGGGCTGGGAGGTCTCCACTTCTCCATTGCCTGGTAACAAAACCGAGTTCTCTGCAGATCTTTTGAGATCTGCTGCTGCAAAGAGCTGTACAAGTGCAGGGTACCTTTCCTCCCTTCTATGATAAATACTCCTTTAAAGTCCCCTCAGACTGCTCAGATGATTCCCACTCCTAATGGGGACAGCTGGCTCATTGATGTAAGAGGCCATCCATCAGGATGACCCACTGAAAGGTTTCTACTGTGGCTCCAGTTGTAGCTGCCAAAAGAAGAGCTCCAGAAGTGCCTTTGAAATATTGTGCTTTTAAGTGGATAAGGAGGGATTGGAATGTCCTCACCCAGCCTTTATTATTTGGCTGCTTTTGAACGATCCTTTTCAAAAAGAGGTTGGGCAGCTATAGGGAAAGAAAAAAAAAGAGAGAGAATAACAGGGCTTAATGCTCCTTTATGCATTTTATAGATTTAATATAAAAATAGTTATATCAAAAACACAAATCCCATGGTCTGCCTTCCTATTTGCACAGGCTATAATGAGTTGACATTTGAATAAGCCTGGAAAATTGTATTTAATAACTCCTCAGAGGCCCTAGAGTGGGAAAACACATTATTGCTGCCTGATTTGGAAGTTATTGTTTTTTAAGGACATTTGCAGAGTTGCACACCTCTTCAAAGCCACAATTCTGCATCTTCTGAGCAACTGAGGCTTAAGTTCCTCACTTGTGATTCCTGTGACTGCGAGCGCTGTCCCATATTTTGAAGCTGCTGTAGACTGTCAAGGACAGGAAACTGCTCCTGAAGTTTTGCTTCACATTTGTTTTCAGAGATGAAAAAAACTGAGTTTAAATTCATTGATCTTTGATTTCTGTTCACATCTCTAAAAGCCCTGTAAGGGAGAGGGGATGTACCAGGAGAAGCACACACTGGACTAAACAGCACGAGACCCTCAGGGGAGAATCAACTCCATGCTGGTGAAGAAGCAGAGATTTCTGCAGTTTGCCAGGGCTTATTACTCACCTTGCTTCAGCAGGGAGTTTGCTGGAAGAACCTTGGTTAACAGTCTGTTCACATGTGCCTGCTTGGATATTAATCTTTAAAAGCCAGCCTGAAACCTTCCTGGGGTTACCAGGGGGACCATGTGACATCTCCTGTCATACTGATGGGTGGCACCTGGCCCTGGTGTTTATTCATGCCCTGGCAAGCCACCAGCTGAGCCCAGGGTTTTTTTAACCTCTTTCCAAAGGGAAGAAAGGGTTCTAATGACCAGTTTGACTCCGTCTCCCCTTTAACTCACCATCCAAGTTCAGTCTAACGTGGCAGAAGTGCAGGGCATCTCTCAAAGGAGTGATGCTCCTACATGCCTCAGGACAGTCTGTGGCTGTGTGGACAAGAGATGTCCCCAGAGTGGTGCCACAGGCAGTGTGAGGCAAAGGTGGCAATGCTGTGTGTGCCATTTGGCATCCAGATCTCACTGATCTGGGCATGTGTTTGTTGTTCAGAAGAACACCCAGAAAAAGCCTTTTTCTAGGTACAGACAGAGATTTAGGTGGGGGACAGGGATAAGGATGAACTGTGATTATTTTGGCAACAGGTGTGAGACTATGTAACAAAATTCATAAGAAGACAGCCTTTATTATCTCCATTGTCTAATAAGCAACCCAAATTTTGGAAATACATCCCTCAGCTTCAACAGAAGTTCCTCAAGAATGAGGTATTTTGACAAAAGGTTGCTTATTTTAAGATACAAAATGTAGTTTTAAAGCTCATATTTCAGGTACCCACACATGAAAAAAACAAACTCATGGAGGCCCTAAGTATAGGAAGAAGGAACCCTCTTGTACAAAGCAATAACTTCCATGGAGAAAAAAATGATTTAAGCTCAGCTATAAAATTCTCCTCTTGCCTGTCTGCGGGGGAATTATTGAAATGCCAGTTGTGGGGTTGATCCCTCTGACAGAGACAGGAGCTGCATATGGATTTTGGTAGGAATATTAGCACTGCATGACAAAGCACCCGTTACTGACAGCACACCAGGCTGAGTGTGACGAAGCCCCGACTGATGCCTGAGCCTGTCAATTAACAAACGAGTCACAGCGCCCAGATCTGCGGCATGGACAGGCTCTAATGGCCTGCAGCAGGAAGTCACAGCACTGACTAACACAACTGTGTGTCTATAGGAAGGTGAGTGTTGCTGCTTTGGGGTGACAAAGAGCTGTGTTCATGTGCAAACATTCATTATGTGCATACTGCGCTGAGTACAGGGGATTAAAATTTCATTAGCTCTCGCAGCGCTCCTGCGTGGTAATCCCAGGATGGCAGCTCTGGGATGGCAAGCACAAAGATCTGCAGATGAGGTTATGCACAGGCCTTATTCCTTCCAAGTGGAGAGCGGGTTATGTGCTTAAATAAAAACAAAGCAGAGAGCTGACACACTCATTTCAGCATTTGTACTTAATATCTGAATGGTGAAGTGTTCCTAAAATGTCTCTCTTCTCTGTGCATTTGCAGAAGTCCTGAAAGAAGCCAGGTTAAGCACTCAAATATCCATCTCTACCTACTCAAAAGGTGCATTTTAGACTTCTTTTAAACATTGCTTTCTCTGCATCTACATGGGAAGTGGGATGGCAATGACTACTCCTATCTCCTTTCCAGGAGGGGAAACATCCCAAAATGCCAAGCTGTAACCTGTTCTAATTGCCTCTCACGCCAGCTTTCCCACTTCCCAAAGTGGAGGCAGGAGCTGGCTGGGTGGGAAGTGGCTTTTGTTCCTCTTTCCTTCTCTCTGAGCCCCCCTCCCCGGGCAGGCAGAGGCTCAGCTTTGCCTGTCAGTGTCTAATGTGACCAGGCAAGGATTTAAATTCCCTGGATGGCAAACCAAGCCACTCTGAGGGATCACTGATGGGGGCTGCCCTTCCCCTGCCCAGGACCCCCTGCAGGAAGCAAGAACCCACAGTTTGCAAGCTTGGCTTTGGAAAATGGAGAAATGCTTTTGAGGAAATGTTGGCTTGGCACCCTCAGCCTTTTTGGCACAGTGCCTGGAATAGGGAAGAAGCAGTGAAACTGTCCTGTGGAGGAGAGGAAGGTGCTCTGAAAACCGAGATAGCTTCATTTGTGGATCTCTGGATCAGGGGAAAAGCATCCTCTTTTCAGGGGCTTCTAGAGAGAGTTTTGCTCCAGGACAGAAACATATTTGTAGAGACCAATAACAGACAGAGATATGAAATTGAAATGGCCCATTCTTCCCCTCCTCCCTGAGATTTCAGAAACGTCTCTCTTTGCAGGGGTTGTGCATTTGTATGTAATTATTTCTTTTTCTGTATATTGATCCTTTTCTCCTTCCCCTGAATGCACCATAATTATATTTTCCTCTGGCGAGTGTGAGAAGTGAACTGTCACTGCTGCACAATGGCTCAACTGTATCAAACCAGGAAAGAAAGAGCCCCTGTTTTGGGGGAGGGCTGACAATTGCAGGTTCTGATTCATACCTGTGGAACTGCTACTCTGTAATCAGGCTGTGATTAGTCACCACCAGCCAATTACCAAGCTCGGCTTCCCAAAGCAATTTGTCTATCGGGAAATTTATAAATGCTAGTTAACTCTACAGAGAAAACTTCTCTGGGTTGGCAGCAGACAGAGAGCCATCCTGGGTGCCATCCTGGTCACACCAGTGCTGGCAGGGAGGTGAGCTGGTTGCCCAGATCCAGGTGGGCAAGAACAGCCTCCCTTGAGAGAGAAGTGTCAGCTCTGCAGACTCTGCCATTTGTATGCACCTTCCTCTATGGGATGAGTGTGTTTTCTGAGACCATATTGACAAACAGTGACAGTGACCCCTCTCTGCGTGCTGGGATCTCCCCCAAGAGGTTTTGCACGCTGGAGCTGGGCACAGATCTGTATGAGGAGTACCTCATTGCCCTCACAACTCCCTGTCCTCTGCAGTGGGACCACCTTCCCCTTCTCCAGGTGGGCTTTCTGCAGGGAGAAGCCCCAAACACCTCGGGTGTCAGGAAAGCTGCTGCCTGCTGGAAGGTTATTCTTGCACCAAGTGGAAATGAGCTGTGTTTGCTGCAAGCACTTTTACACTGCTGTAACTGTGAAGGAGCAGCAGCTGCTGTTTTAACCACACCAGCAAGTGTGGAGTGCCAGGGTATTTCTGGATAGATGAACCAGCAGTGTCTTCTTTCCTGCCAAGGCTATAGTGGTTTGAAGAGCAGTGCAAAAGCAGCTGCTGAAGTTGGTGTTTACAAAACAGCAGGGCCAGAAGAAGGAGAGGATCCTGGATGGGGCACAGGGTGATCTGGGCTGTCCCTGTGTTCTTGGGAGGTCAGGAGCAGGGAATTCCCAGGTGAGCCTCAGCTTTTGTGTGGCTGGGGATGGGGATGGGACTGCACAAAGAAGGTGCAAAGGGAAATGAGGTCCCTGATGTGGGAGTGTCTTGGTTTAGGAAGACAGGTGTCTGCCAGGGAAAGCCAGAGCCTCCCTTGGAATGAGAATGTAACCCCCCTCCAAATTATTATAATTTTGCAATTAAGGGCTTTCAGGCAAAGATACAGGAATAGGAATAACAGTTCTTTACTAGGAATATTAAAAATTTAAAAATGCAATAGTACAAAAAAAGCAAACAAACAAAAAAGAAAACACTGCAGAGTCAGAATACAACCTGACACCCTGTTGGTCAGGGTGTTGGCAACGGTCCAGTCATGTCCTCCTGCAGTGACAGATGTGGTTCTGTTGAAGCAATGATCCTGTAGAAGGGTGCAGTTTCCTCTGAAGGTGCAGTGGTGCTGAGATGGGTCCAGCCTTCCTCTGGGAATGCAGAGCACACAGGCTGTGCTCTGTTCTGAATCTCAGGTTTTATCCAGGTAGGAATGCTCCCTGGGTGCAGCATCTCCCATGGATGATGGAATTGGATCAGCCCTGCAGTGAGCCTGGATGGCCCATGGACAGCAGAGATCCCCTGCAGGGAGGATGGGTCCTGGAAGAGATAAAGAACTCTGCCCCAGCTGGTTTGAACAGCTGCCCATTAACAGAAGACACCCTCCCCTTCCCAACCTCACCCCTGGAGTTCTGAGGAATGGGTCATGGAAGAGATAAAGAAAAACATCTCCCCAGCGAGTTTCAACAGATGGCAATAGAATACATACTTGTGGTTACATCTTGCATTGCAACCCAAGACAGGGGGACAGTCCCTCCTCTCCAAGTGGGATGGGTGGAAGCCCCTGGAGCTGGCTGGCTGCCCTCATTTTGTGGAAGCATGCCTTGGGTAAAACTGCACTTTTTGCCCTAAACACTTGCTTATTTTTCATTGCAGGTCCTTCTCTTACTGCTGTGTCTAGAGAGCCTGGGTTCTTGGGGCAGGTTCCCTGCACCTCTTTGGTTTCCAAACTTCTGCCCAGTGCCAGCTGAGTCTGAATTCAAATCTGAAGCACATCAGGAAAACCTGAGACATGTCAGATAACCTAATGCAAGTCCACCAGACAAAGAGCTGGGAAAAAGATAGGGGCCCTCATTAAAAATAAAAAGCACTAGCTGTGTCTGGCTCTCCTTTGTTAATATTATTGACATACAGTGACATTCACAATTTCCACCTGGTTTTGTTCCCCTTTGCAACAGAAAACAAAAACTAAAGTAGTTTATTTCTCATGCCTTACATCTTCAACCAGCTCTGTCCCTGAGGCCCCCAGCCCCAAGGTACTGTTTCACTGTGGTAATTTTTGCTCCATACTAATCCACTGAACCTGACTTTTCCTATATTTCCATACCACATGGAGAAGGCTAAGTTTAGCTCTTGCACATTTTAGGTATCTATCAAGATAAAACTTGGATTGCAAGGAGTCTCTGGCATGTTCAGCCGTACTGAATGTGTACAGTGACACAAGCATTTCCTCTTCTTACTCTGTCTCCAAATAAATCTCTTCAGTATTATTAATCTCAAAGTTTCCCTGTGCATGCTCCAGGGACCTGCTAGAGCTCAGTGAGTGCTTGGAAATGAGCCTTGTGACTTCATGGCTCTCAACCATGACCTACAATGTTCTCAATGTTCTCTCTTCCTTCATCAGCCCTGGTTTTGGCCACTTCATGTAGAGTGTTAAAAACTGGTTGTGTTAAATACCCACAAAAAGATGTCTTCACCCCACTACCCAGGCATCTGGGTTGAGCAGAGATGAGAATTGTTTTTTGTGGAGAATAAACATGTTGGAAATTATCATTTGAAGAATCTTCTGTGAATTTATTTTTGCTCCAAAAAGGGGTTAAAAGAGTGACATCATTCAACGAATGAAATGTCCTATTCTGGATGCAGTGAAGCATATTGCAATAACTCCAAATGATTTCTTTTTTAATTTTTTGTATGTGACTGGAAAAGTAAATGCAGTTTGACCTCAATGTCTTCGTTTTCATTCTTCTTTATTGTAGTAACTAAACTTTAAAAGTAGCTATTTGCTTTTTATCCCTCTCATAGCCATTATGGGAATATTTTACCTTTCTTTATATGGACTGTTTCTTCTTTAGGTTGTTTAATGGCCTCCCTGGGAAGCTGAAATATCTGTAAATACCTTCTGTTCCTTCTCCTGCTTCCTCTAACTGTTTTCTAACTGTGACACTGCACAATATTAATGAACACAGTCCATTGAAAGAATGAGTGCATGCAGCAAACAGTAAGCAAGAAAAATCTCTGTTAACCCTCACAGGAGAGTTTTCTCAGACCTTTTGTCTGTGCTCATGCTGACTTAACCTGACCATTTCCTCCTGTGAGGAGGTGGGAGACACAACCTATACTGGTAACACCTGGGAGCTAAGGGAAAAAACCCCTTCCCAGCTTTTACAGGTCTCCTCTTGTCCTGACAATTAATTCTTGAGAAGTTCTCTGTTTCAGATTAGTTATTAGGGGAAAATAAATCTTTTGAAGAATGGTTATAGGCATTGGAATAAGTTGCCCAGGGAGCTGGTGGAGCCACTCTCCATGGAAGTGCTCAAAAGGCATCTGGATGTGGAACTTGGGGCCATGGCTTAGGGGTGATTATGGTGGTGCTCTGTGGAAAAAATCATCTAAAGAATGGTTATAGGCAATGGAATAAGTTGCCCAGGGAGTTGGTGGAGCCACTATCCATGGAAGTACTCAGAGGCATCTGGATATGGAACTTCGGGATGTGGCTTAGGGTTGATTATGGTGGTGCTGTGCTGATGGTGGGGCTGGATGATCTTGAAAGTGTCTCCCAATCTTGATGACTCTCTGTGATTCAGTGTCTCTGGAATTGCCCTGGCCCAAGTGCAGCACCTTGCACTTGGCCTTGTTGAACCTTGTGAGGTTATTGTGGTTGCACTTCCCAAGCTTGCTCAGGTCCCTCTGCATGGCCCTGTCCTTCCATGATGTCACCTGCCCTGCTCTGCTTCCCATCCCCTGTAAACGTGCTGAGGATGAGCTGGATCCACTGTCTGTGTCACTGGGAAAGGCATTCAAGATCCCCGGGGCCAAGGCAGAGCCCCCAGGGACACCCCTCATCCCTGGCCTGCAGCTGGACATGGAGCTGCCACCCAAAGTGCAGGAAAAGCAGAATTTCTCCAACAACACCTTTGAAGTGACAGAGAATCAGGCATTATTTTCTTCTGGCCAGGATGTGCAATGGAATAATTTCATTCACACATGGCCCAGGTTGTGCAGTGGAAATCTTTTCTTCACACATGGTTCTTTGCCAGACTTTTCACATATTTATACATAAAAAACCCAAAGGAATTCTTGTTTGCTGGTCCTGAATCATACAGTTCTGAGTATTCAATCTCCTGTTGGTTATTGTTCCTTTTGCCTTCAATGCTAATTTGGTGCTTATTCTTTGGTTCTCTTATCAATATTTTCCCAGTCTGGGTGTCTCCAACTGCATCAGAAGGTCGGGTTTACTAATGTCCATTTATGTCCTCTGTATCTTCTGGCTACTCCCAACCCGTAGATGTTAAACTTTCAGAGGCCAGGAATCATTTTTTTGTTGACTGAAGCCCATCAGGCACCACCCAGTGAAACTCAAACCCTTAGTGAAAAGAGTTTTTGAAGAAAAACTTCAATTCCTCCTCCCAAACTCATCAAAGGCAAATCAATCAATGACAAAAGTGACTTAAAAAACTGAAAAGTTGTATCATTTCCCACAGAGCCACTAACCACAACCCACTGGCTGTGTCCATCTGGCCAATTGTTCATGCCCCAAATAGGGGCACGGGGAGACAGTGACCAGTGACTCCCAACCCAGTGACCCCAGAAACCCAGTGAGAAAAAAAGGAAAGTCTTCAAAAAGAAGAGACAGGCTGAGCACAGAAAAAGACTAGTCAGCATAAGAAGCAAAGAAATCTTATATCCAATAGAAGAAAATATTAGGATATGCATATTAATCAATTATAAATTGCAGTTAGCAATATTGGCTAGTAATAACAAAAATTATGACATTAATATTTAATAAACAGCAAAACATAATATCAATACAACATACAAATTTAAATATTCTATATTATTTAATATTTATAATGTCTATATATAATAAATAATGAGAAAGAATTTTGAATATTTTAAGATATATATGTAATATATTATATAGAACATAACAAATTCCATATAATATAAATGTAACATTTAAGTATTTAGATATGCTACTATAAAAATACAAAAATAATTTTAAATGGAAATAACATGTGAAATTAGTAAGAGAGCCATATAACTGGTAGCCAATGAACATGAATGCCTTTGTTTGCTAAAATGTATAAATAGTGAAAAGTTTTGAGGGTCACTGTGCTGGCTTTGTGGATTTGCCACCCAGCACCTCGTTCTGAGCAGAACTGTAAATAAAGGAAATACCTGAGCTCTGTGTGGGGATTGGCTTCTTGCACAGGGGTGAAAGGATCCCTTTTGGGACAGCAGCTTTGCTGGACACATTGATAAAAGCTGCAGCTTCTCCAGCCATGCTCACCCATGCCTGGCCCATCTCGGGAGCCAGACGGGGCAGGCAAAGCAGCAGAGATCTGAAACTCGGCGGCTGCGCGGGCGCCGTGGCCAAGAGGATCCCACGTCAGCCACGAGAGCCTCTCTGGGCACAGGCAGCAAACACAGAGGGCACCTCTGAGCCAGCTCCCTGTGCCTGCCCCGAGAAGTTGTCGTCCAGGGGTTTGGGGAATCTCCTGGGGCTGTCTGGACCAGCTCTGGTGTTCCAGTGCACACCCAGCAGGCTGAATTCCCCCACAGGGACAAGGGCGGCTGATTTGGAGGTGTCCCTTGGCTCCCTAAAGAATCATTTGTTGGTGTCATTGTCCCGTCTGGGTGGCCAAGAGCAGCCTCCCACAGTGACACCCTCTCCTTTGGTTTGTCCCTCAGTCCCTCCCCAGAGGCTTTCAGGTGGCCTTGCCCACTGCAGCTCTGGACATTCCAGCCCCTCCAGTACATCCAAGGCTCAGGGCAGTGCCCTGCACACTCCCAGTGGTGCCCTGCACACCCCACACACATCCTGCTTGCACAAGTGCCGGGTTCCTGTCGTGTCCCACAAACACTGCCACTGTGACACACAACACGCCCTGCCCTGTGCCCCGCCATGTGACACTTGGGGACACAATTTCAGGGTCATGATGGTGACACTGTGGTAGCAGTGGTACTGGATGATCTTGCAGGTCTCTTCTAACCTTGAAAATTCCAGGATTCTGTGATTCCTAGCTTCCTCTTGTTCTTGAATAAAAATTATAGTGTCTGACTGAAGGAGAAAGAGAGATAGTCATGATTGATTAATATTTCAAAACGGCCTCATAAATCAATAATCTCTCCACTGTAGTATAATTCACCACCAATGCTCTCTTTCCCTGGTTGGCCTTTGAATCTCCTCAAAGGCTCTCACTTTGCAACAGAGACGTAATTGAATGAACAAAAAAAAGGAAACCAAAAAGGAACATTTAATGACAGAGATGTCAAGTGGAAAAGTTTCGTATTCGTTTCCTACCCCACCAAACAGCACTTTATTGATAAAAATCATGATTGGTATTTTTATTTTATTTGCTGTTGTTTCATTGATATTTTGTTGATATCATAGGAATGTATTTCTTTGATAATATTTATAGTTATAATATTCAGTTGTATTAATAATGTATATGAATATAATACAAGTCCTTTCTGAATATCCACATCCGTGAGGGACAACAGGCACAAGACACACGAGGAAAAACTCCAGTGAGGTTTACATGAGAATGGTTCTGCACAGGGAGAGGCTGTCCAAAAAGGCTGGGAAATCTCCATCCTTGGAGACAGCCCCAAATGAAGAGCACAATGCCCTGGGCAACCTAATCTAACTGAGAAGCTGTCCTTGCTCTTAGCTGGGGAGGGGACCAGATGACCTTCAGAGGTCCCTTCCAATTTAGGTTAGTCTTTGACACTTGGCTCAAAATAAACATTTTTTGACATTAGCTATTCTGCCTTGACTTTTCCCCATCACCCAACCCCAGAAGCAATGCATGTTCTATGGGTTTTAGGGCAGCTTGGGAGAGCTCTCATTCCTGGAGAAGAATAAGGGCAGCAAGCTGAGGGAGACTCGGCAGGGTGCTTGAGCCTTTCATGATCTAAATGAAAGGAAGGTGAATTTTCTCTGACTTGACCCTGATTTAAATCCTCCACTCTCGTGCTCTGAAGTTTACAACCTCTTCTTTTACTTCCACCTCCTTTAGAGCCAGAGCTGACATGACTTATCCTGGAGGGCACTGCTGTGCCTGCTCCTTTGCCTGAGCTGTGGCCCTGCTGTGAGAAATCTGCCATGAGAGAAAGCTGGAAACAAACTTACCCTCATTTTGGATTGTCCACTGCCATCCAAGAGCAGCGAGAATTTGGAATCCATTTTTATTTATTCACTTGAAAGGGAATTGTACTGCCTGCCCATGGAAGCATAGGGTGCAACTGAGGAAGATGCTGCTTTTGTGCAAGAAGTGCTGCAAGGATTAAAGTGCTCCTAGGTACAATGTGTGAGGATGAGTCAGGAGATCCTGGCTTCAAATGGGAGCTCTTCAAAGTGGCATCTGTCTTTTTTGGTGTGCCTCTCACAGGCCTCTCATTTAAACAGTTCAAAACCATAATGAAAGGCTGAACAGCTCTGATGTGTGAACTGAGGCTACAAAGCAAGGCTCCCCAAGGGTTCTCTTTCTGCCCCAGCTGGACAAAATACTGCTATCTGTCTGTCTTTCTTGGAGAATAGAGATGGTGCACATGGCTGCCCACCCTGGAGGTTTGCTGCTCCCACCAGCCAGGAGTGCTGCCAGCTCTGCCCCAGAGCTGCCTGTAACGGCAGACAATTCTTGCTTGTTAAAAAGAGACAAAGGACAGTTAGATTGCAAGTAAAACACATTATCTCCACTTGGAAGGCCTGCCAGTCCAGCAGGCCACCACTTTCTCTAGGCCTTGAGAAGGTGCCATGCCAAGCTCTCAGGTCTGTGTTAGTTCAGAGATTCATGGAACTGTTTGGGTTGGAAGGGACCTTAGAGATCACCCAGTTCCAGTCCTCTGCCATGGGCAGGGGCATCTTCCACTTGTTCAAAGCCTTGTTCAGCCTGGCCTGAAACTCCTCCAGGGATGGGGCATCCACAGCTTGCAGCAAGCATGTTCAGCACCTGAATGGGAAGAAGATGACACACAGAATCACTAGGTTGGAAGAGAGCTCCAAGACCATTGAGTTCAACCCAGCCCTAGCACTTCAACTAAACCTGATCTCCCCTGGAATGAGAGATCTGCTCCTCATTGTCTGCTCCAGACAGCACAGGCTTGAAGCCTGACCTAGAGCCCTTCACTGTTTTTAATTAGTTTTGGTATTAACCCAGCATCTCTACACCCTGCACTGCACTATCCTCCTCTGACTCCACAGAACAGTGCTCTTTTAGCATTACTTCACTAAATTCAGTCCTATCTGTGGTTTAAACCCAGCCTCTTTAATTAACTGACAACTTTAATCCACATGTTACGCTCTGCTTATCTGGAAACTGACTTTTACTTCTGATAAGCCATGATCTAATTGCCCCCTGCCCTCATCCTCTGCAGAAGTGCAGTCGATGCACTGCTTCTCCCAGGCAGTTGCCCAACATGCAAAAGCTCTCCTGCTCTTGTTAATCCCCAGCATTTAAACCTGGCATTGGATGCAGCAGAGACGGCAAAGGAGTCTTTGCAGCCCCTCTCCTCCATTCCTCTCTCTCTCTTTCCTACCTGGACCATGCTCAGCTGGCAAGGAACTGAGGCAGCATCACAGGCTGCCAGTATTTTACCCTCCTGCCTGCATAGGGCACCCATTTCTAGGCCTTAGAAGCAGAAGACAATTTTGCAGTAAGAGAAAAAGTTCTTGGTGTCATTGAACTCAACATACAAGAAACTGATTTGAGTCTGGCTAGTATATTCTGGGTTCATTTGCCATCTACTTTTTTAACTTCCCGGAAACTTTCAAGCCCCAGAATGCAAGTCAGTATGTGCAATTAGCAAATGTTTTTTAGGCATTTGCTTCTCTCCAGATATAAGGGGCTTCCAAAAAAGTGTCAAATACATTTCAAGCTGTTTTTCTAGAGAAAATTTTTCTCTTTAAAAAGAGAATTTATACACACCAAATTTGGGTGTATGTTTAACTGTTGTTAGGTCCTGCCAGTTTTAACCTGTACAGCCAGCTCTCTACTGTTGTCCTGGACATCTGGCAAATTATTTTTATTCAAAGCTGTGGATCCAGTCACAGATATCTTCCCTTTCACCCCCCTCTTGTGGAGAGACAAATGAGAGGGAGGCTTTGCAAGGATATGCTGAAAAAATGCCAGCTCAAGATGACATGAGTTTGTGTCCTTTGATACCACAGGCAAGGACAGAGATGTGAAAGGAACAGGAATTAACTCACAAGGAAAATGTGGGAGTTGGGAGGATGCTTGGTGCCACCCATTGCTATTTTGGAGGCTGGGCTTCCAGTATTTTTGCACATTATGAGGAGGATCAGGGAGACCTACGCTGTGCCTCTTTGGTGCCTCAGCAGTTCTCTCCATCCCACGTGGCTGCCTGCCCTCAGAACGCAGGGATTTGGCTGCTTGATGTCATTAACTGCACGGGAGAAACCCTTAGCAACGCTCTGAGCCATTTGTACCACTTCACTGTGACACTGTATATCTCACTGCTGCAGCATGGAGATTGGGTCCTGCAGTGCTCCCTCCGTGCCAAGCAGATTTCCATTAGTTGCTCCTCGAGTGGCATTAGAAGTGACAGCCTCTGATTGTCCCCCAGGCTCCTGCAGGGAGGGACAGGGCTGCACGGGGACACGGAACAGAGAGGAGGCAAATTCTGAGGGACTCCTCACACAAGGAGCTACTTCAAAGGACAAGTGTTTTCCACTTGGGATCCCAGTGAAAAATATCCTGCACAGCCTCGTGCTTTCTGCAGTTGAAACCTTGGATGTTTTCCCTCCATCCTGATTTCCTCACCCTCCATCAATCCTGGTGCCCTTTCAGTCCCTTGGTTTTGCAATGTCAGCAGCGTGGCGATCCCAAAATGCTCCCAAGTCATTTCCATTCTGCTTTCCCTGACACAGAGACCTCGTTAGCCTGGATTGCCCGAGTCCATCTGCCCTTTCCTGGGGGATTGTATTCCTGTGGGGTGCAGATATTTTTACAAATGACAGAAGGAGTGCTGTGGGAACTGGGGGAAGAAGCACGTTCTTCCTGCCTTGGCAGGGATGTCTGTAGGGACAGTGCACACATGAGATGCTCAGAAAGCTTTGGTAGCAATAGCACAGCAGCTAAAGCACAGACAGAGAGACAAAAGCTGAGGTTGTTGGCAGGGTGAGCCTGCCTGACACCCCAAAAAGCAGAGAAAACCTCTTTGACTCTCACATAAGTCACCAGCTGTGACAGGGATTGAGCTGCCTTCTCCCGCTTTCTCAGGCAAAGAAAGAGACTTCTGTTGGAGAAGCTGCTTTATGGTTTTTATTTATGTCTTAGTATCCTTTAAGTCACAGTTTAATCACATTTGATCAACAAAACATGGCTGGAAAATGGAAAGTCAGATGTTTAAAATTTTGAAAGTACCCAACAATGCTCTGAGGTTTTTTAGCTCTGATTTTGTTTTTGCCCTCTGGATTGTTTTAGCAGAGAAATTCAGTTCAAATTTGAAAAGTGTTTCATTTGACCTAAAACGCCCTTTTTTTTCTTTTTTTCAGTGAGTGATCCATCCATTCTGAAAACAAAACACATGGCAACACCCGGGCAGAACACCGTGGGCACGCCAGTGTTTGATCTGCTTTGCAGCCACCCCGGCACTCCCCTCCAGGTTCAGCACTACATGTGAACGTGTTTTTATCCTCCTTCCCACCCCCAGCTCCGTAAATGGAGTCCCTGCCCTACACCCCAAGGAGATAATAGTGAAGCCCTGGGGCAGCAGTTGTCACACCCTGTTTGTGGCTCTTTGGGCTGTTTCGTGCTCCTTGGACCTCCCTGCCGGTGAGTTTTGCCCCGAGGGTCTGACACAGCCCAGGGCACGGCACAACAGAAAAAAAAGGCACTGTTGTGTGCAGACATCAAGCTCAGAGAGATTAAATGAGATATTTTCACCCCTTTTTGTGGCTTGGCCTTTTGCTGCCTGGCACTTGCTGTTTTCCTCCAGGTCCCTATGGCATTGACTGGCTGCTGGAATTCAACAGAATTGGTAAACTGGCTTGCACAGGCAGCAAGGAAAGAGAAAAGCTGCTTTATCATCAGCCACTAGCCATGGTTTAGTTGCATGTAATACCCATAAATGGAAGCAACAGCAGAGCAGGGCTTGATGAGAAAACCACTTGCAACCCCTGCTCGATACTGAGCTCTTGCAAACTCCCTGCTGGAGCTCCAGCACATTCAGGGATGGTGAGGAGGCAGGGAATTTGTACCTTTCAAGCCTTCTTCAGCCATACACAGGCCTAATGGACCTCTTCTACCAATCATCTCTCTGTTTTCATGGGTTTCTCCATCTCTCTAACTCCTCTTCTAGGACAGCCTGTATTTTTTTGTCTTTTAAAATCTTATTTTAAACCTACAAGCAGAGTAAAAACAGGAAATATTTTTAAGTGGGAAGTTAGGATATTAATTACTGTAGAAGACCTGAGAACCACCCCCTAGTCCCCAAGGTATCTGACATGTTAGGCATGATAATGAAAGGAGATCAACAGGTAGATCAGGTTGTTTCATGTCAAATATAACTATTTTCCTGGCCCAGAAAGAAAAACATGAAAAATCAAGAGGAAGCCTCGAATAGTTTGGTAGCGCAGAAAGAGGCAGCTGAGGCAGCCAAGACAGACAAACACGGAAGAAAACACATTTACTTTTCTGAAAAGGACATCTTGAAAAAATCATTTTTGAGGCATTTCTGCCTGAGACAGACGTTTGGCTCCCAGAGCAGGAATTTGGGCCAGGAGCAATCAGGGACGGCGGGCAGAGGCAGCATTCATAACGAGGGAGCCTGCATGTGGGCTCTTATCACTTGGAAGCTAATAGATGATGAAGGCAGCTTAATCCATGCAAATATAGAATAATGACAACCTTGACTTCATGCGTCACAAAAATAGTGGGAATAGAGGGGGGGAAAAAAAGAGAGAGAGGGTGAGGAGTAGAAAGCAACAGCATTTGAATCAACGTGCGTCATTAATGGATGGGGTCAGAGAGAAATAATCAATCCCAAGGCAGAGTGGAGCGATGGTGCTGCCCATGTGCACAGGGAAACCTGCAGAAGGGGAAGGGAGAGGAGAGGACGTCAGAGGAAGAGCCTGGCCAGGCACGAAATGATGCTGATCTGCTTGGTGCCAAGCTGATTTCTCAGCCTGGGTGCTGGCAGTGCTCACTTCAGGCCAGCATCCTCCTGCCAAGCCCAGCCACTGGCATGGGCTCTTCTCTCAAAAAAGAAGAAGGAAAGGAAAGGCTGAAAACCTTCATCCCCTCTCTTCCTCTAACAAATACTAATAAACCCTCAAAACAGGCTACTGGGATGCAGGGTAGGACAAATAAACCATAAACCATACACATTTGGAATAAACTCCAGTACCTTTATAAACTTTCTATAAATCATTATCACCGAGCACAGCTCAATCAGCTGTGAGTAGAGCACAGCTCTAATTTGTGCCTCTCTACTGTAAAAGCTACATGTAAAGGAAAATACTGGAGCTATTTCCACATAAGAAAATAAACCCAGGGACCAGAAAGGTATTAAAAACCCAAAGAAGCCTATGGAGCAGAAACACATGAAAGCCTCCACCCTGAGAGACATGAGTCAAGCAACATGGCTACTGACTGCTTTATCCCACTACAGAGTAAGTATAACCAAAATTCAATCAGTACAGTTTTCTGTACTGATTGAACCCCACACTGGGCACAAATTAATGTATATGTCCTGGTTTAGGGCAAATTTGGGAGGAAACCTCCAAATGGGGTCCCTCTATGGTTTTCCAGGAGGGTTAAAGCTCACCTATCTCCTTGGTGGAGGAGCAAAGACTGCATTTTGTGACCACCTGGTAAAAAGGCAGCAGCTGAAGCTCTGACATAGTAATGGTGAGATTAATTAATAACCACTGGAATTACTGAAGAGGGTCATTGTGGGTTTAGTCACCACTAGGAAATTTTAATTAGCCATTGGATATTTTCTTTCCCAGGGATGATGTGAAGTCTGTGAAGCAGAACCTCCTGCAGGATCTGTGAGATTGGACTGTGGCTGGGGAGGTCCCCAGTGCCACAGGGGGGATGTAACAGAATGTGAGCCCACAGGAGATGGGTGACCACACAGCCAGATGCAGAGCAGCACATCCAGTTCCCCCAAAATGAGGATATGGGTGGTCTGGGTCTTTGTTTGAAGTGGAAAAATTACAGAAATGTAAAAGCTCCAATTGCTGATGGAGAGGCATTTCAGAACAATCTGCAGGCATCTCATCCTTGACCTACTCTTTGCCCTCTTAATTCCTAGCAAACCACTCCTCCACTTATTAGTGGGGAGGGGGCCAGATAGATGAGATCCATGGCATTTTCTTGTCTGTAACCTCAGATATTTTTACAATAAATACTTTGCATTAGACAGGTCAGATTTATTTTTGGTAGCCTCCCTGTTGCATTTGATATCATTCTCTATTAAACTCTATGTCTTGCATTATTTCTCCCGTCAAAATTAGTCAAATGCCTGTCATACTCCTGAGGTTAAGCTAACAGCTCAATTATTGTCTGGAATAATTTCCCAATCCCTGCAGCCTCAGCTGTTTTCCAGCCTTGTGGCTCCTGTTTTCTCATGCATGGTCTGAAATCCTGGCTGCCAGGCAGGTAATGTCAAGTGCCTGTTTTTCTAATATTTTGGCATGGAGCTTACTGGCCATCTGAATCCATGGATTTCCTCTGCCTCTTCCCCAGACGTCAGTGCCCCTCCAAACTGGGGGGCCACATCTCATCACTCTGGTTCTGGTCTGTATTGTTGTCACACTCTTCACCTGCCAAATTCTTGGTGTACAAAGTCTTCTCCTTGGGATCTCAGTCAGAAACCTCCTAAAATTCAGTTTGGCATTGTCACTTTAGCTACTCGTGGTTCATCTAGTGGAAGAATCCAGAGTTACTGAAGCTCTGCGTGTTCATGGAGAGAGACTTTTCACAAGGGCAAGGAATGACAGGACAAAGGGAAATGGTTTCAAACAGAAATAGAATAGGTCTGGACTGGATATTAGGAAGAAATTCTTTACCATGAGGGTGGTGAAGCACTGGGAAAGATTGTCCAGAGGAGCTGTGGCTGCCTCATCCCTGTGAGTGTTCAGGACCAGGTTGGCTTGGAGAAACCTGGTCTAGTGGAAGGAGCCCCTGCCCATGGAGGAGGACTTGGAACCAAATGATCTTTGAGGTCCCTTCCAACCTAAACAATTCTGTGACTCTGATTTATGCTGAATGAATATGTGTTGTTAATAACTATATTTTAATTACCCTTTCACCCAGTTTTCCTGAACCTGCAGTAAGATTCCCCATGCTGTACAGTCACACTGGCATTCTTTCTACAGATGAGTGCAAGATTTCTTTTTTCTTTTTTTGTTCTTTATTAAAATATCATGCTTTAAGGAAAGGTTGTATATTTTAATTTTAGCTGTTATATTTCTTTATCCCTTTGCAAAACCTTAACCATTACATTTTCATAGGTACAATTTATAGATATAATACAGAATCCAGTTCCTCTGGGACGTTTTTAAAAGTTTGGGTACGTGCAAATTGTTATTTAATATCAGTTTGGGCCAGTTCCCTTCTTTTGGTACCTCAATTCCTGATAAAGCTTCAGCCATTTTCATGTGAAAGTCAAATACTCATCATGCAAATACTTCTTCAAACCTCTTCTGCAGTGTCCTTAGCCTTTTTAATGGCCCAGCCAGCTCCTTTACAGACTAGTTCAAAACCAACTCTCTGCCAAGCTTTGTGCTTCTTGTGTGCCTGAAATGATCCTGTTTGTTTTAATATCTTCAGCACTTGTCTTTTCTGGACCCTTCTCAGCTGCCACAATTTTTTTGTATCACATTTCTCTCGACTTTGCCTGCACATCTTTCCATTGGCGTTATTCACTGCAGGTCACTGCTTTCTGAAGGAAGAATTTTTGGGGTCAGACTTCCTTTTAACCCTCCCCAAGCTCCAGGGGGTGTTGGTTATTATGGGTGGCATATACCAAAAGCTGAGCTGTGGCAAGGCCTGGCAGTGCCCAGAGTGCTTCAGGTAGCTCTGCCTGTCCCTTGGCATCCAGAGAAATATCTGACCTCACACTGGTCAGAGAAATATCTGACCTGGCAGGGTAAGGAGCCAGGAGCAGCATTTTCTCTAATACCTTCCAGGCCTTTCCACTGAATCTCAACAAGCAGAAAGCTGGGGAGGAAACAGAAACCAGAGCATTACCTGGGGACTTTAATGCTGGTCATTCCCTCTGGACTGTGCTAATTAGGAGAGATTGCATCACCCATTGCATCCCATTCTACAGACTTCAAAGGCATTGCACAATGATAAAATCTGCTGTACAAACAAGCTGCACTAACTGCCCAGGACTTGCACAGCCAAATTGTTCTCCTGCACTGGCCCCTGACAGGGTCTCTGAGCCCCCAGCTCCAGCTGAGCTCAGAGCAGGGCAGTCACCCATGGGCACACAGACCTTGCTCTGGGCTCTGTGTCACTCTGCTTGTGTCCTGCCACCCTGTTTGGGAAGCTGTCCCTGAGGACACAGTAACATCACCAGGCTCTGGGAGGTGTTTTAGAGGGGAAGGTGCTTCAAGAAGACAGACAGTCTGCAAGCCACCAGCACTCACCACTGTGGGGGCTTTGGAAATGGGGAGTCATGTTTGCTGTACTGATTCTCTTTGGAAAAAACATGTTCAGGGCACTGCTGAAAACCTGAGATTATTTCCACTGAGTAGTCCTAAGCAAGCAAATAACACTGTAGAAAGAGTCTATCAAAGCTCTGCACCACTCAGTTTGAACTCGAAATGCTGTCATCTCACAAAATAAACACCTGAGCTGGTTTCTCTGAAAAGGGCTTGCTTTGCCTTGATACAGTGCTGAAATAGAGATCTGCAGCTTCTCTGCACAGCCTGTGCCAGTGCCTCACCACCCTCACAGGGAAGAATTTCCCCCCAACATCTAATCTAACCCTACTCTCTTTCAATTTGAAGCCATTCCCTCTTGTCCTGTCACTCCAGGCTCTTCTAAACAGTCTCAATCTCTCTTATCTGCTCCATCAGGTGCTGGAAGGCTGCAATTAGGTCACCCCAAAAGCTGCTCTTTTCCAGGCTGCACAGTCCCAATTCTCTCCCCACAGGAGAGGTGCTCCATCCTTCTGATCATGTGGGCCTCCCCTGGGCTCACTCCAGATCAGGAGCAGAGGCTCTGTTCTGTAGCAGCACTCACTAGGCAGCTTGGAGTCCCAAGGAGGAGGGAAGAGGAGAGCAGGTAATTGTGCTCAGGGGAACAAATCACTCCTCTGATCCCAGCCAGGGGTTTGGCTCTCAAAAATTCAGCCTCTCAATACCCCACCCAAGTTTTCATTTACGTTGTGGCTCACACTGAACCAGAGAATTTGGAAATGGTTATTCAAATTCAGGAGGCACATCCAGGCAGGCTGAAGTGCCCCAAACAGCTCCCTGCTCCTTGCTGGGATGCTCAGACTTTTGTGCTTTAATTTGCAAGGCTGCTGGTGGGCTTTGCTGCAGCTCCTGCCTGTTCACTGCTTACAGCCAAAGCAATAACCCAGCGTGAAGGATTTTTGATCCAAAGCCTCACGTGCAGTTCACAGTGCTGGGACATCAGGCTGAGTGTGCTGTCTGTCACCTGTCTCTGCTCCTCTGAGGGAAAAGCTAAAACCCAAGGGAGACAGAGAAAAAGAGAGGTAAATCCTATTATAGTTTCACAAGTCTAATCTGCCAAAGCAGAACAGGAACAATTTTTAATTTTATAAGCACCCACTTCTAACCTTATTCAGGGGTACTACTCTTTTCCACAATCAAATATTAGTTTAAACTTGTCTTAAGCTTAACACCTGATTACACAAAGCTTCTTAGAAATAGAAATAAAATAAATAATCTCACACAAATGAGTGTCAGACTGAAAGGGCCTGCAATTGCATGGCTAATTCAAAGTCAATGAGATTTCAGGTGGAAGGTACATACATTTACAAAGCTATTATTCTCCTTCCTCAGAAAATGCTCTTAGTTACAATTTTAATCCAGCTGAGGTGTCTGCTGGAGGGGGGTCTTTCCTGCAAGGTGAGATAGAGAATTTTCCCCTTATTTCAGACAGCACAAGGCTAAAGATCTCCTACTGCAAACGGTGGTGTGACAAGATTTCACCCTCATTTTACATCACTTGCACTGAGTATTTACCCTCTATTTTTTCCCCAGGCTTTTGATAGGAATTTTCTTTTCTGAAAGGTAATTAAACTGAAACAAAGAGCTGAATCCCTCTGTAAGCTCTACAAGAGATTAGACCACTCCTGTGTATCACTCCAGAGATAATAAGAGCTCTGGGAGCTTTTCAGGGAGTAACTTATTGGACATAATGAGCTTCTTACTGGGGCACCTGCCACCAGTGCTGCTTAAGAGTGTCTGTTCCCAAAGGTCTCTTGAAATTTAACTGATTTTTTTTCCTAGTCAACTGATGACTTTATCCCTCAGAGGCATCCCTGGAAATGGCTCTCTGAGAGTCTCACATGGAGTTTCATTCTGAGATTGGAGAGTGACCTTTAATTGAGGGTCTGTGAGGCTCCAGTGGGCCAAGCTTAGCATGAGGAGTGCTCTTCCCCCTCAGCTCCCCTGGAATGATGGCACTGGAAACACAAGAGGCCCTGCTGTGTGTTATGAGAGGACCAGTCAGGAGAACCAGCTCCAGCCCTGGAGCTGAGGAGGGCACAGGGCTTGTGCAGGAGTGCTGGGAAAAGGGGAATGATGTGCTCATGTACCTGCAGACAGAGGGCCCAAAGCACAAAGAGCAGAAAGAAACTGCTGTAGGTAGCCTGCAGGAAAGCAGACACCAGGTGAGTCAGCATTCCCCCTTCAGAAAGGTGCTGATTTCATTTGCTTTTCTGATGGCACTGCAGGGCTTACAAAACTGCAGGTTTATTTCTGGCTCCCTAAGCAGCTCTTTCCCACCTCCAGAAAGAGCTTGTGTATACCCACAGCATGGAAAAACCTCTGGGCAGCACAGTCAGAGATGGGTTACATCTGGGTTACCCCAGAGACCTGCAGGTGAGCATGAGTGGGGCTAAGCCAAGCCTCTGAGGGATGACCAGGAGGGAATGTGCAAGGCAAAGCCTTAGGAGTTCCCTGGGACAGCCCAGGGGGACTTTGCAATCACACACTGCTGCCTGCAGAGACACATCTGGGACTGAATGCTGTGTCCAGTGTGGGGAGGACAGGCAGAACAGGAGTGGTGGCTCTGGTATAGGCTTCCTCTGATGAAATCCTCTTCTTGGGGGGGATGTGCTTCTCCTTGGGAGCAGGGTTTGGGTCTTGGTTTGATGTCAGGCTGCTGTTAGCATTGCCTCCAGCCCTTCTCCTTTTTGTCCCTTTCCATTAATGTCAGGGCTGTGCATTGGGAATGATGCTGCCCATTCCAGCTCTGCAGAGCTGCAAATTCCCACTCAGTAACCTCAAGACCTGTACATTTGTCCTGCCTCCTGCTCCCTCAAAGCTGGGTCAGCTCAGTCCAAGGTCTTGCACTTTCTGACCCTGGACATCACCCTTGGTATCTGTGTACAGCTCAGGGTGTGGAGATGGGGAACAGCCAGAGAACAGAGCTAAAACAGAGGCCAGGCTGAAGGCATCAGGCTTCCCTTTGCCCTGGGAACAACCAAGCTCCTTAGCTCTCAAAACCTGATAAGCCTGACACTTTCCCACAGCACTTCACTGCCCATGGCATCACCTCTGCCTCAGTCCAGAAAAAAAGACTACTCTGGTCCTGCAAACAGGTTGGCCCATTTCTGTATGTGGTGACTTAGTCAAACAAGTTGCCCAGAAGTAGCAGAGTGTCCTTGAAGGTTTAAAGGCTGCAGTTAGCACTCCTGTGCTGACCTCATGCTGGCAATACCCCTGTTTTCAGGGCAGAATGGGGGTGGACTAGATGATGCCCACAGTTCTGACTCTGTGACTCTTTATTGCTGCTCAGTTTATTTTATCCTCTCCCGTATGCTTCAGACAGAAACGTTGCAGCCCAAAGGAAGGATTTAGCAGGGAAAATGATTGCATTTGACAACACTCAGTGTGGCCTCTTGCTGAAAAGAAGAAAAGCGGGCAGTAGCTCTTTCTTTTTAAGATGACAGATGGGAGCACTAACATCAGTGCCTTCAGTTTGCTCCATTTTGCAGAAAAGTCATTTGAAACTGCAAGCACCTCTCACACAGCCCTGAAATATGGCAGCCATAAATCCAGATACGCCTTCTGTGGCACTCCTTGAATTGTGCACCTCTCTGCAATGGCATCCCAGCAAAGAGAAGGTTCCTGTGGAGATTACAGGAGCACCGTGCGCTCGGCTGGTTGCCCTGAGATAGTCAAGAGCCACACATGCTCTCTGCAAGAATCAAATTTCATTATGGAAACTTTTTACTTGTTGCTGCTTTTAAATAATCCCCAGCTGGGCCTGTTCTCCTGTTCTCCCCATCTGTTTCATATCTGTAGTAAAGAAATTAAAAAAGCCCCTGCTGGAGGGAGGAAGGCTCGTACCTTCTTGCTCTCTCACTAACCCAGCACACTAAAAACCTTGGCTTTGTCTTCACCTTCATCACTGGATGGGTTTTTTTTCCAAACTTCACACGTAAACTCATTAACATCACTTTTCCATCTGACCCACTTAGAGATCTGCGTCACTGGCGATGTTTCAGCACTGAGCAATCTCCCTCCACTTTTCTGCTCTCATCCTTGGGGAGGGGGGAGGGAGGTGTGCATGTGGGCCTCTGCTGAGCAGCACTGCCTTTTACGTGGGTCTATATTTACACATTTGACATCTGAATGGGCTGAGATGTGCAAGAGTTGTCAAGAGCAAGCTGTGACATCTTCGTGCAGCACCTAATGGGGCCCTTTCACCTCTGGATGCTGATGTGGCGAGTTCTGCGCCGCCGGTGCAGCGCCTGCTCTGAGCAGCCAAACAAAGCTGCTTTTTTTAGACTGACAACCCATAATACTGCTGGTGCTGTGGAGAAGTGATAAAGGTAACATTTCACATCGCCAGTCAGAAACTGCCTCTCTTAGGATAACTTGGCAGGAAAAAAAAAAAAGAGGAGGGGAACGAGCACAAAGCGGAGCGCGCAATTGTGAGCAGCGATGACGTCTGTCGTCACATTATCTCTCCCCAGCCATGTTGTGAGCAGGATTGGGTGACACTGCTGGAGGAAAAGTAAGAACCAGACACCGAAGGGATGCTGCCCCATTGCCCTCCAATCTGGAATGCTGCTCTGCAAGTCATACATGAAAAGAAAGATATTTCTAAAACACCACGTTGCTGTAAATGGTGACCGTGAGCACGCAGTTTTCCCTGGCGAAAACGGTGCCAGAGAAGGGACCATGGCTGGAGAGAGCCCCCAAAGCTGTGATGGTTTCCCTGGCTCACAAAACTGCTCAGCTTTTCCCAAGGAGAAGGCAGCACGCAAGGAAGAGAGGCTTGGCTCTCGCTGCCAGCTTGGCAAATCTGCCCTGGGCTCCGACAGGCAAGCTGGGATCGTTCCATCTCCTGCTTTATCACCTCTAATGGAAGAGCAGCTGGGCACTTTGAACCCCCTGGCTGGGGATTTGCAAGGCAAAGCATTCAGTGGGGATGTCAGAAGCACACTCACCACTCCAGCCCCAAGTGCCCCACTGCTCCCTCCTGCTCTGTGAGGGGACACTACAGTGGCAGGGTGCACTGCAAGCCAAGTCAGAGGACTGATAACATTTTCTTCTGCCAGTTTTCTTGGTTTTGTTTTGGTTTTGTCTTGTGGTTTTTTGTTCGCATATTTTGTTGGTTTTTGGGGGGTTTTCCTTTTGTTTGTTTGGTTGTGGGGTTTGGGGTTTTTATTTTGTTTGGTTGGGGGTTTGGTGTTTTTTTGTTTGGTTTGGTTTGTTTGGTTTGTTTTGTGGGGATTGGATTTATTTATTTGTTTTGGTTTGGGGTTTGTTGGGGCTTTTTGGGGTTTTTTTTTTTGTTTGGTTTTTTGGGGGAATTTGTTTGTTTGTTTGTTTGTTTTCATTTGGTTTGGGGTTTTTTGGGGGGGGTTTGGTTTGGTGTTGTTTGTTTGTTTGTTTGTTTGTTTGTTTGTTTGTGGGGGTTTGGGTTTTGTTTTTGTTTTTCTGGGTCTGGTTGGCTTGACTTCCTGGCCTTCCATAACATCCATCAAATGTGGTCCTGGTACAAACTGGGGACGCAGTGTTACAGTGTGGGGATGTCTCTGACCCAACCACAGTCCACAACGTACATTTTATTTACAAAATTTTGCCAATACCTACCACCTATGTTAACATGGCATTTCTACTCTAAACCAATCCTTGTAATACAACTCAGCAGAAAATGGGGGAAAAGAACAAGAACAAGGAGGACAGGACCACTCCCCAATTCCTCCATCTTGCCTCTTCAAACCCATATACTAAAAATCCTAGATTCTACATTTACACTCTGTGATAAACTAGCTACTACTTATTTTGAATTCTCTCAGCTGGTGATTCTTCATACACTGTGGGCATTCACTCCCATGGCAGGGATCAGAGGCAGTGTCCTCCTGGGCTCTGTGTGAGGCTCTGACCCCCTTGTACAGATCCCAGACCCCCCTGTCTGGTCTCCAAATCCTCCAGGGTGGCCACAGGGATATCCTGGACTCCAACAGGGATGGGCTGCACCTTGGAGACACACAGGGATTAACAGGGATTTCTTGTTGAATGTGTAGTGAAAGCACCATAGTGATCAGACCACTGCCAGTGGCAGGGCCTGTCAGCTTCACCTCCCCTTGCCCCTGTGCCAAGCCAAGCTTCAGGGGCTTGGCAAATCCTCCCCAGTGCCAGACTGCTCTGGGGCTCATTGCTAAACCAGGACTGTGTCCAGAGAGGACCCTTGGATTCCTGTCTAAACCTGCTGATGTGCCCCCATGGAGGGCTGGAGCAAAATTCAATGTTAATGTTGAACTGGGAAAGTCTCTTACATGCCTCAATTCTCAGTGAGCTCTTCCCCAGTTGCCTCCCCTGCAGATCCTTCAGCCCTACACTTGCTTTTCAAGGCCTGGAGCAGCTCCATTGTGGGGCTTTGGGGAATTCCACATGAAGTGACTTCACGTTCTCTTAGAGGAACGCTCCTGGATGTTAAAAATGTTGTGGCTCACCTGACATGGTGATTTGAAGGGCAGATTGGGATTTTCCTCACGGCTTCCCACCTTGCTCCAACCCCATCAGTGCTGCCTCTCCCTGCACAGCTGGGCTCACCTTCCTTGCTAGACTATGTCAGGTTCCACATGTCCTTTCCAAAGCTGTATCCTTTTATTTGGAGGTCAAAAAAAACTTCTGGTGCAGAAACTTTCCCTCAACCAGTGAGCACAGGAACACCATTTACACAAAGCTGCTTTTGCAGGCTGTCCTGCCCGTTCACTCAACCACAAGTAATCTGCTTGCAGAACAAAGGGCAGCAGAAAAAAGGTCCTAAACTCAGACTCCTCTACTCTATAAAATCACCTGGGAGATTTTTCCTTGCTGTAACAAAAGCTGCTCTGTGTGTGTGCTGTGCCCTGACAGAGAAACTCCCTGCTGGAGAAGAATCTGGAGGATCTGAAAGTTCACAGCTCAGTGGTGAGGGAAAAGGGTCAGCACTTGCTTTTCCTCAGTTTTTTCGGTCTGAGATTGTGTTTTTTTAATAAAATGTTTTAGCAAATAGGTTTTTCTCCCTGGATGCTGGTCACCCTCTTGCCTCCTGGCTGTTATGCCCTTTCTTTGATCCTCCTTTGGGACCCTTCAATGTTGCAGGTCACAGGAGAAGCACTGACCAGCTGGTTTTAGGTTCAGGCATAGGAGTGAAGCTGCAGAGGGAGGCTGCAGGCTATTGATCCAGCAGGATCTCAATGAACATGATATTTGATCTGTAATTACACAGCCAAAGAGGCTCTGCAGGGCAGGCACAGTCAGCATCTTGCATTGGATGTGATGTGCTCATTTCCTGTTACTGTAAATCAGCTGCAAATGCACCTTTACATCTCATCTTGCTCTGTTCCCTGTCAGAGATCTCTGCCTTCTGCCGTGGGCTGAGGAGCAGCACCAAGCACAGAGAATGAAAATCCTCCTGCATCCCCTCCAGAGCCCTTTTCACATGCCATTCTTGGCTTGCTTCCTGGCTGGGTTTCACCAGGCTGTAAAAGTTAACTATGTGCTGGAGTCGCACTTTATGAGGCTACAATTTAATTTAGAAGCTAATTTATGCAAGTTATGCATCTCTCCCTCTCTTCCATTAGAAGGCAGCTGTTGGATCCCCCCCGTGTGCAGTGGAATTGTGGCTGTGGATAATTGAAGGGCTGGGAACTCACCAATGGCCTCCAACGAGAAAAGGCAGTAACGGGAGGTTTAAGCAAAGCCCCTTCATTGAAGAAGGGATTTAGAAACACTATCCAGGTGTAGGGCAGTGATAGAAAAGGCAAAATCCATCTGTCTTGGGTTATGGAACCAAAAAAATGTTTATTTTATTTGCCAGCTGTTGAAACCAGTTGGGGAGGTGTTTTCTTTATCCCTTCCAGGACCTATCCCTCATAACTCCAGGAGGGAGGGCGTGGGTGTCTTCTGTTCATGGGCAGCTGTTAACACCAGCTGGGGCAGGGTTCTTTATNCATCTAAAGCTGACACTTGCACGAAGCCTCAAATGCAACATAAGGAGTCTCTACCCCAACATTAGAAGTAAAAGGCTGAATAAGGGAAACTGGAGCACACCCAGTTGCATCAGGTGATTTAGGGACAGCAGAGACAGGTAAGGCAGAGGCATTCATGGCCTTATTTGCCTCAGTCTTGACCAAAAAGGCCTCCCTCACCTCTTAGAGACAAGTTGAAGGGGAAGTGGAACAATCAGCAGTGGGTGAGGATCAGGTCAGGGTTTGTTTGAGGGAATATCCTGCCCATGGGACCCATGAGGCTCCACCCAAAGGTGCCAAGGGAGGTGGCTGTGGTCCTCACAGGGATGCTCTCATAATGCTTGAAAGGTTGTGGGGATCAGGAGATAGCCCTGCAACAGGAGAAAAGTAAACATTGTGCTCTTCTCCAGAAAAGGGCCCAAGGACAACCCAGGACACTGCAGCCCAGTCAGTCTCAGGGCTGTCCCCAGGAAAATCATGAAATGAGTTCCCTTGGAGCATGTCTGTGGACACAGGAGGGAGAAAAGGGCAGCTGGGAACAGCCAGCATGGACTGAAGAAAGGTAAACCATGCTGGACCAACCTGACTGCCCACTGGGTTAAAAATCCAGAGGGAGATGTGAATGAGGAGTCAGCTCCTCAGGCCACGTGTTTCTGGGGGTGCTGAACTGCAAAATACCTGGTCCAGGAGGTGTCCTGTCATTCTGCATTTGACAGTAGAACCCAAATAAATAACACTGCAAAACCTTTGGCTTTCTGGTTTGGTGTCAATGGAGAGAAGGGAAACAAACCCAGCAGAAATCAGCCTGATCACATGTCCCAGTACTGGTGCACCTCAGTCCTTAGGAATTTTCTTAATCCTCCTAGAGAAAAGGATACTTTCCAACCACTGCTGCTTTTCTGTCCTTGCCCCTTGGTGATGCTGGTGGATGAGGGGGTCTGGCAGTGCAGTGTCACTGGGCCATTTTATGAGGACTGTCCATACCTCAGTCCCATAAATGTACATTTCCAAGGGATTTCACAGTCCCCACGGAGCAGTGACACTGTCTGATTTGTCCAGGAGGCTTAACAGACAGTGAGAAATAACAACTTTGCCAAAGAATCTAGGCAGCATCTCACCTTGCTGGGGAGGAGTGCTCACCTGTTTGTGGATACATGGGACTGCAGTTCTTGGACACTCCTGAGAGATGAGATTTCAGAGCAGACACAGTCCTATTGGCTTTCAGACCAAATTTCCCATGAAAAAAAATTTCCTCTAAAAATAAAAGGTTCAGACATGCAAAACCAAAGAATCATCATCATAATAATGAGGTGGTTTCCCCAGATAATTACATATTTCAAGATCAGATGTTCTGTACTGGCACGCAAAATATGCTCCCTGCAGGTTTTCCAGAGCTAAATTTTCTTTCAGGAAAGAGCAATTTTTTTTTAATTTTTTTTTTGTGGATTGTTGCTGCTGGTTTCCTACAAAGGTAAATGTTTGTTTGTATACAGCTGCAGCCCTTTTTTCTCTGGCCATTAATAACTATATGCTAGCAGACTACAGAAAGTCTTAATTGGTAGAGTATGAATGTTATGCTGTAAATTGGAGTAAGGAGGTTGCATTTATCAGTACACATTATTTGCATAGTGTCTGCAGAGGGTTCTGTACCCTGGTGGTGAGTATGATGTGAATAAATCAGTGAGCATTAATTGCTGAGGCTTAGCCTATGGGCCCTGGATTCAACTGGAGCATTCCTGTTAAATTTATGAAGCAAAGACTGAAGCCAGGAAGACTACTGAAGTTCGATTGCAGTGAAAATTTGTCAAAACCTGTGTGTTTTGTCACTGAGTTTTAGCCTAAGCTGGGGTTTATAAGCAGTTTTGACAGACTCCAAGGGTCTTCCTGGTTTAAAAGCTTCTCTGCGTGTCTGTAGGAGCAGGATCAGGGCAAAAAGCTGGAGACAGAAAAGCCAATCTGTTAAGGTGGTGTATAAATCTAAAATTTGGCTGTTGCTATCACTGTCTTTGGCACATCTGCAGAAAGGCAGCTGTTAGAATTTTTTTCCTCTTGGCTCAGAACTTTCTGAGTAGAATTTCCTAATATCCCAAACGAATCTTGAAAAGAAATGAGGATTTTTTTTTCCTTACACTGTATCCTCCATAGATGTGAGAAGTTTGTTTCTTTGGAGGAAATCCCTGAATCTGCTCTCCCAAACATGCAGATTTACCAAAACAGGCAGCAGAGATATCCCTCACCAAGCAGTGAGGCAGTTCCCAGCCTGTCAGTGGCACAGGACCAGTGATGGATCCAGTGCCTCTGTTCCATATTCCACTGCCCACAGCCCGAAGGACTGTGCTAATTAAGCAATGCAGATGTAAATTCCAAGCATCACACGTGGGTTCATGGCAACTCAAAGGGATCCTGCTAAAGTTTCCTATGGCTTGATGGCAATTTCTCTTTCTGTGCTGTCCATGAAGTTTCTTTCACAGAGATTTTTTTTGTCTTTGATACCTCACACCTCTTGATTGAAAATGCTTTTACCACCCCTCATTGCACACAGAAGCAAAGTTGCTTCTTAGACACCAATGTGCAAATGCCGTGGTCTGCCCCTCTTTTCCGTGCAGGGGAGGCACTGGAGAGGAAGAAAGCATCTCCAGCCCCCTGACAAACTCCAGGATCAACACAGAAAGGCAGGGGCATCTCTGGGATCTCATTCCCCTGCCGGAGCTGGGTATCACCGTGTGTCACTCCTGCCTCTGGTGGCAGCACCGGGGCAGGGCTGAAGGGTGAACTCACGGGAGGGGGCAACTCGTGTCCCCTCTTCCCACCTTTGGGGAGGACACCCACAGCCTCTTTGCTCTATGAATTATTCCAACCATGGGATTTTTTCTGATTTTTAAAAATAATTTCTAAGGAGCAGGAGGCTTAGTGAAGATCCCAGTGTGTCTGTGTGTGAAGCAGTGACTCCTCTGACCTGCAGCCTGCTGCTGTCCTGAGCCATGCACAGGATGCTGGAGAGTGCACATGGGGCACGGAGAAAGGCTCCTGTCCCTGTCCCTGCTGCACTGCCCTGACACTTGGCCACTGCTGACTGGTGACAGAAAGAGAAGTTTGTAGAAGCCAAGCCCCAGAAAGGGAGGTGATGGCACTGCATGGAGAGATGGCTGGGTTCACCTGTGAGTAATAGACCCTTAGAGAGAGAAAGAGGAGATGGCTGTGGCTGGGGGAGGCAGCACGTTCTGGCTTTGCCATCAAAGCTGGGACTGGGAGTCCAAGAGCACTGCAGTAGCTGCTGGAAAAGCCCCTGCCACGTGGAAGGGATCTTTATGATCCCTTCATGCCACATGAAACCCCTGACCTCTGGGGCCTGAGATGTGTGACACTGGCTCTGGATTCATGTGTCACATGTAAGAGCAGAGGGGCTGCTTGTTTCCAGGTGCGTGCCTTTGGCATTTTGTGAATAAATCAATTACTTAACAAATATATTGACGAATTAATATGCCTAGGCTAATGCTCCTCTTTCACCTGGGACTGCTGTCCCATCCCAGGGCTTGGGGATCCCTGAAATTCCCTGAGAGGAGGAGAATGGCCATGCCCAGAGCAGGAGCAGTGCTCAGCCAGCCTTGGCAGTGCCAAGCCCTGGCACTGTGTGAGGCAGGACAAGGAGAACGCCAAGGTTCAGCAGTACCGAGCGGCGTCCTTGAGCTTCCCGGTGCTCACTCTGGTCCTGAGCACACCCAGCACCAGCCTGCCAAGGGTTTATTGTTCCCCTCTGTGTTTGTCCAGCTTTCCCCCCACCTGATCTCTCCCTGGGAACTCGGAGAAGACAGGAGGAGGATGGGGAGTGGAGGAAAGGACACCCAGGCGGGTACGTGCACAGCTCCACAGCCACTGGGATCAGGATTTCACTGGCATGGCAAGCACAGGACCAGCACTCCCCGGCTCAGTGACGGCTGAGTAGGGGGTGATTAGCTGTGTTTGTGGAGGTTGTACTCTCCACGACCTGGAGACAGCCAAGCAGGGCCCCTTCAGGCTGTGCTGCTTGTTATTCAGCCCCTTCCAGGAGGATTAGAGCACGAGGCAAAAAAAATTTTTTGGCGTGTGATAAGACTTTCGTCCTGAATTTCATGCTGAGCTTGAGCTCACTAATCTTCCCCTTGGAGCACGGTAGACGGCTCCTCATACCACCGGCACAAAATTTTAATCCCTCGCCTCGATCCGGCTGCGCAGAATCCTCTTGCAACACCCCCTCTCGTCATTCCAGGGGATCCCAGAGGGAGCTTGAGCATCCTGGCCGGTGCCACCCAGCAAATCCCAGGGTGGAGGCGACCCCAGGCAGCCCATCCCTCTGCTGCCCATCCCGCAGCCGCTGACATCAGCAGACGTCGGCACAAAGCGGCTCAGGAGGCGGCACGGAGGGATCAGGGAGCAAAGCTGAAAATTGAATTAGCGCTCATTAGGAGGGCGGCGGGAGAGGCGGCGGCGCGGCCACGTGTGACACACGGGCGGGTGCTGCAGCACACGTGGGGACAGCCAGGAAATGCCCCTGTGTGCCTGAGCCCAGGCACGCAGAGAAAGCCAAATTCAGCCCTCCTGCTCTGCTGGTTTCTTATCTTCTTTTTTCTCTCGTGTTAGAGCCGGGATTAACACACGGGAGTCGCAGTTTTCGTGTTCAGACTCGGTGTTTATGAATTCTTATCTGCATTACAGCCTCACGAGCTGTGAGCTCTAATAGCAAGTTAGGAAATGGAGGTAAAATGGAGTATCTCTAACTCTTTCCAAGGTTATTTAAGGGCTAATCACCCAATAACAAGGTGACACCAATATTATTTGACCCAATAATGACCACCCAAGGCCCACAATGCAGACCTTTTTCACCCAGTTACTGAAAACCACTCAAACCCATGAAGAAGAAGGAAGAAAGTGAAGAAGAGTGACGTACACAACACCCAAAATCATCCATCTTACTCCATACATTACTGTATACCAAAATCTTAAAATCTAAGTTTCCAGAATTCCAACACTCCTCCTGCTGCTCTGCAAAGGACACGTCAGGGCTGAGGCGGTGCAAACTCCACGTAGGAGAGGGAAGGGAATTGGTGGCTTTAAGAGAAATGCCCTGAGCAGGGGGACCTTGGTGTCACAGAGGTGACAGCTGTGCCTGTCCCCCTGGCCTCCCCCACTGGAGAGCACTGGCTGGCAGCTCTGTAAGCAGGTTTATTAACCACTGAGCCCTAATTGCATTACTAAGCAAAGTCCTCATTAGACAGGAGACCAAAAGGGACTCCCGAGTGACTGTCAAGCCTGTATTTGGGGAAAATTTACATTGACCCTCGTATTTAATGCTCCAGCTGGGGCACTGCAGGTCCCAGTGTGAGCAGGATTGAGCTGTACGTGGACTGAAGCAATCAACAGCAGCTTCCCAAAAGTCCTTTCATGTCTGCATCCATGACGTGCTGCAATGTCACAAGGCACTACAGCTAAGGAAGGGCATCAGGAGCTGGCTGGGTTTATCTCACACTTTCAGGTTTGATTTATGCTCCCTTCAGCCCCTGATGGATTGAAATGTCCTCTCTAACAAGGCCTGTGCCAAGGAAGCTCTTTGCAGCTCCACATTTAAGGAAAAGTGCTTGGCTACTGTTAATCTTCCTAATAACATGGGTCTGCCTCTAGATGTAAGTGCTGGTTATTAATTCAAGGAGTTTCTTACACGTTCAAAGGACATAAAGATCCCTTTCATTGCTTTGTACCTGCCCATCCTCCTTGCAGGCAGATTGCTTGGTGAGACAAAAAAGCTGTTTCACCACATCCCTTTTGTCAGAAATGCTGCCTGTCCCAAATACAGCATCCTAATATTAAATATTTCACAGGGCTGCATGGGAATGTGCTGCCTCAAAAGCTGTTTAGTGCTTGATGCTTTTGACACTGAGTAGTTGAGAGGGCTCAGAATGTGGGAGTGTGTGGCAGAAGAGGAAAACTGCTTGGGGCCAGGATGGGATCTGGTCACCCTCAGTCCTTCTGAGAGTGCTGCTCCCTGGGACAGGGATGACCCACTGGTCCCTTGCAACCTGACCCATTCTGTAATTCCATAATTCTGTGCCTTAACCTGTACAGCTCCTCAGGGCTCCTCAGGGAGCATTCAGTTCAGCTTGACCATGCACATGGAATTCTCAAATTTTAAAGCACATCTCATCCTTTCCCTGCATCTTCCTCTTCTTCGCCCCCCTGCACTGAATACTGGTTCAGATAGCACATTCAAAATATTCTGGTTTTGAGGTTCCCCAGCATATACTGGCAGAGTGCTGCTAATTCCAAGTTCTCAGGGCACACATTCCCAGGCTGTGTTTGTGCTGGACTTTGCTGGCTGAGCCAAAGAAGGGAAAGACAATATCATTGCAGATGAATGCAAAGGACTCTCTTCTGTGTTTGGTAAATGAGAAACTCTGACCACCTTGAGTCACTGAAAATATTAATTCTGTTTCCAATAAATGCTTTGTGGTTCTTTGATTCTATCTTTATCTTTCTCTTCTTTATCCCTTTCAATGACATTGGGGAATTTTTAATGTCCCAACAGTAAGTGGTTTTCTTTAAAACATCATAAAGAAGGTGCTTGGATTTTTCCTTGGGCTGAACTATTTGTCTAATGGAGCACAAATCTGCGCCTTTCAGCCCAGGACTGCAGAGTTTCAGGACCTATAAATGATTTTAAAAATGTGGACCAGTTTTATCTGTCTGACTCAGCTCCCCATCCCTCCAACACGAACACCATGGCTAACAGGAACCTCTTGAGCTCAGTTATATGGATATTGACATTTATTCCTCTATGACGCTCACAGCTAGAGATAAGTGATTTTTTTTTTCTTTTTCCAGCATTACCTCAGCAATCCTGCCATCCACGGGGAAACACTAGCACGTGGCATTTTGCACTGAGCACCTCTTGTAAACTCTGCTCTGCTGACTGCCACATTCTGGCTCTGGTCAGACAAACACGTCTCTGCTGCACCTGGGTCTGACAGGAGTGAGTTTCTATAGTTACTGTCCCAAGAAAACCCGAGCAGTCAGTCAATTATTTCTCTTTATAGTCAGATTTAGTGCCTGATCTGGAGTTGAACAGTCAACAGAATCAAAGTGTGTGAGCCAATTCATTCTGAACTGGTCTTGCTGCAGCAAAAAAAGGCAGGAAGGTCAAAGGAGGATTTTTTGTGGCTGGAGATCCAGGCAGTGACATTATCCTGTTCCTCTGCTTTTTTGTCCCCTAGTTACAGGTCACCCAGAGAAGTTGTGGATTTCCCATCATCTAGTGGAAGATGTCCCTGCTCATGGCAGGGGTGTTGGACTTGAACTCTGAAGATCCCTTCCAACCCAAACCATTCCATAGGATGAAGAACACACATGGACAACTAAGGAGATGTTGGAGCTGAGTGAATAAAAACATTTTGAGAAGGCCCTGGTGAAGAAAATTGCTTACATCTTCCCCCCTCTAGAGTCCTTCTACAAAGATAAATTTGCACAGCCATTAAAAAAAATTTAAAAAAAAAAGAGGAGGGAGGAAATGGAGATTTAAATAAAATAAGTTGAAGGCTCCTGCCTTGTAGTTCAGGGATTCCTGCACAATCTGTGAGCAAGCTCTGGGGTGCCTCAGTGGGAGCACAAAGGTAGCTCAGTCACGCAAAACCCGTGACTGCAAAGCATTTGATTAATAAACTGAAACCCCAGGAAAAAAAAAAACTTTGTCCCTGCTTTTGCCTGGATGAACTAGAAAAGTGTGTCTCTTTTTTCAAGAGACAGCACTGCTGCAGTTTCCAGTGTGCCCATACAGGCTGCAACCCACTCCTTTGTTTCTCCTTTCAGTTTTCCTCAAATGCCATCTCCAGCCGATGCCACACTTTTCTTTTATCGATATATTGCTGGGCTTTATCAGCAAAGCTTTTATTGCAGCTCTGCCTGAATAAAGGTTGAAAAGACCATCCCTGAGCATCTCTGGGAAGGCAGCTTGCATAATCGGGGAGCTGCTGGTGCAGGGCTCCGCTGACGTAACCGGCTGGGGAAAATTACTGAGGCTCCTGCTGAGGGACAGAAGTGAGTAACTCCCATCAGCAGAGCCCCAGCTTCTGAAGGAGCTGCTGCTCAGGCAAGGGGCTAAAATAGACCTGGAGGGAAGCTGATTCTGAACAGCAAGGGCCCTTTTATTTGTTTTTATAAAGAGCGTTCTGTGCGGATTGCGTGTGAACTCTTTGTGTGCCTCCATAGGAATCGGAGGGATAAACAAACCTGGAAGCAACTTCTAGAGCTTGACATCCTTTTGTTGGCATTTATCAGCCCCTGGCAGGATCCCCACGAGGTTCCCAAGGGCAGCTGAGGCCTGGCCAGACCACAGGCTGTCCTGCCTCGGTCTTGTGTCAGATAAGCAGAGCTGTTCCTCAGAGCACCATCCTGCTCCAAAAAAGACAAAAGTTCTGTAGCCAGGAGCCTGCATAAAGAGCCAGAGCCATCAGGTCTCTTGCCTGCAGCTGGCTGCATGATTTTGGGGATGCTGAGTGCTGCCTCAGGCTGTGCATCTGGCTGAAAGCCACGAGATCTCAAGCATGAGGAGAACTGGAGCAAAGCCATGGTGAAAGCCCTGGGAGCACCTCCAGGGCCAGGGATGCAGGGTTGGACCCCTGGTGTAAGCCAGCAAGAATCCCACTCACCTGCTCAGGCCTGGAGGAGGGAGAAGCCATTTTTCCAGCCTTGCCCTGTGTCCTTCATGCTTGATTTGGGCCAGGAGGGCCCTCCAGTGCTTCTCATGGGACAGGCAGGGTGTCCTGAACAGAGGGGGAGTCCTTGGCCGTGAGCTCCTCCAGCACCAAGCTCCAAAGCAGGGCTGTCCCCACTCTGTGCCACCCCCACAGCCAGAAGCAAGGCACAGCTCATCCCCTGGTCCAAAGCAGGGCTCCAAAGCAGGGCTGTCCCCACTCTGTGCCACCCCCACAGCCAGAAGCAAGGTACACCTCATCCCCTGGTCCTCACGGGACCGTGCCCAGCTCTGCAGCCCTGCCATGACCCCAGCCCCACACCTGACCCTCCCCCTGTGCGACTCCTGTGCTGCAGATGGGCCATGGTGCTTTCCTGTCCTAGCCTGTGCGACTGAAAAAACCCATCTGGACTCAGATAAAGAGGAAATCAGACTGTGTCTCATCCTCTGCCAAGCTGGAAGCCAATTACAGACACAGAGCAGAAGCCGCCTGCCTCGGCTTCCTCTGGAAAGACACAAGGGGCAGGACATAAGGAAGGCAGCAGATCTGTGCTGCTGGAGCTGCTCACTGTCAGAAGGATGCTGGTCTTGTTACGGGTGAGGTGTCCTGGGTTGAAAAATGTAACCAAATATGTGTATTCTGTTTTAATCTGTTGAAGTCGGTTGGGAGATATTGTTCTTTATCTCTTGTAACCCTAGGGGTGGAAACAGGGCAGATTCCTTCTGTTAATGGACACCTGATAACACCAGATAAGGCAGGGCCTCCTTATCTCTTCCTCCACCCATCCTCCTCCCAGGGACATCCCCTGTGAATGGGCCATTGAAGGCTCTCACAGCACTGAGAACATCACCTCATCCCATTGGGAGATGCTCCACCCAGTGGGAGGAGCCAAAGCCTTTCCATGGGATAAAACAGCAATCCCAAACACCAAGGGAGCTGTTCCCACTGGATTCCCAGAGGATGATTGGACCCTTTCTTGAGGATCATCTCTGCTCCAACAGAGCCACATCTGTCACTCTGGGAGGACTCACTGAGGGCTGCTTCCAACACCCTGACCAACAGGGTGTCAGGTTTGCATTCTGACTCTGTCAGTTTTCCTTTGTACTATTGCATTTGTCTTTTTTATATTATTTTAACCTTTCTTGTTGTTTGTTTTCTCTCTATTAAATTGTATTTCTGACTTGGAGTCTCACTGGTTTTGCTTTCACACCAGCACATGGGGGCACAGAGGCTGCATTGGTCCACCCAACCACTGGACACCGGCAGCAAGAGGCACCCAGATGTCTGAGGTGGGACACATGTGCTGAAAGTGACCCTGCTGGCACAGCCAAAGCATCACCTCTGCCAGGTGTGAGTTGCACTCACAGGTGGGATGCAGTCCCTGGGTATCTCTGGCCATGAGATATCAGGCTGGACAGCCAGCCCAGGACAGCCTGGAAATATCTCACCATCTTCTCCCAGCTGCTTAGGGGGCACAAAGCTTTCTGCACAAACATTATCTGAGGCACAGTGTGACAAACAGCCACCTTCCCTAAATCCTGTGCACAAACCTCGTTACTATCAGCACATGCAGGAAGCTGTAGCTGTGTTTATAGACTACAGGCTGTTGTAAATGCATCCCTGTAGGCTTTAAATCCAAGCCTGCTGTCTGATGATTGGTTTAACCAGTGCTAATTCCCTGAAAATGAATGGAGCTACTCACCAAATGTTTCTCCTGATGAAATGTGCATTTTTCCCTCAGGCAAAATCAAGAGGTGCCCTGGGAGGGTGAGGAAAGCCCTGGAAAGCAATGATAGCTCCAGCCACAGCTGTGAGTCTGAGGGGAGTCCTGATGAGCTCAGAGGTGGCTGTCAAAGCTCAGGGGATGAACAAGCCCTGGGAAGCCCTGGCTTCGCTTGTCCTGAGAGATATTGGCTGTCAAAGCACCAAGAGAGACACAGAGCTCTCCAAGTGAACCAAATCAAAAGCAAGCTGTCCACACCAGATCTGTGGCTGTGGAGAAACCAACTCCTTCTTGCATGTCTGCTTTGCACTCCTGTAAATCCCTCTGCAGGGGTGTACTGGTTTGAAAGCAAAACCAGTGAGACTCCAAGTCAGAAATACAATTTAATAGAGAGAAAACAAACAACAAGAAAGGTTAAAATAAAATAAGATAAATGCAATAGTACAAAGGAGCACTGACAGAGTCAGAATGCAAACCTGACACCCTGTTGGTCAGGGTGTTGGAAGCAGCCCACAGTGAGTCCTCCCAGAGTGACAGATGTGGCTCCACTGGGGTAGAGATGATCCTCAAGAAAGGGTCCAGTCATCCTCTGGGAATCCAGTGGGAACAGCTCCCTTGGGGTTTGGGATTGCTGTTTTATCCCATGGAAAGGCTTTGGCTCCTCCCACTGGGTGGAGCATCTCCCAATGGGATGAGGTGATGTTCTCAGTGCTGTGAGAGCCTTCAATGGCCCATTCACAGGGGATGTCCCTGGGAGGCGGTTGGGTGGAGGAAGAGATAAGGAGGCCCTGCCTTATCTGGTGTTATCAGGTGTCCATTAACAGAAGGGATCTGCCCTGTTTCCACCCCTAGGGTTACAAGAGATAAAGAACAATATCTCCCAACCGACTTCAACAGATTAAAACAGAATACACATATTTGGTTACATTTTTCAACCCAGGACAAGGGGGACAGGGAGGATCCCCTGAGGGCATAACCATTCCCTGTCCTCAGGCAGGCAGGGCTGGAGGGAGATGTGGCTGTGGGGTCACGGCCCTGCCCCCAATCCCACCACAACCATGCCAGTCCAGAGGGATGTTCTGCCTGTTCAGAGAGCACATAATCATGTGCCAAACCCTGGCTGGATTCCTGGCCAACATGAGTCCTCTTGCTGTCTGCCCACCTCACTAGTTTGCTGCTGGTGGTGTAGGTGCAGCAAGCATCTCTGAGGTAGATCAAGCCACAGAAGAATGCTGGTTAAAAAGTAGCTTTGGTGGTGCTGCATGGAAGCAAACAACACCAGCTTGGGCTGTGCAAGATGTTCTGAAGGTGTATTTACAGGAAGGCAGTGAGGAAAGTTTGTGTTGTGCTGCCTTGTGGTGGCTGAGTTTAGGTTTAATTGCTGAGGTAACTCCCTGGGGTGAAACTGAAGCAGGCACGACTGAAAGCTGGAAGTCGAGGTAATTGTCTTCCCCCTCTTTATAACTGAATGATCTTTTCTACTTAGTTTCAACTCACCTACTGCCAGGATCGTGCAGAACCACAAAGAGGTGGAGAGCTGGTGCTCTGCAGGAGTGTCAGCCAGTCCTCAGGGTACCTAAATCTGCCCAGAGGTACATGATTAGGCAGTGGCTGATTGCACTTTGTTATATTGGCTAGAAAAAGGCTCAGAATTAGTGGTGGGGGAAGTGCTGCTCTGCCTCAGTCCTTCTGCATGACCTTGGCTGCTCATGTAGCTCCCTGTGTCTCATTTTCTGGAGCAGCACCACCCATCACCCAGATTTGCTGCAAGCTAACCTGGTAATTACTGGTAAGGTGCTTTAAGGAGCTGTACTAGTGTTCGAGAAAAAAAACACTGTTGAAATTATTTCAAAGCTGAGCACCTCAGGCAGGCTGGAAATGGTTCAGGATGAGAAAAATGGACTTTCACAATGTGTGGGGGCCCTTTAGGGCTCGGGATTTGAGCTGGCTCAACAGTGAAGAAAGGATTTATTCACTGAGTGAACACAGGTGTGCTGAAAAGCGCTGCAGCTGCTTCCTTCAAAACAGGTTTAAAAACTCTGCCATTTATTTACTGTCTCTGATGTCACTCCTTGTGCCCCTCAGGGGTGTTCCCATGCAGCCCACAATCCCCCTCCATGCCCAGGGTCTTGTGCATCCACATGGCTGATGTATGATCCACTCTGCACATGTTGGAAGATATAATCCATAAGCGTAAAAATCTTCACCACAGTGTTTTGGTTTTTTTTAATATAAAATCAGACTCTTCTTGGGTGCAATGTGAAAACCCAAAAGATGGGGGGTTTTTTAAAGATCACACTTCATCTTTTTCTCAGTTGAGTGGCCTGGGGGCATTTTTTATGAGGGAAAATGGAGCCTGAATGGAACCTTTATGACCCCACATCCACCCATCCCTGCCAGCACCCACCTCTTTTGCTGCAGAATTTGTGCACCACACTTGGTGTGGTTGATTTTTCCCAGGCTGCAGGTGACACTAAAGTGACTTACCCAGCTCAGAGCTTGAAAAAACTGGTCTCAGCACAAGAGAGAGCAGCTGGCTCTTAGTAACTCCCCAACATGTTCAGGAGGGCCAAACCAGATGAAATGGATGGCACAGAGTTCATTTCCCAGCAATTTTAATTATCTATTGCTTTTCTCTGTTTCCCTGCCTTCTTTGCACTCAGATACACAACCACACTCTGCCATGAAAAGGTTTCAGAGCTCCAAAGTAGGGAGGAGAAAAAAGGCAGATTTTTAACCTTGCTTAAAGCTTTAAAATCACCTCTGTTGTGCCAACTGAAGGAGTTTTGAGTGCTGGGAAAACAGAAATATAATATTTCAAAAACATCCTGAAATGTAAGAATATTACACCCATAAAAATGCCAGCCTGAGCTTATAAAATTTTAACAGTGGTAATATTAAAAATGCAGAGGGGACCAACAGAGAGCAAAAGAGGGTGGTAAAGAAAAGAAAACCCGGCAGGAAGAAATACACAAAAATATGTGGCTTAGCTCAGGTACTTTATGCATCAGCCCAGCATGAACTAAATAGTTTGTCACCCCAGCAGGCACTTTTTATCAGCAGCAGCTACTGGCAGCAGCAGGGGACAAAGGGAAATGAGACAAATGCCTGGGATTTATGAGATAAAGAGAACATCACATCTAGGGGACAAGGATATCTCCAGCCAGGAAAGACCATCACTTGTAACTGCAAGGCTGAGGGCTGTTGGTGAAGCCACCAGGCCAGGGGCTGTGGAAAGGGATGGGAGAAGAGCTGACACAGTAGCTGGGAAGAGGGAAGGGAAAGGGAGTGGGGAATGCAGTGGGAGCAGCCATGCAGCAGTGTCCTCTGCAGGAGAGAGGTGTTGGGACCAGCTCTGCAGGGAGGATGGAGAAACACAAGGTAGATGGAACAAAGGAGGGGGGAGCTTTCCCAGCTGCAGCCTGTGCTTGGCTTGCTGGAGCCAGGACACAGGAGAGACCAGGTCTGCCTGGTTCCTTGTTGCCAAGCAGGAATGTGCTCATTAAGATGAGGTGCCCTGAAAGAGATTCAGTCTGGGTCAAGAACCAGCCAATGGGTAGAAAACAGGCCATGCTGAAAGGGGAATTGAAATTTGGCAGTGAGCTCCTGGTGGAATTCACCGAGGAGCTGTCTTGGATGCTATCTTAATCCTTATTTTCTTTAAATGACCCTAGCAGAGAAGGCAGGAATGACGTGGAGCTGGGAGTCACTGCTGGTGCTGATAAGGGCTGGAATATTGCGCAGGAGGAGCTGGGTGCCCTTAGGGGTGAGACTGAGACAAATGGGATGTAATTTAGCAGTAAGAAATGCACTACCATGCACTTGGACACTGCAAACAAGGATTTCTGCTCCATGCTGGCAGCTTATCCACAAAGGAGCAGAGATAGATCACTCAGGCACAAGATGGCTGTGAGCCACAGGGGAAGGCACAAACAGAATCAGCGTTTGCAGAAGGACCTGGAGAGAGCAGAGCCAGGGGATGAGGACTCACTGAGACCTTGGGACTGAGCCTGGGTTGCTGGGGACATCTCCTCCTGCCAGGGATGAGGACTCATTGAGACCTTGGGACTGAGCCTGTGCTGCTGGGGACATCCCCTCGTGCCAGGGGATGAGGATTCACTGAGACCTTGGGACTGAGCCTGTGCTGCTGGGGACATCTCCTCGTGCCAGGGGATGAGGATTCACTGAGACCTTGGGACTGAGCCTGTGCTGCTGGGGACATCTCCTCGTGCCAGGGGATGAGGACTCGCTGAGACCTTGGGACTGAGCCTGGGCTGCTGGGGACATCTCCTTGTGCCAGCTCAGGCCTTGGCCCTGCGCCCTGAGATGGACCCTGGCAGCTCCCTGCAGCTTGAGGGGCTCTGTGGGGATGTGGCCACTCTCCATAACCACTTTTCTTTTTCCAACATGTCCACTGAAAAGAGAGATGAGTGATTTAAGCTGGAGGATGATGCTGGCTGCTGAGCAAATGCCTTTAAACCATTCCTGACTATGTTTAGACAAGGAGTGACAGCATTAATGGCTGCTGGAGGAATGAAATTCTGCAAAGGCTTTCCTGGAGGAATCCCAGGAGCAAAGTTCTGCCTAATTTTAAGCTGCAGCTTTGCCAGCCTATGAGAGCAGCTGCATAACATGACTATGGGTGACAGAGGAAGATGAGACACAACAACCCAGGAGATCCTGTCCAGTCCCATGATTTTAAACTCGTTATCTGCAAGCAGAGCTGCAGAAATCAATAGAACAGGGGCATCCAGCTAGACACTGCTTTGGGGCAAATAAACAAGATCTGGCTTATTTCAGACTTGTCTTTGGAAGGCCCCACTCATGACCTGAGAATTCAGAGTCTCCAGGGCAAGGCAAGTAAAGGAAGCCAAGACAGACAAAGCCCCTGCATCCAAGTGTCTCCTTTGAAAGACAATGCCAATGTCTGCTGTGCTCCTAAAGAGGCAGTATCAGGACAGACACAGCTCTTAAACTGTGCCAGCTCTCCCACAGGCTTGAAGGGGCCTCTAGAAAGGAGCAGAAAGCCCCAAACCAGCCTATCCTTTAAATCCAACTCATTAGTTACTGAAGCAGGCAAAAGTTGAAGCTATAATAAAAATCTACCTAGATACCAACTTCATCTGCAGAACCATAATTGTTTCTATCACACCCTCTTTAATCAAAATGACCAAAATTCATAATCAGAAGGACAGTGTCCAGCCATCATTGTATGTGCATGGGTTTGGAGGGCCAAAGCAAAGGCCAGCAGGGTGGTGACCTCCCAGGATCAGGGTCCAGGCAGATCCATAGCAAAGGGAGCATCTCAAGAGCTTTGGTGCATCTTTGCTATGCCCAGGATTGGGCTTTTGAGGCATTCTGGGCTCAAGGTAAATCAGAGAAGAACAAGGGCAGTTTCTGAGGCTGTGTTTTATGCCATTGGTGTATCTGGCACAACAGAAAAGGAAACATGTCCAGAAAAGGAAAACAGCCACCTGAAAGGAGGGTTGGTGTGCCAAGAGTATCACAAGGAGGTTTGTGTAGAGGCACAGGGTGCCTACAGAATAGGGAATGACATTCCTAGAGGATGCTGGTGGCACCTCTAGCAGGTGTCTCCACCAAGAGGGGACTCAGCATCCTTCAGCCTCACCTGGGGCAGTGCCAGGATAGTTTAGGCCAAGAAGGACACAGCCCTTTCCCTTCACTGCACTGTTAGGACAGCTCCCTCCATTCCCTCCTGCACATCACCTTCCCAAGGGTCCTCTGACCTGCACACTAGATCAGGAAGACCAACATGAGGGGACGTTGGGAACCTGCAGAGGGGAAATTCTGGTACTTGTGACTGCACTCAGGATAGCAGCTGATTTCTGTGCTGCTCTCAGACTGGCTCTCACAGAGCTTTATCTGTCCTTTCACAAACGTGATTTTTGGTTTTGTTCTGACAGTGACAACAGGACCATCAGAAACAAGGGTTAAATGAGAGTAATTACAGTAATTAACATGCAAGAGATGATCACTTGTTGTCTAGGGGCTGTATTTCTCTCCCACCTCAGGTACTCTGGAGTTAACAGCAGATTGGTGCCATGGGAGCACTGTGCACCTGCCTAAATTCCTCACTGATCCTTCCCTTTTCCTACCAAGTCTCATTCCTCGAGAGGTGCTTGATGAGAAAACAGCCCAGTGGTGTAAGATGTAGCCACCTTGGAAGTCATTTTGTCTCCTGAAGAGGTCAGGTCAGGCTGGAATGCAGGAAAAATAAGCAGGAGAACTTGCAGACCCTCTGTCTAACACAAAACCTGAAATGCAGGTGCCCAAGGATCAGCTGCTGGACATCAAAGCACCCACAGCACTCCATCCTGTGCCAGCTGGGAAGATGCAATGACCTCCAGAAAAGATGCAGACTAATTCCACTGCCTTTGACCCTTTTAGAGCAAATTCTTTCTTTCCCTCAAGAGAGGAAGGTTTGAGGAATTGAAAATCTAGCAGCCAGCTCACTCTGGCCTCTGGATTGCTTTTAAAGCACTGTTCCTGTGAGAATCCTCCACTGAAGTTCACCTCCTGCCCTCCCCAGTGCAGGGCAGCCTCCTCTGGCTCCTTGCAGACCAAGCTGGGAGCCTGAAGTAAGACTCCCTTCAGTGGTTTATCCTCTGCCAAACCAAAATAAAACAGTGTCCTTGATCCCAGCTCAGGAAATGAGAGAGGTTCTGAACAAATTCACGTTGCCAAGCCCGGCTGCAGGAAGCAGCTCCTCCCGTGGGAGCTGCCTGCTCTCTCCCTCTGGCAGAAGGACTTGCAGAGCATGGGGTGGGCTGGCCTGGGAGATGGGCCAGGATCTCCTCTGGCTGAGCTGGGCAGGTGGGAAGCCCTGTCTGTGTGTCCAGAGGGGTGGGGTGTGGGTCTCAGAGCCGGCCTCTTGCTCGCACCACAGGTTGGAAAAGACCTTTAAGAAGATCAAGTTCAAATGTTAACCCAGCCCTGCCAAGGTCACCACTAAACCATGTCTCCAAGTGCCTCATTTACAGTGTTTCTGAACACTTCCAGGGCTGATGATTCCACCACTTCCCTGAGCAGCCTTGTTTTAAGACTTTGGTGCATTTAATGCTTTTTATGTCTTTTTGGTGAAGAAGTTTTTCCTGATCCCAGTCTAAACCTCCTCTGGTACAATTTCAGGCTGTTTCCTTTCATCCTTTCTCTTGTTACCTGGGAGAAGAGGAGGACTCTCACCTTGCCACCACCTCCTTTCAGGGAGTTGTAGAGAGTGAGAAGGTTCCCCTTGAGCCTCCTTTTCTCCAGACTAAACTTCCCCAGCTCCCTCAGCTGCTCCTCACCAGACTTGTGCTCCAGACCCTTCCCCAGCTCCTTTGCCCTTCTCTGGACACACTCCAGGAAAACCCTAGAGTACATCAGGCCCTTCCTGGGCCCCAAGCCCCCACCTCTGGGGCAGGAACCCCATCCCTTCTGGCAGGGTTGGGGTCACTTGGCTCATGAAGCATCGAACAAGAGTGACCTGGCAGAGGATCTCTCATCCTTTTCACATCCACTCCCTGCCCTCCCAGCCATGACTGTGATAATCACTGCCCTCTGCTCTTCCTGCCTGGCCCAGAAAGTAAAACACAGGGGTTGTTTCTCTGCCCTCCATGGGGAGTGCCTTCAACCCACAGGTGATTCTAGGTGGGCTTGGACTCCTGACCCCTCTCCCACTTTACATTTGACTTGGACCTGTGGACCTGCATGACCTCCTGAAACAAGAGAGGAAAAAAATCCCTGTAGCTGCCTCTCCCAAGTGAGCTGGCCAGTCAGGCTAAAGAAAAAACTGTTTGGCTTGTCAGAGGGAAGCTCAGGAGGTGATGTGACCGTGGCTGACAAGCCCTGCCCCGTGGGAAGAGCTGTGCCCAGTGGATTCATCGGGGACACGATGCCACGGCTGCGCGTGTGCACAGGCAGGGCGGCCCAGACTGGGGATAAGGCAGGAATTTACTCCCCTGGGATAATTAACCACTTCAATAGCCTGCCCAGGGACATGGCACAGTGGCTTGCAGCCTTTAAAATCAGGACTGGCTGCCTTTCCCAGTGATTTATTAGATCTCCAAAGAAAGTCCCGGGCTTGACGCGCAAATCACGCTCCGTGTTATATCAGGGGTCAGGCTGGCCGGCCGTAATGACTCCTTCTGGCCTTGAAATTTATGGCTGTGTCAGAGGGGCAAATAACTCCTCCAGCAAAGCCTGCTGGAGGAGAGAGAGCTCCCAGGGCATGACCATCTTCAAGGAGAGAGTGGCAGGAACGCTGCCCAGGTGGCTCTGTCCGTCCTGCACAGCTCCATGGCCACTGATGCTGTGCCAGGTCACAGCCTGGGGACACAACCCCCATCCCACCCCAGGCTTCCCCTCCTAGGTGACCCCTAAACCCTCAGTGAAACTGGGGAGTTGTCAGAAGGAAAGGGCTGATAAACATTCTGCTTATCTTTCAGGCAGATTTTATGTAGCAAATGAGGTTTAAAAGGTAAAAAGTCTTCTCCCAGTCTTGTTTCAGCACTGTCACAGCAAAAGGATCTCTGGGTCTGAGCAGATGTTCTGTGCCTTGACATGGCAGAGTGAGACTGGAAGGGGAAATTCCCCTCTGCCTGTCCCTCAATAACCCATCCCTGATGCAGATTTCCATTTCTTCCCACTCTGCCTGTCCCTCCATAACCCATCCCTGATGCAGATTTCCATTTCCTAACTGAGTCACTCTTCCTCTTGTGCAGGGACTCTCAATTTTCTCTCCATGGAGTGACTGCAGCAAAGGCTCTGAAATGGGGAAGGGAATTCTCATCTCTGTAAAATGCTAACCCAGGGGGTAAATCTTCAACAGGATCTGGTCAGTTTTAGTCCTGCCATGGTCATTGACACTAATGGGAGACATACAGCTAAATAAGTGTGCTGGAAATACCCTGGTCCCCAGCTGCCCAGTCTAAATAATAATCATATCATTTAAAAACCAAACCAGAGGGGAAGGAACAAAAAGGCTCTGTTCTCCCACCACAGGAGGCCAAGAAAAGATCCGTGGCAGAGGCAGAGATGTCACTCACTCCCCACCCATCACAGCACAGGGCAGCAGGGAATATGCATCCATGATGCTGGGGGAAGGCCAGGAGCTCTCTGGGCATATGTTACTGTAAATTTGAAATTAGAGCCTCTGAGGGGATGCAAAATGACAAACCCAGCTGCCAACGGGGGTGCTGGCTGCCAGCAGAGTAAAGTGTCAATTATTTACCATTTGCTAAAGGACACTGCTCTCTGCAGTCACGCTGGAGCGTGTGTGAAGCGCATCCTAATCTCCCTCCCCAGTGTGTAGGCTGCAGGAGGCAGCCCCAGCCCTTCCCTCTGCTGGAGCAAGGCTGGGGGCTGAGGCATCCCAGTGTGACTCCTGGCCATGCAGGAATGGCTGGAGCCTGTGCTGGCTCCCCTGGGATCAACCCCAGGGGCCGGGGCACAAGGCAGGGCTGTGAAACCTGGGTGGGAGCAGGGATGGACACACAGGTGGCATCACCTCCCAGCCCTGTTTATAGAACAGGTTCCTTCTGTAAGAGGTGAGAGCACTGTTGTGCTGGTTTGAAAGCAAAACCAGTGAGATTCCAAGTCAGAAACACAACTTAATAGAGAGAGAACAAACAACAAGAAAGATAAAATAAAAGAAGACAAATGCAATAGTACAAAGGAGCACTGACAGAGTCAGAATGCAAACCTGACACCCTGTTGGTCAGGGTGTTGGAGCAGCCTGCAGTGAGTCCTCCCAGAGTGACAGATGTGGCTCTGTTGGAGCAGAGATGATCCTCAAGAAAAGGTTCCAGTCATCCTCTGGGAATCCAGTGGGAACAGCTCCCTTGGTGTTTGGGATTGCTGTTTTATCCCATGGAAAGGCTTTGGCTCCTCCCACTGGGTGCAGCATCTCCCAATGGGATGAGGTGATGTTCTCAGTCCTGTGAGAGCCTTCAATGGCCCATTCACAGGGGATGTCCCTGGGAGGAGGGTGGGTGGAGGAAGAGATAAGGAGGCCCTGCCTTATCTGGTGTTATCAGGTGTCCATTAACAGAAGGGTTCTGCTCTCTTTCCACCCCTAGGGTTACAAGAGATAAAGAACAATATCTCCCAACAGATGAAAATAGAATACACATTTTTGGTTACATTTTTTAACCCAGGACAACTGTGTGCCCACCACAGTGTGGCACAGCACTCCTGGGGTGGGATCCAGGCCAGGAGATGTGTTTGGGACAGTTCCACTGCACTGCTCCTGTGGCAGTGGGATGGACGCCTTGAAAAAGCAACAGGGAAGAATTGGAATTTTATAAACTGAGTGTGTATGTGTGTTTGTGCAAATAAAGCAGATGGTGAGGGCGTTTGCATTAGCACTCATGCTGAAAGTCCCTACATTATATCTTCTTTCTTAGCCAAATTTGGGCTGTAAGCATCACTTTAAAAAATCACTGTTCTTCCTGCTGCTGGCAAATGTGGGCTCCCCTGGAAATCTTTATTCATCAAAACATTCCTCCAGTCTGACCAAAACCTTCTATATTTGGGGCCCTGACAAGTCAAGGCACTTCACAAGTGCTGGTAGCTGCTTAATCACAGGACTCTCATGAGGTGCAGTCATCCTAAATAAGTCACCAAGGCCATGAGTCATGTCACAGGTGGGCTCCACAGTGATTCAAGCATGACATGCTCCCTCCTGATTTATTTCATGATATCATTACCCCAAGGAAAACTCATTTGAAAGAAGTATTTCCAAGCCTCACACCCCACCTCTTCCACTTGAGCCTGAAGTCACCCCTCAGTGTCCCCTAGGACAGCTGGCCAGAGGAGCCAGAGATGCTACTCCACCCCCTGATCTTGAAGAGAAAGGTTTAGGAAAAGGTTTTATTTCTTCCTCCCCGGGCTGGGCAAGGCTTTTCCCTGCCTGGCTGTGGGACTGCATTTATCCTCTGGGAACTTCCAGCAGTCAGACACAAAACAAGTGCTGCTTTTTTGATGATAACCCAAAAGGGAGGCATGAAACCTCTGTAACACTATCTGCTGAAACACCCTGGCTGCAGCATTAACACCCCTTGCCCTGTGTCACCTCAAGGACAGCCACACATGATTGATGCTTGGCTGCTGGCATTGCTGCATGGTGGCTGCTGGCTGCAGGCAGCTGGTTCAGAGCTCTTTGTGTGCTCTGTGCACAGAGCCTGAGGGTCAGGAGGTGTTTTATGGCCAAAATTTACACACTTATGTGTATTTAATCAAGGGAACTGCATATCTTGTGCCCACCATGGCCACTGGCACCCTGCTCACCACGTGCACCATGTTTTACAAGAGCCACATCCGAGGTGAAGAAGTGAAGACATGAGCTTTCTGCATGCCCCAGTGAAGCAAAAATGCCCAGCTGTTCATTTTCTGCTCATGGGGACATCGTTTCTCCCTCATTTATCAGGCTGAGAGCAAAGAGAAAGTTTCTGCCTTCAGTCTGTTATCGGAACTGTTAGTGATAACTTCTGTATCAGCATCTCAGGTGAAAGGCAAGGAATGCCACACCCCAGCAAAACTATCTGGGAAGTCAGAAATCAAAGATTATTGATCTGGAGTCAGCCTCTTTGCTATAAAATCGACAGGCATTAAAAGAACCCCATTTTAAGCCATGTGTGTCTGTATCTGTATGTGTGCATATGCATATGCAAAAGGACAAGGCTCATAAGATAAACAGCAGGGATAAATGAAACTCCTGGGTGTAATCGAGGTCTGCAGCATGATCTGTGGGAATTTTATCACTGCCTTCAGCATGGCTGTAGCCTGTGTGGCAGCAGCAGCTGTGACAGGGGAACTTTGCACTGCTGAAAGGGGAAAGCTCAGGACAAGGACTGGGCACTCACTCCTGGCCTTGGGAGGACCAAAGGTATCAGGGGCTGCTGTAGAGGATAATTCATTTTACAGCACTTGTATGACAGCTGCTGTCTCCCAGTGAGCCCTGTGCATCTGGAGCCCAGGATGACTAAGTCAACTGGCTTTGCAGGAGGTAGGATTGGAAAAATTGCTCCATTAAAAAAAAATTAAAACAGTAAAACTTCCACGCAGTTTGTTCTCACTGCACCGCAGGTGGCCTCCAGAGGAACACAGGGAGATGCTTTTCTCAAAAGCAGGAACAAGGAGCATTCATTCTCCTCAGGAGCAGGGCAGGGAGAAGCTGCACAATGCTCAGTGGAAATCAAAACCATGCAGAGGATTGTGGTCAGTGGGAGCATCCAGGATACCCCAGATGAAAGGTGCTGGTGAAAGCTGCTGTTACCCTCTCTGCCAGTCCAGCTCCCAAACAGAGCAGGGAAGCTCCTGGAGAGTTGATCCAGATGGGGCCAAGGTCCTTCTGGGTTTTCATAAGTGTTTTCTTTCCTTATGGAATCCCTTTGGGAGCCGGGGAGGAAGCCATGGGGTGTTCCTTGGCTATGTCTTTGCAAGGAGGGAGGTGATCACCCCAGCACAACTCCAGGCACTGCTTTTGGAGCTCATGGCACTGCTGGCACAAGAGTGGAAAGGGCCACACCAAAGTTTAAGGAAGCTCCAGCCAATTTGCTGCTCCCTTCCCCACTTTAGCCAGCCAAGGGTAACAGGATGTCTGTGCTCAGGCCAGTTACAGTTTTCTTGACTATGCCATGAATTTGGGGGGGGATTTGATTCAACTGTTTCAGTAGCAATCTCTTCCTGGCATAATCTCCTTATTTAGTAGATGGCACTGTTCCTTTTACACAATAAGCAGAGTGCAGCCCCTCTCCTGCCCTCTCGCTCCCCTCCTGCCTCTTGGCCAAATCCACACCTTGGCACCTCTTGGCCCTGCTCAGAGTGGGCACCAGCACCCAAATCCCAGGGGAAATATCAAAGGTGAAGGGTTTGGCTCTTTGAGAAACACACAGGCAACCCCTCAACATTAGACTTTCCCCTCCTTTGCATTAACTTTTTCATTGTGATAACAGGGGTCTTGGGTCGCAATATGTAAGCAAAAATGTGTATTCTATTTTCCATCTGTTGAAATTGGTTGGGGAGGTGTTTTTTGTTTTTCTCTTGTATGACCCCTTCCTCATAACTCCAGAGGGGAGGGGGCAGCTGTCTTCTGTTAATGGGCAGCTGTTCAAACCAGCTGGGGCAGTGTTCTTATCTCTTATTTCTTGTCTCTTCCACCATCCTCCCTCCAGGGGATCTCTGCTGTCCATGGGCCATCCAGGCTCCCTGCAGGGCTGATCCAATTCTATCATCCATGGGAGATGCTGCACCCAGGGGAGGAGCCCAAATTCCCACCTGGATAAAGCCTGGGATTGAGAGCCCAGCACAGCCTGTGTGCTCTGCATTCCCACCTGGATAAAGCCTGGGATTCAGAGCCCAGCACAGCCTGTGTGCTCTGCATTCCCACCTGGATAAACCCTGGGATTCAGAGCCCAGCACAGCCTGTGTGCTCTGCATTCCCAGAGGAAGACTGGACTCATCACCACTGGACCTTCAGAAGGAGACTACACCCTTCTACAGGATCATCTCTCCTATATCAGCACCACATTTGTCACTCCACCAGGATTTAATTGGATTGCTTCCAACACCCTGACCAACAGGTTGTCAGGCTGTATTCTGACTCTGTCAGTGTTTCTAGGATTTTTTTTTGTTTCCTTAGTTTTTTTTTCTTTACTATTATATTTGTGTTTTTAATATTCCTAGTAAAGAACTGTTATCCCTATTCCTGTATCTTTGCCTGAAAGCCCCTAATTGCAAAATTATAATAATTCAGAGGGAGGTGGTTTACATTCTCCATTCTAAGAAAAGCTCCAGCCTTCCCTGGCAGACACCTGTCTGTCCAAAACAAGACAACAGGTAATAAATCACTGCCTGTGTTGTCACTGAGGCGGCTCCTCTCTCAAGTCTCCAATTCTCCTGGTCCCCCCTCCCTTTCTCCTCACAGATTAATTCTCACCAGAAGGGAGAATTATCTTCAGATGATGCTGACAGGGGCGCGGCTGACAGGAAGACAAATCAGACGGTGGGCATGAACCACAAATTTGTTATTTCAGCTTGTGTTGCCTGACTTATGGGAAATTATATTTAGCATTAAAAAATGCTGGTGTGTGTGTGTGTTAATGATGGCATGTCAAGAGCACAGTGTCACATTTGCCATTCTGTATCAGAGTAACACATGGGCACCCTGGTGAGGTGAGACCCAGCAGGCAAGGGGTGCTCTTCATCAAAAACCAGCATCAGATGGTTGGAGAATTTGCAGAGCAAACACAGGGACAAGGAAGGGGAAAGCACTGGCGAATTAAACTGATCTCAGCCACACATGGGCTCTGAGTAATTGCTTCAGGAAAAAAATAATTACAAGTATGGTAGAAAGGGAGGGAGATGCATGGGTTGGCTGAAAGTCATCTGAAGGATCAAGCTGAGCTCCATGTTTCACGGAGCTCATGTTTAACTTACTTTAACTTTCACATGTTTAACTCACTTCAAATATTTTAGGACCTGTCCAAAATGATAATTTCCATTTGAGGAAGGTGAAGCAGTCGATGTGGTTGTACCAGTCACTTCCCAGGGTTCAGCAGGAACACACACAGGGCATGTTGCTGATCTTCCACTGAGCTGAGCTGGCTCTGGCACTGGCACAAAACAGATTTTTACATCCTGGCCTCCATCAAAAGGAGCATGGGCAGCAGGTCCAAGGAGGAGATTCTCCCCCTCTGCTCTGCTCTGGTGAGACCTCACCTGCAGTGCAGTGTCCATTTCTTGTATCCCCAAAATCAGAAGGATGTGGAATTGTTGGAACAAGTCCAGAGGAGGCCGCAGCATTGGTAGGAGGACTGGAGCACCTCCCCTTTGAAGACAGGCTGGGAATGTTGTGGATGTTCAGAAGAGAAGAGAAGAGAAGGTTGTGTGGAGAGCTCAGAGCACCTTCCACAGTCTGAAGGGGCTACAGGGAAGATGGAGAGGGACTCTGTCAGGAACTGTAGTGACAGGACAAAGAGTACTGGGTACAAACTGAAAGAGAAAGAAGATTTTATCTTAGATATTAGGAAGAAATTCCTTACTGTGATCATGGTGAGGCCCTGGCACAGGTTTCCCAGAGAAGCTGTGGATTCCCATCCCTGGAGGTGCTCAAAGCCAGGCTGGATGGGGCCTTGGGCAACCTGGGATAGTGGAAGGTGTCCCTGTCTGGGGCAGGGGCTTGGGATGAGATGATCTGTAAAGTTCATTCCAACTCCTTAACACTCTGTGATTCTGTGGTTCTCTGGTCCTTACAGGACAAGACTGAAAGACCTGAGTATCTGATAACTTCTACACCTTCACACTGAGCACAAGGGAAAAAAGGATCTTCTGAAGTGAATTACTTCAGATAATCATAAAAACACGCAGGCTAGAAGTTACTTTTAATGACTGAGGGGGTTTTGGAACATTTTCTAAAATGCAAGAGAAGCAGCAAAACCCTCCCCCTTCTCTCCCCCGCCCCCAGCATCTCTGGGCTGCAATGTGGTAAATTTATGTATGGGCTTATGGGACTTGGCTGTCTGCCACAGCAGGGGCATGAATTCAGTGACCCAGGAGTTCCCTTCACCTCTGTGCTTTGTGTGTGCCTCTGACACAAAAACTGTGATGGCCCTCGGAGCTTGTAAAAATGCTTCTGTTAATCCATTAATAAATTCTGCTTAGTGTCCACAATGCAGGGTCTTAAAAGCTTTGCAGTGCTGGGGTTTTCAGAAGGATATTGGGCTCAGACAGCAGGAGGCAGCCAAACCTGCAAGAGCCAGAGGTCATTGGTTTCTGCAGGGCCTCAGCATTCCTGTATTGATTGCCAGGGAAAAGCTTCCTTGATTCATGGAGACTTTTACAAACTTAAATGGCACATTTTGCCTAAGAACTGGGTTTGCTCTCTCTATAAGAAATAACCAGGAACTGGAGAGTGCCAGAATGGTGTAGAGAGGAAAGAGAAACCAGGGAAATGACATTTCTTTCTAAAGAGACTGCAAATGGGGAAGATGGAAATCTGAAACTTTGCCATTGCTTAAAATGACTTTGAAACAAAAATGCACCAAGAAATTGGAGGTCAGTACCCACCAAGCTAAGAAGGGCTTCTTAGGAAAGACATTCAGATCCACTGGTATCATAAGCTAAGCAAGGTAATAGTATTTTACATATTAATATAATTAATATTTATAATTTATACATTTATCATTATATATACATATATGTTTTTATATTTGTATTTATTTCTAATTTATATATTTTTATATATTTATTTATATTTATTTATATATTTATATATTTATTTTATATATTTTATCATTATATATATTTATATATACTATTCATTACACATATAAAATGTATTTAAATATAAAACATACACATGTGTGTAATTAATCATATTTTGCTAAGGGGACTGTGTTAGAGAACTTTATTTTCTCAGGAAAGCCACGAAGGAATTAAAATCCAGAAAAACCAACAATGCTTTTAAATGCACGTTTTCATAGGGAAGACAAAAAACTCCAAACACAACATTTTTTTCACCTACAGTTAAAGGTAGAACCTTTTTTTTTTTTGCTTTTTTTGTCTTTGTAGTGGCCTTTGCATGTGTGCCCTTCCCTGCCAGACTAATCTGTCTGCTGCTTTTCTGCCATTCTGCAAAGATAATACATATCCTTGATCCCTCCTTTTGAAAAGCCCTTAGGAAAACACGACTCAAAGGAGGAACAAAAAGCTGCAGCAAAGGACTCAATTTCTAGGTAATTTCTTCTAAATCCTGCTTTCAGTTTATTACCCTGACAAAGAGTCTCTCAGCTGCAGAGCAGAGCCCGACCTCCCGCAGGGGATATACCGAGAATTATCTACCCTGAAATGAAAGTCTGTTGACCTAGGGAAAACATTTCACTAAATAACAGCAGTTGTGAATTGAAGGGGCCTGTGGGGCATTAGACACGGTGTAAAAGCAATTTGAACAGAGTAAGGAAAATAAGTGGAAACGGTTTTGGGTAGGAAGGATAGGTAAGGCATGTAAATGAATGCATTTATGGGATGGGTGAATGAAAACACACTGGCTTTTCCACTGCTGCCCTTTGAAATGGCAACTGCAGAGGGATTCCAGCCCAGACAGAGTCCCACAGCTTCCAAAGGCTTCACCCAGCCAGAGGTGACCTGGCCCCATGTCCTGGGTTGAAAAATGTAACCAAAAATGTGTATTCTATTTTCATCTGTTGAAACCAGTTGGGGGATATTGTTCTTTATCTCTTGTAACTCCAGGGGGGCAGAGGGCAGATCCCTTCTGTTAATGGACACCTGATAACAGCAGATAAGGCAGGGCCTCCTTATCTCTTCCCCCACCCATCCTCCTCCCAGGGACATCCCCTGTGAATGGGCCATTGAAGGCTCTCACAGCACTGAGAACATCACCTCATCCCATTGGGAGATGCTCCACCCAGTGGGAGGAGCCAAAGCCTTTCCATGGGATAAAACAGCAATCCCAAACCCCAAGGGAGCTGTTCCCACTGGATTCCCAGAGGATGACTGGACCCTTTCTTGAGGATCATCTCTGTTTCAACAGAGCCACATCTGTCACTCTGGGAGGACTTTGGGCTGCTCCAACACCCTGACCAACAGGGTGTCAGGTTTGCATTCTGACTTTGTCAGTGCTCCTTTGTACTATTGCATTTGTCTTATTTTATTTTTATCTTTCTTGTTGTTTGTTCTCTCTCTATTAAATTGTATTTCTGACTTGGAGTCTCCCTGGTTTTGCTTTCAAACCCACACACCCCACCACACCTGCTGCTGTCCAGCAGGACTCACAGATGCTGGGATGCTCCCTGCTCCTCCACAGCATCTCCCCACCTGCAGGGCACTCATGCAGCATTCTGCATCTCAGACTGTGCATGGCTGTGCCTCTGGAGAACCCTGCCTTGGCCAGGAGACTATTTGCAGGGTAATCAGCTAGCCACCAATGCTTGAGCTATAGCAAATGAAAATGAAAAGAAGGGGAAAAAAAATTAAATTTCTAATCTTGAGCTTATCTTGCCAGCCCACAGCCCAGCAGAAGCACAGGCCCATTGGCAACTTTGACTAAAGTGATTTTAATGTTAACAAACCAAGGAGCTGGGGTGGTGCCTGATGCTCTCTCTTTGGTTCATTAACATTAAGAGCAGGAGCAAATAATTGCTGGCATCCCACCTGTCCCTGGGCCACAGGAATGAAAGAATTTTTGCTGTTCTGGGGAGAGTTATGTAGATCCTGTTGCCCTTTCGTCCTGCATTCCAATGATATCCTGGCAGTTTCTATTAAACCACTCCCTCCTCCCCTCCCCAAAGTAAATTTGTTGCTTTCTCCAGGGTGAAGGAGAATTTCTGAAGGGTGGCATCACGGAGGGGAGAATGGCAGGGGATCTGCCAGGCTCAGCCTCCACGCTCATAAACTTTATTTTTAAATCCTGCACAAAACAAAAGGTGATGTGAAATATGTTGTTGGACTGGGGAATATCTCTGGCAGGGAAATTTTTCAGCTGTTGAATAACAATCTGAGGCAGTGATGGAATTGCTGCTGCCTGAGACATAAATGAGGGTGGAAAAAAAGACCTTGACTCTTTTATGGAGTTTCTACAAATCCAGGGGTCAGCTGTGCTGGGTAATGTGAGTTACAAAAGCTCTTGGAAGTGACCAGTGATGTTCACACTCAGATTTTGGGGAGCTTCCAAGAACCCTTTTTTTTTTTTTCAACCACATTTTATTTTCCCAAATACAGCAGACCTGTGAGAAATAAACCCCTCCATGTGCCAGGTGGGTACCAGAGATTCAACAACTAATTGCTGACCCTTGATTACAGCTTTTTAAAAAATAATTAATTTTTCAAAAAGACATTTGAGAAAAGGGTGAGGTTGTGGTGCTGTTACAACACCTCCGTGGCAAGGCTGGTGTAAGATGCTTTTATGCCCCATTTGTCCAGATTAAGGACATATGATAGACCCTGTGCAACAGTTTGTACATCCATTGAATGCCCTCAGTTAGAAGGAATAAATAAAAATCTTATATTATGGGGTCAGGGGATGCAGAGGAGCACCTGCCCCAGGAGCCTGTGCCATGGGCAAGCCATGGAGAGAGGAGCAGTGGGAATGGAAGGGTTTGGGAATAGCAGGACTCTGCCAGGGCAGGGCAGCTGCCCAGGGGTGGTGCAGACCCCTGGGTGCTCCTCCAGCCCTGATTTCTCCGAGCTTGTTGCTGTCCTTGCTGCACATCCTCACATTCGGGTTTGCATGACTCAGCCAGGGATGAGTTGGAAAACGAATGTCATCATTTTGATCCAGTTAAAAATAATTTATCTGCTGCTTTCTCTCTATCTTGTCTCGTCATCCCTTTCTCCTCCCCCACCCCCCCTTCTTTCTGGTTTTCTTTTTTTTTTTTTCTTTTTTTTTCTTGAAGAGAACTATTAGCATATGTTTCGGAAGGTAAATCGTCCCCTGAGTTAAATTAGCACCCGATCAAATGCGTGCAAAGTGCTAATTGAGCTTTGTAAGCAAACCCGACTGCAAACGAGCTTTTCAGACTCCAGCAAGCAGGCATGAAAATTGGGGCCATCCCAAAGGAAGGGGAGCGTTTTCAGACAGCTGCCTGCAGCATCACCCGGTGACAGGAGTCAGACCCCTTCATCCCAAATGAACAAAGGCAGCACCCGGCTGGCACTTCCAAGAGGGCTGTTGGAACTCTGGAAACTGAGGATTTCAGGCTTTCTGTGCTAAAAGACACTGACCCTCAAGCAAGGACTGCATTTGACCTAAGGCCATGGCGAAGGCTTCCAAAATTGAGTGATGGCACTGGGATGGTGGGTGTGTAGTTTGAATAGAAGTGTGTGATATTACAGGGTGGAAAACTTAGAGTTTAAGGCTTTAGTATATAGTAATATATATGAAACAATATGGAGTATTTAGGGAGTAGACTAAATTGTTACTTCCCCTTCTGCTTCATGGTTTTGGGTGTTTTTTTCTAATTGGATGAAGAAGTCTGCATTGTGTACCTCAGGTGGTCAATTATTGGGTTAAGAGCACAAATAATATAGGTGTCATCTCATCATTGAGTAATCAGCACTTAAAAGGCCATGGAAAGAGTTAGAGCCATTTTCTGCCATGTTGGCTGGAACTCACAACTTCTGGGACTATACTTTAGATAAGAACTAATAAACACTGATTCCAAACACAAAATCTGTGTCTTCTGTGCTTTAATCGTGGCTCTAACAGAGAAGAACAGAAGATAAAAACCTCAGAGTGGGCAGCTCTTTTGGCCCTGCTGTCCACCTCCAGAGGACAAACCTTTTCTTGCAGGGAGAAGCAGGTCCCTGCCTCTGGTCCCAGCTGTCTGTCACATTTATTTCTCATGGTCTGTGTATTCAGGGAATGTTTCCTCCAGGGATGATGCTGGTTCCTTCTTGCACACTTACCTTCCTGTGAAAAATGAGGTTCACTGTTTTGGTAAAATTTTAAAAGTTTAATAAAAAGACAATAGAAGACAGAAATAAAGCAAAGGGTTAAATGACCAGGTGCTTGGCATTCAGACAAGAGCACCCCTACTATCTTGGAGAATTTTTTTCAATACCTTTTCTATTGCATCAACCTGTTGTATATTCATAGATTGATATGTATATTCATATTTTTCTAAGAACTGTTTAGCATGGCCCCTCCTTGGGCCTGCCTTTTTAGAGCATGGATGTTTCTTGGCTGAGGTTTTATTATCACCTCTACTTTGGGCTGTATACTTTTTTCAGATGGCAGGTGCTGATAATTGGCATATCAATAGCAGGGGTCTTTATCATGTATTTACTGGATGTTATCCCAACCAAACAGTTCAATTGCAAGCATAACTGTATATCAGCTATTCCACCACCATGTCTAAATAAAAACATAAAGTCTGTATTCCTACAGCAGAGTTATTTTAACATTATACATTAATACACTTAACATTATACATTACAATATACATTTTAACATTATACATTAATACACTTAACATTATACATTACAATATACATTTTAACATTATACATTATACATTATACATTATACATTATACATTATACATTAACATTATACTTAATATTTGTGAAAAGCCAATTTTATAAAATGTATTTATAACACTCCCATTCCTGGTGGACTGGGCAGGAGGGTCCATCCCTGGCACTGCAGCAGGAACTGTGAGGAGGACACAGGGCAAAGCAGCACAGCCACTTCCCAGGCAGGAGCCCACTGGGATGCCCCAAAAATAACACAGCACTCTGCCAGGACCCTCCAGCTCTTGGTTTCTAGAAGAACTGCATGTCTGCATTTATTTTAAAAAGATATCAGATGGTTTGAGGTAACTGCTGTGGCTTTCTGAGAGGAAAGCCACTTTCAGTCCTCTGATGGTGCAGACACAAGGAGAAAATGGACCCATAGATTTAGGGGCCATTGAGGACAGCAGAGATGCTCCAGGAAACAGAAGAGCTGAAGGTTGTTGCTCCCAGAGGAGTGGGACAGCCAGTGGGGCTGGCTGAGCCATTTGTTTGGGAAAGAGGAGCAGGAGATCCCCACTGCTGAAGCAAGTGGGTTTTGCTGATATGGCAACTGCTCAAAAGTTGCCATTTCCTTTCTCCTCCTTGGGCTCCTTCTAAAAAAACTGTGATTTTATCTTAAAGAGAAAAAAAAACCCAAACAAACAAAAAAAACCACACACACAAGAAATTTTGGGAATTTTCAATCAAATAACAATTTTAAAAATTATGATTAGATGGTAAAGCCTCCTCATGGATACCTGTGGCCCTACAGAGGAGCTGCTCTTTGTGCCACCCTCACAGCAGCCAGTCAATATGACAGCATTGATACTTGTGCCTTTTTTTTTAAGTCATCCCTTCCCTAATTTGATATAATTGCTTTGATAATTAACCAAACCCCGACATTACTTCTCCCCCCTCCAAGCAATCTCCACCTCTGTGCAGAAAGCATGCTAATCTGCCAGAGAGTTACACAGCATTTGCATGTTTTTTCCATCTAATTTGGTAGCCTTGGTGCTTAAAGCAGGTGTGATGCTAATAAAGCAACTTGAGCAATCAGCCCAGGTAGAGATTTGTGGATTGCACAAGGATTTGTCTGGAGTGTCTTTCCATGTCTGCTGCTCAGACTAAATATAGCTGGAAGAGGGGGAAAGGAGGGAACCTGAGCATGTAACATGGGCTAGGAGGAAGCAGTGGCATTTGTTTTTTCTGAAAGCCTTTGAACAGAGGATACCTGTCCCTCAACTCAGCCTGAACATCTTTGTGTTCAAGGAATGACTGGATGTGGCATTCAGTGCCATGGTCTGGTTGATAAGGAGGTGTTCAGTCAAAGGTTGGACTCTGTCTCAGAGGCCTTTTCCAGCCTCACTGATTTGTGATTTTGCTCTATGGCCGTGCTCAAAAGTGATGTTTCCAGAGAAATGGAGGGCCCCTGTCCCTGTCTCCTCCTGCCTTTGGTGCTGAGCAAAGCAAAGAGAGGAACAGGGCCAGGGGCAGAACAAGGCTGGGAGTTTTGGCACCTGTGGTCTGTGTTTCTCCTGGGCCCCACAGACACTTCTATTTCCCTCCTTAAAACCCTGATCTGCACCACAGAGATCTTACAGGAGTTTCCAGCACGTGGAGTTCAGTCCTGATCTGCAGCCATTGCTGGGAGGCTCCACCAGGCTCAGTCTCCATGGGTCACCATGGCACAAAGGTTGTTCCTCAGCCTCCTCCAGCCTGGGAGCACCTTGAGCCCTCCCTTCCCTCATTCCTCCTCTCCTCTGCTCCCCTCTGAGCTGTCCAGCCCCACGGGTGAGTGATCCATGCCCTGGGATGGATGTGGAGTCTCTCCCAGGAGAGGTTTGTGTGCAGCTTCCCTGGCTGAGGGCCCTGGTTCAGGACCTGCCACCCACCCCATTAGCAGGAGCATCCTTTGGGCAGGCAGGGATGTCAGGGCTGTCTGGGCAAATTAAAATCACTTCAGTCTCTGCTGTCACATCAGCTCCTGCTTTGCCTTCTCTCTTTTCCTATTTGGCTCCTGTTGGCAGTGGAGTGCTTGCAGTAAGAGAGGCACTGCAGGAGTTTTCCAGAAGCAAGGCTTTAGATTGCTGTAGGTGGAAACTGCATTTCTGAGGACAAAGAATTCAATTTTCCCCGTCATCTCCATTACATTTCATTTGTTGTTGTTTATAGTTATTTATACTTTTATTTATATTTATACTTATTTTATATTTATAAGTTACTATTACTATTACTATTGCTACTGCCATTGCTTTTTACTATTACTGTTATTATTTTATTCCAACTAAGCTGGGCTATGAGCTGAGAAAGCACTCAAGGATATCTCCTGCCTGCCTGTTGTCATCCCAGGAATTACAGATGTAGGACTCTGGGTTTGGGGAGGAAAGGGTCTGTCTCAAGACACAGAAATGACTCTTGAAGGTGGTCCTGATGTGTGGTTTAGATATTCCTGACCACTGATGATGGTGGGGACATCTGACTCTGCTGCCCACATGGCCTCTGTGATTCCAGTACTGATGAGGTGGATCAGACCCTGGATGTGGATCCTACCTTGCACTGCAGTGTTTGCCATCTGGATCTGCACATGGATTGCAGCATTTATCAGCAGAGAAAGTCTGAGGGATTGGCTGCTTTCAGACACCCCATGGGAAAAAACAGCACTTGTCTAAATCAGAAAATGCTCCCACCCTGTATAAAGTGTGGAGCAGCAGGTCACTCACTTGTCTCCTTGTTCTCTTTTAGGCCAGAGCAACAACTCCAAATCAGCTAGGAAGGGACCTTTTTCCAGAGTTCCTGGTTCTGTGGAGAGCAGGAATAACTGGGGATTTCATGGACAACTCCTTCCCTTCCTGCTGCCTCCTGGGGTGTGCTGGACCAGGGTGTCACAGCCACCACATCCCACACTGCCAGCCCTGCACACACTCCCACTGCTCCCAGGACTGCTCCTTGACTGAAATTTCCTTCCACTGCAAACATTTCCTTGAATTAATAGTTTCTCAACAATAGATAATCAAAACACTTGCCTGTATTTTATTGTTAAATAAAGCAGGTGAGGGTCAAAAGCAGATAGAAAACAGACTGATTAATGAAAGAGGGTGCTGGGGAGGGGTTTTTTTTTTACTTTCAGCAGATGGAAAAACAATTTTTTGTCTGATTCTGTTGTTTTGATTTATTCTTCATGGGAATCCTTAGAAAGGCTTCCAGCAAGTCGTGGCCCCAGTCAAAAGTGCAGCTGGGAAGGAGGCCACAGCACAGAGCAGGAAGGCCAGCAGGGCTCTCTGGGGAGGAGGAGAGAGGATGGGATGTGTCAGACAGTTGAAACAAAGCAGGAACATCCATTTGTTTCAAACACCTTCTCTAAACAAGTCAGAGGATGGTGGGCAGGGACACAATTAAAAGGAATCTCTCTCTCTCTCTTTTCAAATCCTAAGGACTTTTACCTCTATCTGCCCAAATGTCACCAGGAAAGTTTTGTCTCAGCCACATGGAAGATGTCCCCAGCAGAGGGTGGCCCACCCTTGGGTGGCTACTGGGAGCTGCCAGCCTCCACCTGAAGTCACACACAAGCTTAGGGTGGGTTGAGGTGCCCAGCATTTCACTTAGAAACCCCAATTTTTTTGCCTGCCCTGATTTCAGTGGGGAATAAGACAGCTGAATATTTCTGAGCACAGGTGCTTTTAAACTGGATTTTTTTTCCAGGTTGCCCCAGCCAGACTCTGTCACCCAGCAGAGTGGGAGCAACAGAACACAGAGCAGGGGCTGCCTGGCTTCTCCAAAAATTGCCTGGCTGTAATTTCTGCCCTTCTTCAGAGGAAAGACAAGCCCTGACTTTAGTCTGCCTCAACTCACTGACCTCCACCGAGCTGACCTTGCCCATGACCCTGAACCAGAGGAGTCCCTGGGCTCTCCCACGTGATGTTTGTGCCATGAACACCTGCATCAAGTGACCTGTGACAAACACAGAGTGACAGCAACATGGTTTGCTCAGCACTGACCCGTGGCCATGCCCTGCACCCTTCTGAAGAAGGAGGTGACATTCAGCAGGCAGAAACACCTGTGGATCACCTGGCAGGGCTCTGCAGTGCCAAACCTGGATGGGCAGGGAGGGAAACCTGCTGGAATGAGCAGTTCAAGAAGCAGCATCTGCTCCCAGCTCCCAGTGCTGGTGGCAGGAGCTGGGCTGGTGCCCCCAAGGCAGGGTCAGGCTGTTTTCCTTTCTCAAAGAGCACACAGCTGGCTGGTGAGTTGTCACAGATTTGCAGTAGCAGGAATTAGGGGCATTTTTTAATGTGAACACAATGTTATCTCATTATTTGTGCTCTCAGGGCAGGCACCGTGAGGAGAGCAATGGAAACATCTCTGCCCTCAGGGCAAGGCGATTTTCTAACTGGGACAAGAAAAGGATTGTCCTGGGCCCCAGCCAGGCACAAGGCATTGCTGGCCAAGGGAAGCTTTAGTCCTCTAAAATCTCTCCAAAAACCCACTGGCACAGCTGGGTTACACCATGGAGAAGGAAACATCCTCATTTTCAGGTGAGCTGCAGCACCCAAAGCTGCACAAAGCACAGGCAGTGGGCACTGGGATTGGGCACATCCCTCACATTTCACTCTGCCTCAGTCAGAGCTGTGAACCTTCAGCCTGGCTTGACCCCAGGTACCTCCCTAAGAACCAGAGAGATTTCTTAAATTTGGCCTAGACTCATGATTCTCACCTCAGGGTTCCTGAACCTTTACAAGCCTTTGTAAGGCACCTCAGGGTTTGTAACCAGACCCCAAACCTGGGGACTCCAGCAGAGCAGGGCTCAAAGCAGAAACAAAACCTTCAGCCTGCCCACTGGGAGACTCCCACAAAGACCTAGGGCTGCCCTGTGGAAACTTAATAACTAAAATCCTGTCTAAGCTAAAGCCACAATGCAGATAAATTACTTGTGTTGCTCTAAAGAAAGAAAAATATTTTATCCTTTTAAATTAAAATGCTGGGATATATCTTTCCCTATCACTGAAAAGCATCTTACTGTCTATTTTAGCTGGCAGACTTGCTGCCAGAAAGGAAATGAGAGTATTATCCCTAATGAGTCTTCTCATAATGGTAATTTTCCAAAAGAGGTACCAATTCTAGGTTTGTGTCAACAGTCCCACATCTGCAAGACTGGGAATGAACCTTCCAAGCCTGTTAGAGTATGCAGGCTCACTCCTCCACAGTCAATGTGGTAATGTCCTGTCAGAGCAGCAATTCCTGTTGAAATGCTGATACAGATCCTTCCCTGGTGTGTGCAAACACAGCCAGGTCCACACTGTGCCTCTGCTCTCCTCCAGAGCCACCAGCCTAACCCACAGTTCTCTTCCCCACTTATCTCTTCATTCCTTGCCACATTCAGGCTGCCCCAGGGATGGAATCCTGCCTCATTTCTGGGAGGCCCCTCAGTTTAAATCATTGGATCACTTGTCTGCCAAAGCCATTTGAGGGAATTAAAGCAACATCTCCAGAGGTCTCACTGGGAATCACAAACCCACAATGTTCCCCCTCATCTGCAAGAGAGCCAAAGCATCCACCTGCCTCCTGGATCTTGGCAGAATATAGCTCTGATCAAATTTCCCTCTGGTTTCAGGCTTTGAAGGACCAAGGCTGATCTCCTTTTAAGCCTGGTTCCAGGAATGGCTGGGATGTGTCACAGGTCTTTGATCCTTGCACCACGTGGCAGGTGAGGTGGTCTGCTGGTTTTGGCTGGGGTAGAGTTAATTTTCATCACAGTGGGGAATGTGAGGCTCCATTTGGGGTTATTTGCCAGCTGGAGCTAAACCACAAAAAGTGAAAAATCAAGAACAAAAGTCTGCAAACCACTTCCTCTGCTTTCAATTCGTGTTTGGTAAGATTTTTGCAAAACCATCTCTGTGCCTGGCCTTTGTGCAAGAAGGCTGTGCTTAGCTGCATGCCCCATTGGTTCAGCTGGTCTAGGTTTGATCCTTTTCTCCATTTCTAAAATATGAGTGTTTAAAACTTAAGAAATTCTTGGGAGATACCAAGAAATTTGGAGGTCCTATAAAACCCCATGAGAAGAAGGATGTCTGAATATAACATAATGATAAAGGTGTGCAGCTGAACAAGGTGGGATTTTAACAGATACTGAAGCAGAAATTCCAGCCTTGGAATACACAATGTAATGATAAAGGTGTGCAGCTGAACAAGGTGGGATTTTAACAGATACTGAAGCAGAAATTCCAGCCTTGGAATACACACTGAGCATACATTCCACTGGCTTGTTTATCCCAGTGTGCAAAGACCCTGGATACCTAACCCACACTGCCCCCTCGCTCTGCCTTGGTTTCCCAGGATCTTGTCTCCAGGTTTTCACTCAGAAAATGCTGAGCCAGCCTTAGACCAAAGAGGGAAGGCATCTCTCCTATGGGAATCTCTGCTTTAAACTTCCAGGGAAAGATAGATTCAAGAAAAAAAAAGTGGAAGCCCAGTGTCAGGCTCTCCATAGGGATGTGGATCACAGACCAAGGGGCTGCACAATGGCCCAGGGGTTCCAGATCCACCCTTGCCAACACTGCACTGGCTGTGCACATGTCTGGAAAATGCTCTCAGGGACTGGTGGGATTCTTGGGGCTGTCCCATGCAGGGCCAGGAGCTGGGCTGTGATGATTCCTGTGGGTCCCTTCCAGCTCAGAGCATTCTGTGATCAATGCAGCAGTGAATTTCTTGTACTTTGTCAGGAGCATGTAAAACAAGCGAGCCAAAGCTGAAGGGTTTTAAGGATTCACAGATCTGTCAGACAGGCCAAGGCCAAGTCTCAAGCAAACCTGAGCCAATGCCTTTCACTTGGAAAGCTCAGGGTAATCTTAGACTCTGATGGAGCTTAGCACCATCCACTAGGTACAATAATTAACTACAAATCCACCAGGATGCCTTAAGACCCTTCCAGGACCAGAGACTGTGTCCAAGCCCATTTCCAAGTCAAGATTTGTTCCTCTGCTGTAGGAAGCAATGCTGCAATATGAATAAAAATGCAATAAAGTTCAATGCCAAGCCTGATAAGCAGAGGAGAGCAATTTATTTCTAAACAAAATGAACGTCACTCCTTTGTACTGTCATAGTCACATAACCATCCCTAAGCACTGGGGAGTTTGTATCCACCTGATCTGGCCATGATTCCTCATGCTGGCACAGAGGACCAGGAGCACTGGCTGCCCAGTCCCCACCAGGTCTCCTGAGTGACCCTGTCCAGGTTCAGAGATGGTGCTTTTCACTCAGCAGCCACTGAGGAGTGTCTCCATCCTGCCACACCTCCCTGTGAGCCATCAGGATTTTGTCTCCTGAATCCTTTGTCTCCTGATCTGGGTGTTCTGAGGAGCTGTCCCTAGCTGTGCTTCTCAAAGACCTGCCAGTCCAGGTGCCACCAACCACTGCCATCCCCCCTGTCCCTCCACTGCCAGTTACTCCTCTGGGAGTTTTACATACCAACATTCCCATTTATTCTCCTTTCATACCAATCCTCACACTTCTGTCTCAGCTTCCTCTACCACTATGTGGGCTCTGTGTGACTCTGTGCCTGTGCACACCTCTCACCTGAGCTCCAGGATGCTCCCAAGAGGGAGAGCCTGGCACTCACTCAGTCCACAAGGAAGGGTTCAGGGCACTCAGGTGAGGAGCAAAGCACCCAGCAGGTCTTCTGAACTCAGGTTTTCCTGAGCACCAGGTGGGTGCTTTGGATAAGATTGATCCACTCAGATGTAGATTAAGCATCTCCTCCTGAGCTCCCTGGCCCAAGGACAGAGCCCATCCTGGCAGCAACACTTCCCTTCCTGGGGGAGATGGCTAGGAAAGGGTTAACTGGAGTGTGTCCATGGAGCAGCTCCTCCTTTCCACTGCCTGCCCTGGGGAAAAAGGGCAGCTCAGACTGAGATGTCCACCCTAGGCCTCCAAGGTCAGGAGAGCTGAATCCTTGCAGCCCAGAGAAGAGTAATTATTAGGGGTGAGAAATAATGGATGGTGGGGCTTGCCATTCACAACCTGATCCCAAATCCCTTCTCACCTGCTCACTGCGTGTGAGATGGAGCTTCCCCACACTTCCTACAAACTTCCTAAAAGCATGAGCAAGCTGAAAGCAGGGTTACTCCTCTGCAGTCTGCTCCCTGCATTTTCATCTCCAAGCATCCCTCTCCTGCTGGGATGCTGGCAAGGCCCCTGAGCTGACCTGCAGCCCCCCTCTGGAGCAGCAGAGTTGGGGTCTTTTGATCTTTCACCCTATTGATCTAAGTTGGCTCTGGGGTGGTCAGGAAGTGCTTTGCTTTCTGGAGTGCACTGAAGCTTGGGAACAAAATGTTCTGAGAGCTGTGCTGGCCAGGACAGGCTTTCATTGCTGTCCCTGACAGGAGGGGACTGGATGGGTGAAGCAGGCAGTCCCCTCACCACTGACATCCCCAAGTGCACCCCAAGCATCCCCTGAGCTCAGCAGCTCAGCAGCCTCCTCATTACCTGTTCCACTGGTGGGCAGCCTTCTGGCTTTTGCCTGGGGCTTTGATTCTTGAAACAGTGAAGGGAAACTCACATAACTGCTGGGGGAGTTCTATTTCCAAGCCAGATCCAACTGCAAGCAAAATAAATCTGCAGGCAGGGTCCAAGGGTAGCCCCAGAGACCAGCCAGTGTGTTGGTGGCAGCTGGAAAATCTGTGGGCTCTGAAGTGTTGCAGGAGACCTTGATAACTCCATACATCTCTGATGCATGTGAGTGCACTGGTTAACTCAGCAACAGGTGTCCAAATGTCCCAGCTTGCTGGGAATAGGCTTTGTCACCCTCCCTCTCCTTATAAAATCCTATTCTCGGCATGCTGGCAATAAATAACCCCCTTGTCATGCACCGTGGGCACAGCAAGGGCTCAAACAGGGCCATCCTTTGGAAGGGAGAGTTATTTTCAGCTGTGATTTTAGCTGGAAAGGGAGAGCTCTGGGTAGAGTTCTGGCATTTTGCAAGGCTCAGCTGAATTGTTGGTGCCTGCTGGTCCCCACAGTGCTCCCAGCGTGGTGGTGTCACCGTGTCCATACCACCAAGGGTAAAGTGACAGCTTGATTAATGCCAGCAGTCTGGCCCTTGGCTGGAAATGGTTGATCTTTAGGGTGCTTTTTGACCCAAACCACCCTGTGGGCCTGTGATTCTGTTCCTTCTTTGGCATTCCCACTGCAGGGGTGCAGCACAGGAATCAGCGCCTCGCCCTGCACACACCAGAGGTGTCTGTTCCCTGCCTGCCATCTGTCTTGGGTTGAAGAATGTAACCAAAAATGTGTATTCTGTTTTCATCTGGTGAAACCATTTGGGAGATATTGTTCTTTATCTCTTGTAACTCTAGGGGTGGAAAGAGGGCAGATCCCTTCTGTTAATGGACACCTGATAACACCGGATAAGGCAGGGCCTCCTTATCTCTTCCTCCACCCATCCTCCTCCCAGGGACATCCCCTGTGAATGGGCCATTGAAGGCTCTCACAGGACTGAGAACATCACCTCATCCCATTGGGAGATGCTGCACCCAGTGGGAGGAGCCAAAGCCTTTCCACAGGGATAAAACCAGCAATCCCAAACTAAAATGCAGCCAATTTTCTGCTGAATTCTTGGAGGAAGACTGGACCCATCTTGCCAGCACTGGACCCTTTTTTTCTACAGGATCATCTCTACTTCACAGAACGACATCTGTCACTCTGGGAGGATTTATCTGGACTGCTTCCAACACCCTGACAACAGGGTGTCAGGTCATATCTCTGACTCTGTCAGGGTTTTTTAGGACTTTTGCTTGTTTGCTTGGGTTTTTTTGGGGTGGTTTTTTTGGGGTTTTTTTGTTTGTTTGTTTGGTTGGTTGGTTGTTGTTGTTTTGTTTTTTTACTACTGCATTTGTATTTTTTAATATTCCTAGAAAAGAACTGTTATTCCTATTCCCATATTTTTGCCTGAAATCTCCTAATTGCAAAATTGTAATAATTTGGAGGGAGGGGGTTTACATTTTCCATTCCAAGGGAAATTCCAGTTTTCCCTGACAGACACCTGTCTTTCCAAACCAAGACACCAGTCCAGCCCAGAGCTGACTTTTTGGGAAAGCACTGCTGCCAGATTCACCTGCCTGAGCAGCTGTCCCAGGGCTGCAAGACCAGGAATTAATCCCACAGGTGAGCAGGAGAGAGCTGCTGGAGGCAGCTGGGAGCTGGCTGCAGAGGGAGGTGACACAGAGGGAGAGCTGGAGTCACTCTGGGTGTGGGGCACTGCCAGGGACTGCTGGATGGGCCAAAAGGCTTTAGGGAGAAGACACTGCTCAGAAGGGAGAGGGATTCAGAGGGAACCAGTAAAAAAACCTCTGAGTTCCTCTGGAGCAGGGAAAGTTGGTGCTTTGCTGTGGAGCACAGAACTCATAATTAGAACAAAACCCAAACTACCAACAGAAGAAGTGGCTGTTGTTCCCTCTGTCCATGTTCTCCCTTCAGGAGCCCAGGTAATGCCCTGGAGATGCCCCAGGTAGGGTCACTGTGCCCCCAGCCCAAAGCCAGGCCCTGGACCCTCCCTCTGGGGTGGGCAGGGGGGTTTCCACCTATGCACAACTTCATCTCCTCCCTTGAGGCTCTTCTCCACCACCTCATGCTGGGGATGCTCTGGGGCTTTCCCAAGGAGTCTTTGGCTTTCTAGCTCCAGGGATCTCCCCCAGGAGGTTTTTCCCCACAGCAGGACATGTCTGAACTTTGCCCATCCTCTGTGAGCAGATGCTGCCAAAGGGTTCTAACAAGAGTAACCACCCACACTCTTTCCCAGGGCATCCACCCACCCACCAGGCCCAAAATACCTCAGAAGCCTCCTCCAGGCACAGCTCCTGGCACACAGCCCTTGTGCCTTGAGTATTCCCAGCTGATGTCAGTGCCAGTGTCCTGTGGTTGCTTATCACAGAATCCCAGGATGGTTTGGAAGGGAACTGAAAGAATATCTCATTCCAACCCCCTCCCATGGGCAGGGACACCTTCCACTACTCCAGGTTGCTCCAAGCCCCATCCAACCTGGCCTTGGACATTCCCAGAAGCCACAGTTTCTCTGGGCAACCTGTGCCAGGGCTTCACCACCTTCTTAACAATTTCTTCTGGGAAGAATTTCTTCTTAACATCTGGTCTAAACCTACTCTCTTCTGGTTTGAAGACACTGCCCTGTGTTCTTGCTCTTGCAAGTGTTCCTTCCTCATAAACCTCCTCTTCTGCCTCTCCTCTGTCTTCTTGAATCTTGCCATAATTAAACTTTGGTCCGCATTTTCAAGGGGCTCAATAATTCCCTCTCCCTGCCCCAACCCTGCCTGTGCAGGGCTCATGCAGCCTCCTGAGCTCATGTAATCTGTTTGCCCAGAGCCACCCAAGCAGCTTCTGCACCCAGAGCATCCAGCCCTAAAGCAACCCCATGGTCTAGAAGAGTTTTCTGCCAGGTTTCTGTATTCTGTACTGCTACAGTGCACTTTTTAACATAATTATCCCAAATTTTCATATTTATCTTATGACAAGGAGTAATAACAGTTTAACTGTATCCTACCCGCCTCCTTACCCCTCTGTAATGTCCAGAATTCCATCTTCTCTTTCTGTAAGGTTTATCAGAGCACTGAACTTAACAGACAAGAGGTTAAACCAGATTTCTGCTGCTGTTGCATGATCTCCCAACTCTGCTCCATTCACTGGCAGACACACGAGTGCTGACAGCACCTGTGAACCCATGGAAGGGCTGCAGCACAGGCATCAAGCAGGAAAATTAGATAAAATTATATTAAATAAATTAAATAAAATTAAATAAATTGTTGGCAGAAAATTCTGGGAAATGTGGCTGCTGCCACTGTCCTCCCCTGCAGACCAAGCCACAGCAGTGGGAGGGGGTAAAGTCAAACGACCTTAACAACCATGCTCAAGGCTCATCTCTCAAAATCCTCCCTGACTTGTAGATTGGCTTCAGAGCTCAGAATCTCCTCTAATTTTTCCAGCTGTGCAAGTGGATATAATGAAAAATGTTCCCTCTGTCTACAGCCCTTTGACCTGGCTGTGTCCTGAGACATTGCAGCTGCAGCAAAATGTGCCAGAGACCTCAGTGTCTGGTTCTGTTCCAGGGTGAGGGGAACATTTCACCTCAGAGGCCTGAGAAACGTGAGTTCACATCTGATTTATTTGGGGCCTTTATCCTGTGGTGCAAGCACGTGGTGAGAAACCCCTCTCTGACCCAAGTGCTGTGCTGGTCACAGGGAGAGGGATTTTTTGGCACTGAGGGACTGCTTCCCTCAGTGATTCCTGTCACCCCTGCTGCAAACCCCTCCTGCAAGGGCTGGCAATAAGAAGCCGTGAGCAAATGAAATCACAAGTGCTGTGGGTATGAGTTGTTCCTTCCATTTATGCTGTCTTACTCCAAAACACGCAGATAAAATTCTGTCAGATTCTTCTGTCTTGTTTTAATTACTTTTTCTAGTTGTTTGTTTTGTTTTGTTTAAGGGTGGGGGGGGAAGTATTTTTAATCTCTTGGTTTAATGAATGCATTCTCAGTTGCTTGGTTAAAGACCCAAACATGGAAGTCACACGGTGAGGCAGCCTCCTGCAATTTGCCAGGCACAAATGTGAATGAGAAGCTCAAATGCCAGTTCAGTCCCCCTCAGTGGGTGACTGAGCATCCTCTCGTGGGAGGGAGAGCAGGACAGTCCAGCTGCACCACAGCTGAATTCTTCTACACTCCACTGGAGAGTATTCACAAGTATTTCAGGTGCTGCAGTGGCTCCTGCACTCTAATCCAAGGAGAAAAATACATATATAGCCTCTAACCTGTGTTTTGTTTGGGATTTTTGAAATTTTGTGTTACTGAGCCATAAAGGAGTTGATCTGTACTTTAGCTGGAGACTTTATCTCTGAGTTATCTGCCATTCCCCCAGGAGATGTGGAGTGTGGCTGGGCTGCTTTTTTCCAAGGGAGGTGGGAATATTGTTATAGCCAACTTCTCCAGCTCACCCACTGATACTATTTCTTGTTTGAGCCTTCCATGCATCCCAGTCTACACTTTTCTTACCCTGTGCTGCCTTTTTTATTAGGCTGAAACGACAGGGAGATAAAATGATAGGGCATTCGTAGTGCCTGGAAGGGAAAAGCCAGCCTGGCAGGCTTGCAAGTCAGCTCTGGTGTGTGCTGCTAGAGGAACTACAGCCCAGCAAAAAATCGTGAACCATTGTTTCCCTCTACAAAATCCTTTCCCAGGCTCTGCTGAACCGCCCTGCCACTGCCAATTAAGCTCATCTTATTCCATTTTCCCAGTGCTGATGTGACAGGGTATTTGTTTTGCATTAAATTCAGGTGAGACTTTGAGCTGACAGGTTGAAAATCAATGAGGAGCAGGAATCATCTTGGGGGAAACCAAAATTCTACGGGGGTTGAATGATCTTGTTGGGCTTCCTGCTTTCAGTCCCATGGACAGGGTCATAGATCCTGGTGTCATGAACCTCACAGGGGAAATAATGACATATCCAGAGACTGAAACACAGCTATGTATAGCATTTCTTACCCCTATGGCCAGCTGAAGCACATAAATAAGTCAGGCTTTTTGCATTACTGTTTTGTGAAGGGTTTGGAAGTAGTTCATAAATTATTGGAGAAGAAAGGTCAGGCTCTTAAAGAATGCTTTGGAAAATCAGCATCCTTGGGGGGGATTTGACACGCTTTGTTTGCAGTGTGAGAGTTCAACATGCAAATCCTCAGAAAAGCCCAAGGAGCCTTCCAGCAAAACCAGCGGAGACAAGGCTAGACATTCCAAATAGTTCCTTTTAAGTAAAAACAAACAACAATAACAACAAAAACATGCCAGGAAATTAAACCCCAGACCTTCCCTAGTAAGCATTGAGAACTATGAAGCAGAGTTTCAAAGACTTTTACAGCTCAGCTCTGAAATTATCTTAATATCAACATCATCAGAGCCAAATGTTGCTCTGTGCAAGGCTCAGCTGAGTGTCCTGAGCTCATGCAAGGGACAAGGGGGGATGAAAGGGACCTCTGTGACCCTCAGTGACCTTCAAAACACTTTGGGGGGCCTATTCCCCTGGGGTCCCCCTTGTTTCCCCTTTGGTGGCTCAGTGGCAGGGTGATCCTGCACGTCCCATCCTCCAGCACGGCTCAGCAGGGAGAAAAAGGGCACCAGAGGTGGGAGCCAGGCTTTGGCTCCAGGATTTCCCCAGCAGATGGAAAAAGAGGGAGACAAAAAGTTGTTGAAATAGGCAGTGTGGAAGGCAGACAGCAATGCATTAAACCCTGCAGTGAGGGGCTGACATCAGCCTGAGTGGGTGGAGAACGGAGACAGCGCAGACAATGGGGCTGCTCTGCTCCCTCCGAGCACCTCGTCACAGAAAAGAGAGAAAAGAAAGCTGAAAAAATTATTGTTGGGGGAGGGGNCCCAGCATTCTCTAGAGGAACATACAGGAGATGCTGGGCAATACTGTGACCTTTCCGTGGTGTGTTCCCTTCCCAGCCGGGAGGATGCTCGGTGCCACCGGCGAGGGGGGAAAAAGGGGGAAAGGAAGAAAGGAAACCCCGAGATTCTCTAGAGGAACTTACAGGAGGTGCTGGGCAATACTGAGTGTGACCTTTCTTTGGTGTGTTCCCTCCAAGCCGGGAGGATGCTCGGTGCCACCGGCGAGGGGCTGCTGCCACCTCCCGGGAGCGCAGCGGAGCAGCTCCCGGGCGGGCAGGGCAGGAAAGCACCGCCAAAGGACCCGAGCCGCTCCTCTGGAATAACGCAGGAATACTTGGATGAGTGTGTAAAAACCCTCTGGGTACAGCGCTGAAGGTCCCAGGGAAATAAAACTGCTGGTGTGCAAACGCTGTGTTGGGTTTGGTCTACTCTGAAATACACAAGTCTGCAGATCTTCACTGATGCCCTGAAGGCAGGGCAGACTCTGAATTAAACAATGCTCCTTTCCCCCTCATCGGAGGGTAATGACATGACCGACCAGCCATGAAATTTTAGCAGAGAAAGCACCACAAGCAAATCATGGAAATTCCCTTTCTCCTGCCTGCCGGCTGAGCTGCTCTTTCCCTGGGACACAGCAGCCCAGGCCAGGCAATGCCACACTGTCCATGAGCCCCTGAACCCATCTCGTACACAGCCTCCCCACCTCTGCCACAGAGGGACCCTCAGCCATCCCAAAACAGCTCCAGAGAGACACCACAGCCCACTCTGGAAGCAATGAGGGCTTCAAGGGGGCTCCAGGGCCTTGTGGATCTGCCTGTACCCTGGGGCAGCTGGGTCTCACCCTCCCCAAGCAGACAATTTTCTCTCTCAGATGAGTTCAGGAATGAGGATGAATTCTGGAGGATGAACTCTGAGGATGAGAGGATGGAGGATGAACTCTGAGGTAGAGACAAGTCTCCTGAGCTTTGGTCGACTTGCGTCACTCCATCATCTTGCCTCAGCTTCTCTGGCTGAGATTTCATTTTTATTCCACTTGTGCTGCTCTCTCAGAAATGCCACGAACATCTGGGCCTGCCCCAAGCTCACATTTTTCATTAAAAGGCACCGTTAATTGCGAGTGGAGCAGCAGCCATGTAACCAGGCTGCAGCCCTGCTCTGGGGGCTCTGGATGGGCCCTGAGTGCATTTTTTTTTTCTTCCCCTGGGAAAAGCCCCACAGCCAAGTCAGGATGTGAAATGAGGGACACAGCAGGCACCTGCTCTCTTCATGAGCTGCTGGCTTTGCAAGCCAGTCCTGGCAAGAGGTCACACCAGAGGGACAAAGTCCAGATTAGGGGAGGCAAAGTCATTAAAGTCTCCTCAGGCTGCATCTCCCAAATTTATGTGCCCAACACTGCAGCAATAAACAGCAGAGATGTGCCCAGTGTTCTTTTGAGAGAATACTGGGAAGGGTTTTTATTTGTTGGGGTATTTTTGCCAACAGAGGCAGCTACTGCTGTTTCAATTCCAGATTTAGAGACCTGTGTGGCAGAGCCCAAGCCCTGAGGATGATGCCAAGGAGATGAGGGGTTACAGATTCTGCACACAGCAGAATTTGCTTTGGGTGAAAAATGCTGGTAAACTTTCAGGCTACTCCCAGTTTTTATGCAGCACTGGCTGACTTGTAAATCAATCAGAAAGCAAGGAATGCCAGGGTTGTGCAACTCTGCTTGGGTCCATGTGCCTGCCCTGTGTCCCATCTCCCCGGGGAGATGTTGAAACCTGGTGAGAAGGGAGCCCTCCGGAGTGCCAGAGCACAGGGAATGCTGCCACCCCGTGGGGACACGGCTTTGCCAGGCAATCCCTCCCTGTCTCAAGGGCCGTCCTTCTGCCAGGACAACATTCCAAAGCTAAAGGATCAATGAGGGCAGGATGCAGCATCCCTTAAGTGCCCTTAAACCCAGAGGGCTGTGTGAGCTCTGGTGCCTTCTCCAGAGCAGGGTGAGGAGAAGCCTCCTTATCCCCCTGCCAAGAAGGATGACAAGCCAGGAGCTCTGGCCCAAGTGCTCAGGGACAGTTTCCTGGCTGATGGCCTGCAGGTTGGACCCTGCCAGTTCTTGCTCCTGGGTTTTTGCTGGAGGAAGCAGGATCCTGGCAGAGGTAGCCTGCCCAAGCAGGGCAGTGCCAAGGAGGGCAGGGGGCAGGTACAGCAGCAGAAGCTGCTGCTGTCCCCCATGTCACTGCCACCCCCACTTCACTTCACCCCAGGAGAAGCTAAAGTAATTTCTGCTTTGCTGTAGGGAAGCAAGATTATCAGTCTGGGTAGAAATGGAGAGCAGGTAATAAAAAATTCACTGCAAAAAGGGTGAATAGTCACCCTGAGCAGAAGCTCCTGGTGAAAGGCCACGCTTCACAAACTGCCCAGACACTTTGAAAGGTCCCTGTGGGCAGGGTCCTTTGCTGCCCTTCCCTCCATCATAAAACTATCGACTAATTCACAACCAAAAAACCTCCAAGAAATTTTCTTAATCTTTAAGGATTAACACCTTATTAACAGGTGAATTTGCAAAGAAAGTTGTGGTGAAGAGCTCCTTCCTGAAACCACCATAAGTTATTAATAACAAGAATTTCTTTAAATTGCAACTAATCTCAGCAAAGGGAAACAAGATTTTTTTTGGAGAAGAAGAGGAAGAGGAGGAGTATCCTGGACAGATGTGACGGGGAAGACTTCTGGGTGAAAAAAGTGAAGTATTTTGAGTGACACACAGGCATTAGTGGCAGTGCTTAATCTGTTTTGGAAGTGGATGAGCCTTTTGGAGTCAGAGGGGCTCTGGCTTTGGGGACAGCTGAGGAGCCTTCCCTGTCCCACACAAACACCACCAGACATCCCAATGTCCTTGCACAGAGGCTTTCAGATCTGCTTATGGTTTTAATTGGCTTATGGATTGCAAAAGGCTTTAAAATGATCCCTTCCCAGAGCAGGGAGACAGTGACGGTCTGGAGTCCCCAAAAGTGAGGGGCAGCATGGGTCCTGAGCTGCTGCCCCCTCTGCGTGGCTCTTGGCCTGCCTCAAGCCTGCCCTGATTTTTTGTCATCATTTCCTATCAAAACTCTCACTTTCTGCCAGCCAGGCATAAAAAGGGGCCCACAAATGGCTCAAATGTCATTTCATGGCCCTGACAGACACACAGGCTGCTCAGGCACCTGCAGGTAACATCTGCACACAGATCACGCTCAGAATATTGTTTCCCTGTGTTTACACCTCTGAGAGGTTTGAATGGGGGTCAAATGTCTGGCACTCGATTTTTATTTTTCCTCCTGGCTTTGCTGGGTTTCTGTCAGGAAGAAGAGAGATGTCAGCACATGGCAGGGAGGCAGCCAGGCTCTGGCAAAAAGATGCATCTGAAGGGAAAGCAGCAGAGGCTGGGGACCTGTTAGCACCAGGCAAAGAAAGGAGGCAGCTTCAGTGAAAATGCCCTTTCCACGCCTGCAGCTACAGCTCCCTCCTGGAATGAAACTGCCCTTTCCCAAAGTGCACTCATTCACTCCTTCCCCTCGGAGATGCAAACGCAAAGGGCTGCACAATTTGTGGTAGAAAGCTCTGAGATTGCCCAGTAATTAATCTCAGTAAAAAATTGGTTTAAAAGAGTGTCAGACGCTGAGGGGATTTATTGCTTTCTAATTACCCGACAGTAATCTCCCTCCTCTGCCCTGTTTCTCCTGCATCTGCAGCACTTTCCCCCTTCTGCAGCTTTGTCCCACCCCCATCCTCTGCCACAGGAGCTGTGATGCTGGTCCCAGTAATGATCCCTCAGGGGATGCAGGCAGGGGATGGGATGAGCCCTGGGGAACACTCACTTTCTCTGGATAAGAGGTGAAGCCTCTGCTCCTTAACTCCCAGCCCTCCCTGAGTTTTGGCCTAGCTATGGCAGAGGCAAGTGGCTTTTAAATTTAAATAGTCTCAGAGCTTCTGTGTTTATAGCTCATATTAATATTTAAGCCCACACTATGAGAAAAAGAAATAAAAAGCAAAACACAACCAATAAACAACTGCTTTTATTCCCTCTGTTTTTCACAGATGATCAGCATCAAGGAGGAGGAGGTTGGTGGGCTCAGCCTTTTGGCAGAGCAAAAACTGTCTGAGATGATTACCTGTGTGGTAAATTAATGGGGATGTTGGGGGCCTTTCCTGGACACCCTGGATTTCCATCCATAGTGTGGGAGGCTATTTGAGTAGAGCATGAGTGCTGAAACCTTCAGTCTTGGGTATTCACATATACACACACACTGGAGCTGTGGATTTCATGTGTGGCAACTGCAGGGAGAGCTCAGCTCATACCTCCACCCCACCCACCCTGCCATCAAACAACTTTAATCATTAATTTTGGATTCAATCCGTCATGTGGTTCCATGGACATGAGGTTTGAGCTGCTGTTTGCACTGACCCAGTGATCTGAAGGAATGGTGTGGTGCTCAGGCTGCTGAATTTTGTTCTTTCTCTGACCCTTTTGGTTTTGCTTGCATGAGGGACAGCGAGAACACGAAAGAAAGGGTGAGTCATCCTCACAAGACGTACTTCCAGCGGTGGAAAACACATCCTCCATGTGGTGTTGGGCACCATGCTGACCAGTTCTTGGCCCATCACTTCCAGTTCTGGGCCCCTCAGTTTAGGAAGGACATTGAGTGCTGTGTCCAGCTCTGTCCCTCAGTTTAGGAAGGACATTGAGTGCTGTGTCCAGCTCTGTCCCCTCAGTTCAGGAAGGACATTGAGTGCTGTGTCCAGCTGTGTCCCCTCAGTTTAGGAAGGATGTGCAGACACTTGAGCACGTTCAGAGTGGGCAGCGAGGCTGGGGAGGGGCTGGGAACACAAACCCTGTGAGGAACAGCTGAGGGAGGTGGGATTATTTAGCCTGGAGGAAAGGAGACTCAGAGGTGCCCTTCTCACTCTCTACAGCTCCCTGAAGGGTGGCTGTGCTCAGGTGGGGTCGGTCTCTTTCTCCAGGCAGCACTGACAGAAGGAGAGGACACAGCCTCAAGCTCCATCAAGGGAAATATAAAGATTATATGGATATTAGGAAGTTTTTCATAGAGAGTAATAAAATACTGGAATGGCCTGCCCAGGGAGGAGGTGGAGTCACCATCCCTTGATGTGCTTAAAGAGTGGATGTGGCACTTGGTGTCATGGTTTAGTTGAGGTGTTGGGGCTGGGTTGGACTTGATGATCTTGAGGGTCTCTTCCAACCTAGTGATGCTGTATGATTCTGTATGATTCTGTGTGATTCTGTATGATTCTGTATGATTCTGTATGATTCTGTGTGATTCTGTGTGATTCTGTATGATTCTGTGTGATTCTGTGTGATTCTGTGTGATTCTATGTGACCTTCAAGAGCCTCTCAAAGGCAGAAATGAAACCCCAAGGCTGGTTGCGTGTTTCCTATATCACTTTATTGACCGCCACTGACCACGTTCCCAGGCTGAGCGCCAGATACCAGTGGGAGAGGTGGGGCTACCCTAGAGTTACAGGGACAGAGCGAGGGACACGGTGTGTCACACACAGGCTGAGGAGAGCTGGCTGGGGATGGGAAGCCTCTGCACAGCGGTGAGCCCCCCCTCTCCCACCCCAAGGGCCTACAAAGACAGTGGAAAGACGTGCTTGTCCTCCTGTCAGCTGTCCCGAAGGGAAATGACAGGGCAGAGGCGTGAACAGAGACACTTACACACTTTGCTGAAAGAAAAAAATAAAATACACGTTGCAACCCCCCCGATGGTGAGATATTATTATTAATAATAATTATTATTGTTGTTGTTGTTATTATTATTTCTCCTGCGGTTGCAAGGAACTCATGGCAGGTTTGTCACATGGACAAGGGGTCTTGAGTGTGGGGCTTGGCTCTGTTGCTGTTTAGAGTAACCAGTTTAACTCTGAGTGGGGTACAGCAACTCTGCAGGGTTTTCCCCTGTTCTGAGCCTCGCCTCAAGGCTTGGTGCACCAGGAGCCAGCGTTACTCATGCACTCCTTCCCACCTGATGGTGGGTATGGGCTACAGCACCCAACAAAGACCCTTTCAGCAAGCACAGCAGCATGGCAGCATCGCCACCCATGCCATCCCCACGAGGTTTAAGCTTCCAAGTCCACCAGCCGCTCACCCCCAGCCCCTCATTCCATCCAAGGGAAAAGGGGGAGAACAAAAAAAAAGAGAAAACATTAAAAAAAAGAGGAAACAAAGCGGGAGAGGAACCAACAGAAGAAACCCCTCTAGATATTCACTGCTATCTACGCCCAGGCTCTGGGAGCGCGGCCTGCGGGCGGTGTCAGCCCGCACGGCTTAGGAGGAGGGCGCCGAGGTGGGCTTCTCCTCCCGGGACACGGGGATGGGCCTCTCGCTGTGGCCGGCGTCCATGTTGGAGGGCACCTTGGGGCCCGAGAAGGTCAGCATGCCGTCGTTGGACAGGGAGCAGGTAATGGCAGCCTGGTCCACGTTGGCGGGCAGGCGGTACCGGCGGTGGAACTCACGGGAGATGTAGCCGTGGTCGTCCTGAGAGGCAGCGGGGAAGGGGGGGAAGGCGTGTCAGAAACCCTGCAGCCTGCCTGTGCCCCTCAGATCCACAACCACCCTGGCCTGTCGTGGCACAGGACCACTGGGCACACCTCTGCTGGGTTTAATTTTACAGGTCTGTAGGGGCAGGCGTCCCCCGTGGCACCTCCGGAGCTGCAAGAGCTGAGCAGAGCAGCAGGGAGGGATTTTGGACATAGGACTGATCCCTGGCTGGGGTCTGATTTGGACCTCTGATTTCAAAGGATGCTTGGAGACAAAGTCTGGAGGCCTGGGAAGGGAAAAGCAAGGTGGATGTGTGCACCCATGGATTTATTTACTAGGCTGCAATGCTGTGTCAGCCAAAGTACACAACCCTGGCCCCCTTCTTTTTTTGGCCAAAAGAAAGAGAAATGCAATTATTTTTTTAAAGTTGGCCATGAGAAAAATAACTGTATTAAAAAATACATACTGTTTCCAGGCTAGAGCTTTGTCTGGCCAAAAATGTGTATGAGAAGAATTAAACCCCTGCTGGTATAATTCACTTTTCAACCCCCACAGATATTTCCATGACATCCATGTTAAAAGTTTCCAAGCCTGAGGCACTTGGTTGGTTTTCTTTTGTTTTGTTTGCTCTTGCTTTTCTCTCCCAGATTGGCACATGAAAACTCTGTTTTCACTAAGGATTCTGGCTTATGAAAACTCAGCCAGGCTTCAGCAGCGCCAGATGATGTTCTGTGTCTGGCCCAGTGTTCTTAGTGAACAATGGGCATCGTCATCTGATGGTTATGGAAGATGATGATTGAAAATAAACAAAAGAGGGGTGGATTAGCTTGTTATTGTCAGATATCAGGTGAGGGCTCTACGGGAACAGGCCATGCCAATAATGACAATTCATAATTAACTCCTTCTTCTGATATATTCTTTTTTTTTTTTCCTTCAGCTGTTGGAAAGAAGGAAAACAGGAGCTGGGCTCCCCAGTTGCTCCACCAGCACGGTCACTTCCACTTACCTGCCTTTCACTATGCTTGCCATGGATTTCCACAAAGTCATCAATAATCTTCACACTCAAGTCTTCGGGAGAGAAGTGTTTTACGTCCAGCATGATTGTGAACTTGTCCCGATCAGACCTCACCTGAAACGAGCATTGTCACACAGTGAGCTCTGGGAGTGGAGGCAGCACCAACATCACCACAGATTAAAGGCTAAAAATGAGGTGGTCTGGCACTTTGTCCTTCTGTGACTATGGGCCTCTGGGGGGTCTTCTCCCCATTGCAGGGAAACAGGGACATGGAGAGGCTGTGGGAGGTGTCAGGGTCACCAGGAGGCCATGGCAGGTGTCTGCACCTTGGCCACAGCTTTGGGGAGAGGTGTTACTCCTTGCTGCTATTCTTGTGCCAGGGAGTCTTTAGCACTCAGTGACCTGCCAGATGGACCAGGCACAGAGAGGGGATGGAAACCAGTGTAAAACTCTCTGGCAGTACATGTTTTGTCCTTTCAGTGATTTATGATGTGGTTGTGGTCCTAGCTCTGGGAGGAAAGCAGTAAGAGAAGGCTACAGAAAGCACCTGTACCTGAATTTTGGATCATGGCCCCCGCAGCTACACATTGCCCTACAGTTCTCTTCAGAAAATTGCTCCATGGTCCTTCAGTGAGGGATTGCTAAAACCACTGAGCTCCCAAGGTGGAGAAGAAGGTGGAGAAACCTCCCACTTGCCAAGGTCCTCTCCCACGGCAAGCTGCCCTCACAGGCCCTTATTCTGGGAGCAGCCTTGCTCTTCTTTGCTACACATATGGCGGGCTCAGAGCAGCAAAACTTGTGTCAGAAACAACCCTCCACAGGAGCCAGAATGGTTCCTGTTTCTCCAAGGGAGGCTTTGTCCCCAGTAAGGGTTTCTCTTTGTGCCCAAGAAGGGGTGGGTGGGCTGTGCCTGGCAGTGAGTTTGGGATCTTCCTCGTCCCCTCACATGGGGTGACAGCAGTGTGAGATGTGGGTGGAGAGGAGCATCTGGAGGCATAAGGAGGGAGAGAAGGGAAAAGGAGAGGAAATCAAAGGGCCCTTACCTCTGAAATGCCCGACTCCAGCACGCTGCGGAACAGGGACTGCCTGTAGTAGGGGCTGATAGTGGAGGAGAACAATGGCAGGAGGTCATACTCAAAGAGACCCTCTCCAAAGAACTGGTCGAACAAACGGCTTGGAATGAGGGGTCCCAGAGCACGCTTGAACCAGGGGTGCTGGATGGTAATGTCCATGCTGCTGCTGCTGCTGCTGCTGCTGCTGCTGCTGCTGCTGCTGCTGCTGCTGCTGGGACCTGTGGCTGCGAGGGGAGGGCGGAAGGGGCAGAGCCGCTGCTGGGGAGACGGCGGTGCCTTGGCTGGAGTGAGCGGTGCAGCCCCAGGGAAGCTCCCCCTATTTATAGCGGCCCTGCAGAATGAAGGCATTAGCAGGATTCCTCTGGAAAGACATGATCTCATGATGGAGGCAACGTGGTCAGCAGAAACGCGGAGACTGACCTGGAAATGACAGTCTGGTTGGAACCCGTGCCAGATGTCCTGGAGGGATGATGCCAGGCAGCAGGCTGAGAGGCATGGGGTGCCCAGGGGTGCTGGCATGTCCCCTGTGGAACCAAGCAGGCTGAACAGGACACTCTGCTGGGCATCTCAAAGATGCTTGTGAAAGAGATCTGTGGATCTTCGTAACCTGACCTTGGGTTTCATTAATTTGCTTCTTTTCTGCCCCTCCATGAAGCAGAAACTCAATATTTCTTCCAAATAAATGAAACTTTCTTCTTCCAAGCAAGGAAAAAGGGTCTGATTCGGGTTGAAGAAGGGGAAACTTTTTTTGTAGCACGCTATAAAGTGCTTCTGCCACTCGAGAGGGGCCTGACAGCCTGGCACAGGGATCATGGCAGGGCTGGCAGGGAAGCAGGACTAGCAAATGATGCAGAGCATCATTTTTTGTCTGACAAAAAAAAACTTTAAACAAAAAGTCCTTCAGCAAAAGAAAGAAATGAAAATAAGCTTGGTCTCCGACCGTAACATCAGCCCAAAGCTGCTCTTGAGAGTGTCCTTGTTTTGATTTAGGACTGATGTGGGAGATCCATTTATCTCATGGTGTCACAGCACGGATCCTGCTTAACATGCATTTCTGGTTGCAGCTGTTTTTCATTTCTGTTCCACTTAAAGCCTCCTTTAAGGGGTCAGCTGGCACCCCGGGCTGCCGGGCCGTGGGCACCGTGCCCGCCGCCAGAGCCGCAGGCTCTGCCAGGGAGCTGAGGTGGCTGGGCAGGGACAGGGCAGCCAGGCAGCTCCACAGCAGGGCTCACAGCCTGTGGCCACGGCTGAAACCCCATTTCCATCACATCCAGAATGCAGGGATTGCGTCCCAGGAGCCTCTGAGCAGCAGAAGCGCCTGTGTTGGGAGCCTTGTGCATCTCAGCACCTTCTGCAGTCAGCAGAGAACAAAAGAAAAAGAGGAGAGGGCATTTCCAGAAGGCACTTCAGGTATGAGGGGCTGAATCATCCTCTCACATTGTAAGGGACTAAAGAAACCAAGGGTGGCTGAGATCCTGCCCTTTTCTTTGGGAGAAAACAGATCATTCCAGGCCAGAGGAAATAAACTGAGAAAAGCACTGAGGCTTCTCTATCACTGAGTGATATTCAGCTGAGAATCACCTGGCATCCAGGTACTGTGTGGTTCTGGAAAATCCTTGGCCTTGGAGGAATTGTAGGAACCAGAAGATCCTGTTATAGAGGTTTTCCTTCATAAAAAGCAAAAACTTGAGCAGAAAATCACCCCCAAACCACAGTAAAGACTGCTAAGAAAACAGACAAGAGCTTAGGATCCACCTTGAGAGACAGCATTGGCTCTCAAGCATTAAGGATTTTCTAAATTCAGGTTTTCTAAAATCAGGTATCAAAAAGAGATCAATCCTTCCTCAAGCCATGGAGGGAAAAACTTCAAGACCTAACCGCTATTTATTCCCATTTTACCAAAGCAGTCATTTAATTTGAGAAATTAAGGGAAAGCAAACAAGTCATAAAACGCTACCAAGATTTTCTTCAAGAACTCTGTGAGATTTGTCCTGTCAGAGGAAAAAAAATCTCTCCTCATCCAGCCAGTTCCAGAGACCTGCTAACCTGTATTTAGCCAACTGGCAGCAGTGATCTGATGTAAAGTGCAGGATAAGAGGAGAAATGTGCAGGATAAGAGGAGAAATGAGAGATACAGGAACAAGTTTGAATCCCAAAGCACTCACTGGAACACACAAAGCAAGTTATTTATTTGGCTGGTAGAGGAACTGTGGGAACTGTGCTCACACAGAAAGTGGGAGAGATTCAGGGATCTGACAGATCATTTGGGTGAGGGGTGAATGCCATCCCTAAAGTGTGTTGGGAAGATCCTTTTTGTGTTTCCCAAACCAGGGGTTATGGCAGGAGCACAGGGAGCAATGCACACTGAGGCAGGAGCCTCTCAGGGCATCCTCCAGTCCTTACAAAACTGCCAAAGCCTTGAGCTCTGATCTCCAGCGTGTTCCCCAGATTATTCCCTGGATTACTGAGGCCAGGAGGAAGGAGGGAGCCCAGGTTGCTCTAAGCCAAATCCAACCAGGCCTTGAACACTTCCAGGGATGGGGCAGCCACAGCTTCTCTGAGCAATCTATGCCAGAGCACTCTATATGTTCAGTTTCATATTCATTTTTATATGAAATTATTATGATAATTTCAGATAAAATTCAGTTGAAGACATACTTCTCATTTTTCTCTACAGAGCCAATTCCTTATGTACATTACCACACATTCAAATAATTGAAAAGCAGCAGCCAACTTTGTGGATTTATGTCTTTCCTTTCCTTTCTTCCACATTTTCATGGCTTTCCCTAGAATTAATCATGTCTATGTATCTTGGACAGACATTTTTGTCATTTGTGAGCAGAAATATTTCACTGAAATGTAAATTTCAATTTACAGGTTTTGTTTTGTTTTGTTTTGTTTTCTGATGCAGACTTCACAATGCCTGCATGCCTCTAGGAAAAAAAAAAAAACCACCAAAAAACAAAAACCCAAAACAATCTCCTGAGATGCATCACATCTAAAACCTGTGTGTCCTGTTCAAAAGAGTTGTCCATGGTGCCTGTCCAGTCAGTGGAGGGACAGATGCCTCCAGATCAGGTCATCATGTGGGTGGGCAGGAAAGGTGAAATGAGACCCCTTCCAGCAGTGTCTGTATCTCAGCAGGGAGCTGAGGAGGCAATTCTAATTCTCATCTCCTTCTGGACAAAGCAAAGGTGGTGAGATGAATCCTGCCCAGTGAGAATTTGGTATGAGAAGAGAAGGTGATCATTTTGCACCGGTTCAGCAGACCAGACCTCACAAGACACGCAACATTTGAGCATCATTATCACCTGCTGAGCAAAAGCAGTGAGATTTGTTGGAGGAAATTGAATGGAATAAAATGGAAGAAAATGAATGCATATGGTCATGAGCACACCCAAGAGCAATGCATCAAAGGCAGGTTTTTCCAAAGCTTCATTGCAAGTTTAGAATGTGAGTCAAACTGAGAAAATCCTCCAGAATGTTCTGGTGTCCAGCTCACCTTTGAAATAATCCCTTCCTATACCATGATGTGCAATTGCCAGCATGTGAGTGAGACATTTAGTAATGGATATTGCCCAGGACAAACTGAAGAAATCCCAGACCACGTTCCTGAGTGAAGCTGCCATCAGCAATTAGGCACAGCCCTTGCTTGTGTTCAGCTGCTCTCAGTTTGTCTGCATGACTGACTCCCACCTCCCCATTTCCAGGAGAGCCCAGGGCTGTCTCCAACCCCCTTGCCAAGCTCTGTGCAAGCCCAGGGGGAAGAAAAAAGCAAAAACTGAAGTGGAGTAGTCACTGCTCAGGTGTAGAGACTGGTGAGCAGTGACTGTGGAGGGTTTGTAGGAGATGCTGAAGTGCAGATAGAACGGGGGTTCCTGTTCCCAGCTGGTTTGTTGCAGCCCCAGGAGAGCCAAGAAAGGCAGACTCTGCTCTGACCTGCATTTCCCCTCAAGTCAAGTGTACCCTGTCAACCTGCAGAGGATGCCATGGAGGGAAATACCATGAGAGACCTAGCCCCTCATTTATTGCCATTTTACCAAATCAGTCAACTTCAGATAGTTCTCACAGAAAACAGGAATGCATCCCAGTGCTTCTTCTTTCAAATATACATATCAACCCCCAAAATACAACTACACTCATTTAAAAGTCCCCTCTGTTTCAAAGTCAGCTGCTTAGTGATGATATAAGGAATTGAGCAATCTCTGGCAGTATATAACGATAAAATTGTCGCAACATGCCAGTCAGACTGTTTCCACTTCATAGAAAGCTATGAGTTACAAAAACAAGATCATGAGAGGGACACAAAACTAGAGTAAACAATAAAGAGATTTTCTTCCTGCCACTCTTGCTGTGATGGAAAATACTACATAACGTGTAAGAAAGCTGGTGAGTGGGGAAAAGAAACAAAAGACCACGTTTTTCTTAATCTTGGATAGACCAAGGTTTGGAAAGGATGCAAGAAGTCAGTATGAAGTCATAGAAGTCAGAATGCAAGCAGTCAAGCAGAAAGGGCAGGCTCACTCGTGGTTATCAGTTCTGGCTGCTAAGCACTTACTAAAATCCCTAGAAATTATCACAGAGCATTTGTTTCTATCTTTTCAAGAGAAGAGCCATTTCTTTATAAGACTAATTCCCTGTTCCTCATGGCCAGGAGCTTCAAACCTTTCCACCACAGTGGACCTGGGATGCTGATGGAATAATCTCACTGATTATAACAGCAGTGAGACTCATTTTCCTCTCCACCATGGAAAGACACCATGGAGAGCAGGAGAGCAGTGATTCTGATGAGTTCTGAATGCTGTTGATACCTTGCTAAAGTTTGTAAAGGGTGGGAGGAAGGGAGGCCACGTTATCAGTGCAGTTTGCACGGTGCTTATCTGGGGTTGGGGCTGCAGGGCAATGTAGTGAGATGTCTGGCATGAGAAATGGCAGCTGCTATTTTTTTTTTAATTAGATTAATTAGTGATCATTATTAAAAGCAGAGAACACTTGAAAACAACTCTTGGGTGATAGTTCACAGCAAAAATAGAAGCCAGTTAGTGGGAGGGTCACTACATGCTGAGCACCTTTGAAAAAACACAAACAAAAAAACACCACCAAACTGGGCTTGCTTTCCTTTTACAGAGAGACCAGGATATCCCTGCAGAACCCTGCAAATTCCCATGCCTCTCAAACAGCCCTGAGCTGCCCAGCTGGGAGCAGGGGAGCAGCCCCTGTCCTCCAGGCTCTGGGCTGAGCTTGTCCTGGTGCAAACCACCACAGCTCTCCCTTCCCTGGCCTCTGCAGCTCCTGCCCCAGGAATGGTCACCCCTGTACTCCAAGGTTTGTCCCAGGTGCTCCCCACTCATGCTTTTGTCCCACAGGAACTGTGGCTGCAAAGTTGTTGAACACCAAAGCTAGGGAGGGAACAATCACAGCTGGGGACAAGTCGTGGAGGGGACATTTTTAGTTTTCTACTGACAAAAAAAATCTTCACCTCGCCATTTTTAAGGCATAGTCCTCAGTTTTATTGCTGAACTTGATAATTCTTTTTCTACTCCAACCTCTCCTTTTCACCCATTTTAGAGGATTGGGGCAATTTTCATTTTACAGTTTACAGCAATCCACTGTGAGCTTTACAATTCAGCTGTACAGGGGAAAAGTTAAACATCCACTCTACTTATCCTAAGACTGATATTTATTTTATCTAAAGAATTTATATAATATCAACAGTCTGCCTTGGTGCAGCCAAAGAGGCTTAAAAAATTACTAGCAATCCCTTTTTTCCACATCAGAGCCCACATCCTAAACACTGAACAAATCCCATCAGTGTTTAGGGCACATAATATCATTGTTGTCAAATCAATGGTGAATTTACGTGCTGCTAATCCTTGGCACTTAGTCAAACAAGCTCAGCAAGTTTTAGCAGCACAATGCATTTTATGTTTTCATCAATGGATTTGCATAGGGAGTGAGGGATGCTCTCTGCTTCCCAGCAGCTCCCAGAGAGTGGGAGATGTGGAGAAGCATCTCACACACACCCAGAGAGCAGCAGAACGGGCACAGGAGCAGGTTTGGAAGTTTACAGCTGCTAAGCAGTGATGTTTCTCTCCATCTGTAGACCTCAGGTGAGCATCATCCTGTAAAACGACTTGGCAGAGGTACAATTTCAGCCCTTTTCACTCCCCTGCTCCTTTCTTTCAATAAAACCATCTCACTGGCAGCTCCTCAGAGCTTGCTGCTGAGAGTTCCCCTGCCCTGCAACCAGATCTCATCTCTGCACTTTCCATGGCCCCTCGTCCTGCTGCATAAAATATTCCCTTGGCTCTGGAAATTAGACCCATTTTTATTTTCATACCTGAGAGTTTTGAGAGCGTAGGGTTGTTTTGTGACCTGATGTTTACTCTCCTAAAGCAAATAATTATGGGAAATGATGCAACACCTTGAGGAATCAAAATCTTGGCTATTTTTCAGAAGAAAGGAGAAATTATGTCCATTCTTGGTTTGGTGTGAACCTCAAAAGAAAAAAAAAATCTATCTATCTATCTATCTATCTCTTCAGATTGAGACCTCGCAAAAAATAAATCCCAACTTGCCATAACTTTGAATTCAGAGAGTAATTTTCTTTTTCTTCCAGTGTTCTTGACTGTTTATGTGTGGGTTATTTCTTCACAGTCCACATGAGCATTCCTGCACTGAGCAGCTCATCCTACAGAGCCTGTTGCAGGGTGATCATTTGAAATTTTCTTCTCCAAAGGGTTGATACCCAGCCTTTGCACTGGGAAAGTGTGGAATACAGGGAGGAGTGGGTAGGCAGAAAGAAGAGTGGGTAGCCAGAAAGAAAAGTGTCTTTATCTGCTGGTGCAGGGGAAGTGGTGCTGAGGTAGTGGGGAAGGAGAGGCAGGAGGAGGAGGAGGTCTGGAGGAAAGAAGATTGGGAGAGAAGATTCCATGGAAAGAGAGGGATCTGATCAGGACAAGCAGCTCTGTAAAAGGCATTCTGCAAACCCTGCAGCCACCTGGTGATCATTGCAGTGAACAACCCAGTCGTGGTTTGAGTCTGCCTCTCTCTGTCTGAGCAGGGCTTGGTGGGGAAGCACTAAACATCAAATGCAGACACCATTGCATGAATCATTAAGCCACCCAGGAAAGCTCCAAAAATTGCCTGATTGCAGGTGATGCTGCAGTAGTTGTTCATGCTCAGGTGCCATGGAGGACTGGAATTGAGCTGTTTATGAGTCAGACTGGCTTGCAGAGATGGTGGATGGGGCAAGAAGGCAGTACCAGATTTAACAGAGATGTTGATGAAGGGGGTTTGGACAGGCAAGGCTTGTTATTGATTCAGGCTGGAGGTACTGAGAGACCTGCTGGTACCACAGACACTGAAACCAGCTTGATTCTCCAGCTTCTGTGTGTGTACACAGGCTACCTGTACAATTAGGTTCTTTAAAGTTAAACTAGAAAACCTACGGTGGCTGAACAGCACACACCCAGACACTGCTCCAGGGAGCACATCCCTTCACAGCAGTGAACCTCCCTGAACCTCCACCAGGTCCAGAAGTACCTGTGCAGCACCACAGGATCTGCAAATCTCCGCGTGCTGAGGAGAAACACAAAACAATCACATTAAACTTTTATCTGGGACCCACTCTGGTCATCCAGCAGCCTAACTGAGAGCAAAAAAAAAAAAAATCAACACCATCTCTTGATGGGATAATGATCCCTGTCCCTCACGCCTGGATGCCAGATGAGTCTGCTGGGGTGGCAGCTGCCCGGTGACTTGGAGAATTTATTTTTACAGTAGTTCAGTGATGGGAACCTCAGGAAAAAAAAGAAAGAAACAACACCCCTTGGCAGAGAAAAGACCCTAATGAATTTGTCTAAGCTGCTACCAAATCCTCTGGCTGGATTTGTGTGTGCTCATGTGAGGATGAGCATTAGCAGGAGGGTGGTGGAGGGTGGTGGAGGGAGGATTAGCGCTCAGAGCGGGCAGCAGAGCGCCCAGCGCGTCACCGCGTCCGGGTCTGACCCTGCACAGCTCCCCAGGGGCTGCACACCACAGGCTGTGGCTGCCTCACATCCCCAGAGCACAGAAAGAGTCACAGAGAGCCAAAATTCCCCCTGATGTCTCTCCTTAAACAGCTTGTGAGGCAAACAGCATGCATGGGCCAGGCTGGAGCATGCTCCAGGGGAGAAGACGCAAACTGAGGGATAATCGGGCTGGAGAGCATCACATTTCCCAGACTTTAACCCACAGCAGAGTGCTCAGGTGTGGGCCCCACATTTTTGAAGCCTGAGAATAGCTAGTTTTTCCAAGGGAGACTTTTCAACAGTTTTTCCTTTCCCAAACAACTTCGTGTAAATAACTATTCTTCCCGTAACATTTCTAAGTAAACAATATTTCTTTCCTGTAACAATCTCTCTCCCAGGTGTTGTTTGTGTTATTTAACCAATGGAAAGAGGTGTCCATCCTATGGACAAATAATGTGATTTTTTAGTGCAGCATGTTATAAAAAGGCTGAATGAATTGTAAATAAAGCCTTCTGATTTTCTTCTGCCTGCTGACTGGAATCAAGCGTCTTTATTTCGTGTCCAGTAGTGACACTCAGGGACAGCAGATGGGATCATTGGTGTTGCTGATGCTATACCAGTGGCCATGGCTCTGCTGTGTATAATTAAGGTTAAATGATAAAGATTGTCACAGCATCTGCAGTCTGAAACAAACCCTCTTTCCATTTTCACTTTTTTTTTTTCCTTCCCAGATGTTTTATGCATTTTTTCAGAAGGTCATAACCAGGGGACCAAATACAGTGAGGGAAAACAAGCAAACAGAAAAATCCCTGCTGCAGCTCTGAGTAAAAGGAATAAAAGAATTTGTATGTTAGTTCTGGGGAAAGTGGTGCAGTGGAGGGGAGTTGCAGCTGTGGGTGCAGTAACAGGAGGGAAATTCAGAACAATCATTTTTAAATGCAAGGTTGCCAATCTAAACTTACAGCACGCAAACATAAAATTATTTGGATAACATTGCTCACTCCCTAGACTGACACAGTTACCTGTAGATCACAGAGGGGCTCTTCAGTGACCCAAAGAGGGTGCTCTCAGTTATAAAGGTTTAAATAATGCACTTTATGATCAGCTGTGGATGGAGGAGAATGGTTCTGGAGCCTTCTCATAGCTTTCAGGCAGATGAGCAAATAAAACTGCAGCCCGTGGCCCAAGGCTTGGTGTTCTTTCTCCACCTAGAGCATGACAGGAGGACTGTTCTGCAGCCACACAGAGAGATATGAGAGGTAACTCTCCTTTAGTGATATCCACTGTTTTGCCACTGACTGAGTGTGTTCAACCTTCCTTTTTACCTCCAAAGGTCACAAAGTCTTGTCCTGCTCTCACTCTGACTCTCTAGTTTTATTCACCAGGATATCTGTGTATTTCTGTGCTGGAGAGAGAATAAAACTTGTCAGTGCTGTTCAGTCTTCCCCTGGGTCTGTGCTGCTTTAGAGACCTGTTCCAGGGTTCCTAAGAGAGCTGGTGCTTCTAAAGAGCTGCCTGCTCTTCCCAATTGAGTTAAAAGCAGGCCACCATTCTCTGGAGGACATGAAGATTTCACTTCTTTTATGTCCCTGTTGTGCCCATCCTCTTCCTGTCCCAGCCTGTGCTGGAAGCTGGCTCCTGCCCCAGGGATGACCCAAGCCTAAGAGGGATAAATTAAATCATCCCAATGGTAACAAAATGTGGTGCTGGGGGCTCCATCAGCTCTGCTCCTCTCCAGGGTGGGCATGACTTCCCAGGTGGAAGGAGAGTTCCCTACCATCAAGGAGACATTCACATTTTGGTGCTGATTACCCTGGAAAGGGGAAAAGGGGATCCAGGCATGACCACATTGCCTGTAGTTGTGGGCCTACTCAAAAGGTGTCTAAAGAAGGCATCCACAGAGAGCAAAAGGACATTTCCCTATGGGAAAAGTATTCCACATCTCACTGTGACACACAGCCCCCTTCCTCCTGCTCTTCCAACCCACACCACTAAATTTAGCGAGCCCCTGTGCACTCTTGTTTCTCTTCTCATGCACCATCTTCTTCTGGAATTTGGGGATTTATTTTTTTTTTTCTGAAGACAAGAGTTTCAAAAGGCTCCTGGGAAAGGGCCAGTCCTTCAGCCACTCTGCACTGCTGCAGCTGTGACATTTATTTGCAAGCCTCTGTCCTGGTTCAGGGGGATGGGTTATCTCCACCTTCAAAGATCCACTTTGGTGGAAGAAATAAGCAATCAGCCAAGAGAATATCTGCTGTGATCAATAAAATAACAAAAAAGATTGGCATGTATCTTTAAGAAAATGAGAATAGCCTTCCCAAAAACTGCATCTGTCCCTCTGGGATTCCCAGAACCTGATAATTCCAGGCTATGGGAGAAGTGCAGCCCTTGTAAGGACGTGTGATAAATGTCTTCCCACCAGGCAGAAGGGACATTTCTCCAGTGAATGTTATTCCAAGGGTTTGGACATGGCTGCTCCATGGCTTACAGCAGTTGGCAAGGGCTTTTTATCCCCATAAACTGTAGTGCAGGCAATTTTTCCAGTGTGTTCACAACATATCAGCCTTCAGCTGAGATCACAATATGCTCTACATCCATTTAACATCTATTCCCAGAGGTTGCCACACTGCAGAGTTGGCTTTTCCTTTACAAAGCACTCAGGCAAATCATGCTCCAGGGTCTGAAAATCTGCGCTGGCTCTGGAAAAGCTTCAGCGGGGTCGTTGTTACCATTCCCAGGCACCTGTAAAAGGCTTTTCCAAACCTCTGGAAAGCACCAACACCCAAACTGGTGACAAGATGACCTGAATTAATCAGGAATCTCATCCATCCCAGCAAGTTCTCAGTTAGCTGTAATCCCCTACAGAAGGGACAAACATAGGTGCCTCATTCTCACCCTTAAATCACATCTGATTTTCAAAATGTTCATATCCCAGCTCCTTTCGGTCCACAGACAATTAGATTTCCGCAAGCAGCCCCCAGGAAATGGGCCACATTCTTCTAATACCTGGCACAAATAGGAAAAGGCGGGGGAAATCGCGCAATCAACCAAACAAAAGAAGGTGCAAAGCAAAGAGCCGAGGTTTCACAGGAGCTGCTGCCTTGTTTCACACCTCCTTAGTTTATGTCCCAGACCGCAGTACCCTTTGGAAGTATTGGCTTTAAAGTGTCCCTGCAGGATGGCTTCTCTACCTGGGCTCATTCCCTAAACCCTTCCAACCGCAATGGGAAATTCCACTCCAGAACAAAGCTTTGTTATGTGACCCTCGGTCTAAAGCCCTACACTGAACAGAATCCAGATCTGAAAATCAGACTGAGCTCTCCTCAGCCTGGGAGCCTCCTGTCCTCCCACATGTGGCATGTTCTGCCCTTGGCACCAAGTGCTCCACCAGCCCCAAAGTGTCACACACACACATCCCAGCTGGATCTGTGCTGCAGGTGGCACTCTCTGCTCCCCTGGCCACAGGGATAGGCTAGGGATGGGGAATCACCAGGAAAAATGAACAGAGCAGCAATTTTTTCTTTCATGATCTTTAGCTGGATGTATGAGTGCTCACTCAGGACCAGACACATGCTATCTACCACATCCAAACAGAGTGAGCAGTGACAGCCTGTAGGATTTGACCTCGTTAATCCAGCTATTTTGTAGAATATGTAATTAGACAGCAGTTGTAGGTGAGCCTGCATTGATATACCTGCTCAATACCCAAGCACTGCTAACAGGACTTTTTTTGCAGCCGTGATTTTAGGACCATTTCTGGTCTAGAAACACAGCAAAATTCCCATGACATCCCAGTGAAGACAACTGCTTAGGAAAGCAGTTTATATGGGGGGAAAAAAACAAGCAGGCTCTTTTGCAGGCATTGGCATACAGATTAATGTGGCATGGATCTTGCCTTAGGGTGCTCACTGCAGCTGCCCATTGAGAGAAAAAAAGAGAGAAAAAAAGGGCACAGAGAGCCTGTGTGGAAAAGGGTTGGGGTGGGCATGTGCTGCTGCTCTGCCACCACAGAGATGGAAGTGGTTGGGTGGTTGGGTTTAATGACTGCCACAGAGGTAAACCACGAGTCCTTCACCTTGTGGAGGTGATTCCCCCATTCACAGAATCCCAGGATGGTTTGGGTTGGAAGAGACTTTAAAGATTGCCTTGCTCCAGATCCCTGCCATGGGCAGGGACACCTTCCACTAGACCAGATTGCTCAAAGCCCCATCCAGCCTGAACACTTGGCCTTGGACACTTTCAGGGATGGGGAAGCCACAGATTCTCTGGGCAGCCTGTGCCAGGGCCTCACCACACTCACATAAAGAACTTCTTCCAAAAAATCTAATCCAAATCTCTCCTCTTTTAGTTTAAAAACAATCCTTCTTGTTCTATCATTGTCTGCTTATATACAAAATCAGACTCCCTCCTTTTTATGAACTCACTTTAAATACTGAAAGGCCACAATAAGAACACAATAAGAAGGTTCCCCACAACCTTCTCCAGGTTGAACAACCCCAGCTCTCTCAGCCTGTCTCTACAGCAAAGGTGCTCCTGTCCCTGCATCATCTTTGTGGCCTCCTCTGGACCTGCTCCAACACATCTCTGACTTTCTTTTGCAAGGATCCCAAATCTGGATCCAGCACTGCAGGGGGGTCTCATGAGGGTAGAGTAGAGTGGGAGAATCACCTCAACTGGCCTGCTGGAGACCCCGATTTTTTTTTTGCAACCCAGGACTGGGGGTTTCTTTTCTGCACATGGCCACCTCATGTCCAGCAGCATCCCCAAGTCTTTCTCTGCTGCTCCCAGTAAATTCTTCTTCCAGTCTGTGTTCATGTCTGGAATTGCCCTGGCCCAGGTGCAGCACCTTGCACTTGGTCTTGTGGAACCTCGTGAGGTTCTTGTGGTTTCACTTCCCAAGCTTGCTCAGGTCCCTCTCCTCTGCATGGCCCTGTCCTTCCATAGTGTCACCTGCCCTGCTCAACTTCCCATCCCCTGTAAACGTGCTGAGGATGAGCTGGATTCACTGTCTGTGTCACTGGGGAAGCCATGCAGGAGCCCTGAGAGACACCCCTCATCCCCAGCCTGGAGCTGCACATGGAGCCAGCACACAACTCCCTGGCTGTGTCCACCCCAAGGTGGTGAACAACCTTGTCACACACCTAGGATGCCACTTCCTTCAAAAGAACTTCTTCTACACTGGGCTTTCAAATACTGTAGGCAATGCACACAATTCCTGGGCCAGCAACTGCTCGATTTTTTCAGTAATGTCTAATGTTCCATGTCAGGTACAGCCAGCCACTTTCAGCCTCTGCTTAACAACCTCTTCCCTAGAGGTGTGTCAGGCCCATGGAGAGATCCCAAACAGAGGCAAGGACTCAGGTGGATCCTGCCAACCCCTTGCTGCAGGCTCCCTCCAGTCTAACTGCATCTCCAGCACTTTTATCTCTTGTTTTGTAAAGAAGTAAAGTAAAGAAGACAGTAAAGAAATAAAATTCAGGCCCTTTCTGGGGTAGATGAGACCTGGAAAAATCACTGGGACCTGTGAGACCAGCTCACTGAGACTGCAGCCACCACGGTTCTCAAGTCTCCTGAGCTGTGCTGGGTGATCCTGGAATCTCTGGGATCAGGCTACAGGGAGTCTGGGAGCTGGGGGTGGGCAGAAGGGGTGAGGGACCCCCAGGTCCCTTGGCAGCTGCCAACCCAGAGCCAGCAGCTGTCCAGGCTCCTCCACAGGGTCCATGGGGAGGATTTTGGCCCTTCAGTACAGCAAGATGCAAAACAGGCCAGAGAACTGAAATCAGCAGTGCACATCTGAGCTCAATGAGTGCCAGGGGCTGCAGGAAAGCTGTTTCAGGTGCAGTGGTAAAAAACCTTTCAGCAGCATTAATGAATGCTCAGGGAGACTGTTTAATTTGGGCTAAATGGCTGAGTAGCCTCATGCCAGCTGTGCCTTCAGCTGCCTTGCCCTAGCACAGTTCAGGTTCCTTCTGTGTGACACTGTCACCTTCCAGCTCTCTCATACCAACAAAGTTAACAGGAATCGGTGCTCTCACTTGTGGTTGTTTTAAACAGATTTTGATCTCGTGGGAAAACTGCTGTCTAGTATTACTCCAGCATTCAGTATTGCCCTGCTCTGAAATCAAACTCCACAACTGTGCCCCTGGGAAAGTCCCTTTGTGTTTTGCTAATCCAGAGTACAGCAGATCCTTCCCAGGAGGACCCAGGCTGTGCAACACCCGCAGGACATTTCAGCAGCCCTCCAGTGTTGCGTGGGTTTCCTGTAACAGATTTACACCCCAAGTGTTGCTTCCCAAGCTGGTGTTACTTCAGCTAGAGCTGCTCCACAGTGCTAAAGCAGTGTGGTTTAGTATGGTTAAATGCTATCGACCTTGAGCCCTGCTCTGCAAAAACACAGTTCTGCTGGGTGTTGTGAACATCCACTTCTTGCTAAGCTCCAGGGAAATGCTTTAAGAGCATACAGCGACAACACTGACCCTTTCTTTTTTTTTTTCCCTCTAAGCCTCATTGCTTCCTTAGTCAGGTGGCAGCAAAGTCTGTTGTTGCAGTGACTGCCCTGAAATTAAGAGCTAAAACAACAACGGGAAGAATTCACACGAGGCACTGCAGCCCCTGAGCTGCGTCAGAGCCGGCAGCTTTGATGCCTGAGCTTTCACAGGGCTGACTAAACAGATCGATTAGATCTGCATCAGCCATCCTGCAAGTCATAATTGGAAAATAATATTTTCACAGGATTACAGCTCCTTGCTTTGAAAACAAGCAGCTTGACTTTAGGTAAAATTTTCCAAGGTACCTATGAGGTGCGGAGAGCAGAGCCTGGCTTCAGCTCTGTCATCAGCTCTGAAGGGTGATGCTGGCAGTGGAGAAATGAGAGCTTGGGCTCAGGCCTCACCTCAGGCTGCCCCTCTGAACCTGTCTGCTGGCAGGTTTCCACTGCCATTGCTTTCTGCCTCTTCACCTGTGGTAGGTAAGGCACAAACACAGCCCCATGTGCAGGTTTACCTGTTGTACATCCGTGTGTTCACACCACACATCCTGACCAGCACTGGCCCCCTCCTCCTGCTCATGTTGGGAATGATTTGTGGGAAGGCAGGATGAGCACAGCACAGCACAGACACCTGGCCAGTGCAGCTGTGCAGGGCAGAGGGAAGCCCTGGGAGCTGAGCAAAACCCCATGGCAAAACTGAAGTCTCCTTGCCCAGCTCTGGCTCCCTGGGGAAGCAGGAGGGGTTCCAAGCAGTCTCCATGGAGCTCAGTGGCTTCCAGAGGGGCTGCTGGCTGTCACAGGATGCTGCAGAACAGCAGAGCTCACACTCCACACAAAGCAAGGAGCTCCTGTTTTCACCCTGTGAGCTCCTGAGCGGATTCCCATTCCCTTTCAGGGCCTCTCTGTGGCCATTCTGCTTCTCTCTGCACCAGGAGATGTCACCTCACACTCAGGCAGGTCTGGTAACTCTTTCCTAAGGGCTGCCATGCCAGCAGCTTTTCCCAAATTATCCCTCCCTCCTTCCCCTAAATGAATCCCACACCTGGGTCCTTCACAAGTGTCTTCTGTTCCCCCAGGATCCCCACAGCTCCAAGATGACACAGCAGGGCCCCCCTGGCATCACCCAGCATCTCTGTCCTGAGCTGAATGCAGGCAGCACAGCCCTTGGCACCTTGTTTCACATGCAAGAAAGACGGAGGCACAAAATTCCTTGTGGGATGTACATTCCAGAGGTCCCTGCTGCTCAGAGGGTTCCTGGTGGGGACAGGGCAGCAGCAGCTGCACCGGGGAGAGCCCACACTGCAGAAACCACCCCGTGGAAGCAAATCTCCTGGAGGAGAGGGGTTCTGGAGGGCAGGGGTCACTCACAGTCCTGCTCTGGGCTCTGCTGTCCCCTTGATGCCCATCCCGGCTCCTGATGCCGGCAGCAGGGTCCTGGCAGGGAACGCTGCCCTGGATCGCGTCCAGCTCAGCTCCTGCCGAGGATCTGCAGGCTCGGAGTCCTTCCAGCCCAAAGCCACAGGAGGGAGCCCCAGCAAAGCGAATGGAAAGCTGCTGCCTCCATCTCAAACCGTGCCTTCCACCCGGGCATCCCCGGCCAGCATCCCTCCTCCGGAGGATCAGTCCGTGTGGGGGCCATGGACAGCGGCACCTCTGCTTCAGGAGGGGCCCCTCACACACCTCAGGCTGCTCTTTGCTAAACCACAGGGCAGAGCGATGCAGAAAGCTTTAGAGCCCTCATGGAATACCTGAGCCACAGCCTCTCCACCTGCAATTCCTACCCTGGCCTGGCCCAGGACATCTCCCAGGGGATTTGGGAGATTGGATTTGGGATTTTGTCTGACCCAGGGAAGCAGCAATGAGCCTGCTGTGGGTGTATTGTGCCTTGCCTTTCTGCAGGCTGTTATGACTGGGCCCTAAACAAAGATATTTCTGTAAATATATTTCAGGATAAGTCTGGCACAATCCCTTTTTTGTGAATGTGCAGCTATGAGCAGAGTTCAACTGCAGGCAGCAAAGGGAATCTGCAGGAGGTTTCTTCCCCTCCTACAACAACTTCCTCTGATACCCCTGCTCTGGTTCTCTGGCAGAAACACCTGCTATTTTTAGATGTAATAATTGCTGATAAAAACACTCCACTGTGAGGGTACAGTCCCATGACAGGCTTGAGCTGAACAACTTGGCTGATACAGAAGGGGAGAAGCCCTTTCTTTCTTTCTTTCTCTCTCTCTCTCTTTCTCTCTCTCTCTCTTTCTCTCTCTCTCTCTTTCTCTCTCTCTCTCTTTCTCTCTCTCTCTCTTTCTCTCTCTCTCTCTTTCTCTCTCTCTCTCTTTCTCTCTCTCTCTCTTTCTCTCTCTCTCTCTTTCTCTCTCTCTCTCTTTCTCTCTCTCTCTCTTTCTCTCTCTCTCTCTTTCTCTCTCTCTCTCTTTCTCTCTCTCTCTCTTTCTCTCTCTCTCTCTTTCTCTCTCTCTCTCTTTCTCTCTCTCTCTCTTTCTCTCTCTCTCTCTTTCTCTCTCTCTCTCTTTCTCTCTCTCTCTCTTTCTCTCTCTCTCTCTTTCTCTCTCTCTCTCTTTCTCTCTCTCTCTCTTTCTCTCTCTCTCTCTTTCTCTCTCTCTCTCTTTCTCTCTCTCTCTTTCTTTCTCTCCTTCCTTCCTTCCCTCCCTCCCTGACTCCTTCCACCCCATCCCTCCTGATTTCCCTCCCTCCTCCTGCCCTGTGTTCCCATCTGTGCAGTGCAGCTCCATTTCCCCGCCCTGATTCCAAGATAAAATTATTCAGTTCATTAACTTGGCCATTTGAGCCAGTTCAAGGCGCTCACGATGCAGCCAGGCCAGTGTGGGAGGTGGAACAAAATAAGCTCTGGGAGGGGTGGAGGGAACCCTGCCCCTTGCACCCAGGCTGAGCTCCTGTGAGCCAAGGCCCTGCTGTACCAGGAAACCACAACCAAATGCAGACAGGATGGAAACAAACAGAATTATGGCATGGGCATAGCAGATCTGCCAGCTGCTTTCCTGTGTGTAGTGGGTTGGTGCTGGCCAAGTGCCAGTGCACTCATGAAAATTGCCTCCTCTGACCCTTTGTCCTCCTCACCAAAAAAAAAAAGCTATTTCAAACTACCAGACTATGCAAAGAGCTTGTATGGGCTCTGGGGCACTGGAGAAGTCATTGGAGGAGAGATGTAACAAGAAAATTTCACTAAACTCTCTCCTTTCACTGCCTTTGTGTCGTCTTGGTCCTTAAAGTAGCCAAGGGCAGCAAGCAAGCAATACCTGGAGAATTTTTCAGAGTACTGAGAAAGGTCAAAAGATATCAGCTGCTACCACAAAATGCTTCCTCCAAACTGCCCAGGACAGCCCAGAGAGGAATTTCCCTCAAAGAAGCAGCTGGGTTTGCTTGTGAGATGGACTTTGATTATTTTCCAGCAAATCCTTTTGGCCCTTGGAATGTGGAGGTGGATCAGGGACAGCCCTGATCCACTGGGATAAGATAAGATCCACTGATCAGGCTGGGAGAGGAGGTGTGAGACAGGAGAGCCAGGATTACACTCACAGGGGCAGACACTGAAAGCAGAATAAAAGAGATTTTTCTTCTTTTCATGGTGAATAGAGATGCCATGTCCCCATGGCCACAGCACAGTGACACTGCCCAATTGCCCACATTTGGGAAAAGCACAGGGATCAGCACAGAGAGAGGGCAAGGGATGGGGTTCACCTTGAAAAAACACCTACATGGTTTTAAAGCTCTCCTGCCAGGCTGATATTGCTACAGTCTCTGCTGGCATCTTCTCTTCTAGGCCAGGCTAGCACATATCCTGAACAAAACTTGGAATTCCTGCCTAGCAAGGGGGGCTGCAGGGCTGTGGGGAAGCAGAACAGGGAGAAAACAAGTGATTTGCACCTAGATAAGGAGAGTGTTAACAATGGGGTAAAAAAAAAAAAAAAAGTCAAGAAGTTGTTCTGGAGGAGGCAGAAGTGAAATTGCAGCTGTGGGCACCAGGTGTTACTTGTGCACTGAGGCATGAAGGAGAGGAGACCACAAACACACCAGTGCTCACCAGAGTGCAGAATATTCCTCTTTCTGTCCCCTGCCAGGGCTCTCCACCCTCACTGCCAGCTAAGAGGTCTTTCTGCCTCATGTGTGAGGGAGGAGATGGAGCAAGTGCAGCCTCGTGAACCCATCATCTGAACCAACAAGGCTATCCCTAAATTCTTACCCTGATTCTGCTCGTCTCCTATCCACCTTAATGTTTGGAAATTCCCTGCTCTCTATGTCTCCTGTGTAAAGGAGGGAGGATGGCATTTTTGTCTAGTGTGCAAGCCCCTCTGGGCAAGGAGAGAGGGCTTTTTACAAACTGCCATAATGATGGCCTTGAGCCCAGACTGCTCAGCAGCTTGCTGGATGAAAGTTCTAATCACATCAAATATCGTGTTGAACTTAAAAGCCCTGCAACTTTATTAATTTTCCTAGTTTACAATTGTACAGCTCTCTCAGACAGCAACAGATAATAAATCAGCAGAGTTCCTAATCAGGGGTTGGATCTCAAAGCCTCTCCAAGGAGAAGCTTCCCTGAGACACACACATCCCTCAGCCACGCTCTGCAGTGCCTGCACTGCTGCTTCTCCAGGCTCTGACTCAGCATTTCCTCTCCTCTTCCCTGCCACAACTCCAACCCCAGGGGCTGTCCCTGGTGCCAGATTGCTCCAGTGCACCTTCAGCTTTCCCTAAGAATACTGGCAGGGCCAGAGCTCAGCTGAGGGTGGCCTGGGGACACAGAGAGGGTCTGTCCCCCCAGAGTCCTCCACACCAGGGCACGTTGCCCCAAAAGATGAAACAAAGCCACAGCCAGTCCTCCCCCAGACCCCTACAGAAGATCCCAAAGACCTCACCATTCTCTCTGCTGTGCTGTGCTGCCTCTCCTGGGGTTGCTATAATTAAGGATCTTATCAAGGACCTGCTTATATAACCATGGTGATTAGAGAAGTATAGGCATGCAAGTAGATTAGATGGGGTTACCAGCTACAGATCTGTTCTAATGTACACTGGCTGCCTTCTCAGATCAATTTTTTGACATTACATCTTAAATTGGTTCTCTCTCCTCACAGTTGTGCCTTGTTCAGAGAGGTGTCAAGCAGAGAGCTGGTAAAATTGTTCAGAGGGCTTGCTGGCTGTGGGTCAGTAATTATTCCTCCATTTGCACTGTTAGCAAAATCCCTTTAACCTGAAAACCAAGTCCTGTGCACTGGCCTGGAACTCCAGGAACCTCTTTAGCACATAGTTCTAGGCACTGGCAAAAAGAAAGTGCCATTTTCCAGTGAATGCTTCAAGTACTACATGTACTGACCCCCTGGATGTGTTTCTGTGTTTGTTTTAATTTTTTTTTTCTGTATCCAAGCACTGCTTTCTTTTGCTTCACAATTTTTTTTCTGCCTTTCCTCCTAGCTCTGCATCTCTTAAAACCAGCTGCTTCCCACCTCATTTTTTCTTCTCAGCCCTTTTATCTCCAGACCAGATCTGGGTGTTGTCACCATTTTGTCCTGGGTTGAGAGTTGTCCCAGTGATAACAATGAGCCTTAAGGAGGCAGAGCAAAACAGAGGACAGGCTGGGCTGTGGCAGCATTTAACCCAACAGATCTCAGTAATTTGGGGCAGGGAGTAACCTGCAGTAAATCACCACCCTGAGATTTATAGATAAATGTAAAAAAAAAGAAACATGGAAAAAGACTGGCTGCTGTTACTACACCGGGCAGAGATCCCTTCCCCTGACTCACACCACCACACAACCCAGCGTGCTTCAACTACTGAAAAAGTGTTTTGATTCCCCAGGAAAAATGTATTTTGACATATTTCAGCTGAAGGCTTTAACAAAAACATTGCAGCAAGGATCAATGTGAGTTTGTTGGAAGGAGCAGGGAGCAGCAGGGAGCAGGTGAGCTTTACATCCCTAAAGAGCACAGACAGAACATGGAGCAGCGCCAGGAGGATTGTCCCTGTCCTGAGACAGGTCACATCTCAAGCCAAATCAGGAATTGCAGGAGGTGTAGGGCTGGATGGGGCTTGGAGTGGAACCTGGTCTGGTGGAAGGTGTCCCTTGGAACGAGATGGTTTTTAAGGTCCCTTCCACCCCAAACCATTCCATGATTCTGTGAATGGTCCAACTGGAGCTGTGAGCTCTACAGAGTGTATTTGTTACTTCAGGGAATTCTAAAATACCAGAGATTATTTTTTTTCCTTGTCTCACACTGAGAGCCCAGTCTTGTTTTCCGAATCAGCAGAGTAAGTTTATTTGCTGTTGTGGTTTTCAGTGATGTACAGTACTGGAATCTTCCACATGCATTGCCACTCCATTGCAAAAATTCCAATTCTCTGGGTTCAGACCTGCAGCTTTTGGCCCGTAATTCCAAAAAACCTCCCCAAACAACGACCAGAAAGAATTAGGATCTACTCTCCACTCTGCTTTTAATTCAAAAGCATGTTTTACCTTATTTTATTTTATTAATTTAAGCCCCTTCAAAACGTGCTCCTCCCTTCCCGCCGCCTTTGAGCTAATCCCTTTATTCCAGCATTTGGAAGCCGCCACCGCCCGAACAGCTCTGTCCCCTCAGCCCCTGCCGGGGGCGGGACTCGAACCCGCGGCCTTGAGATTGCGCTCCCGTCCCGCAGCGCGACGCGCCCGGCCCCGCCCCG
>VXBR01008559.1:222767-245400 GCA_013400215.1 Cisticola juncidis
CTCCCCCCTTCCCCCCGCGGCTGCGCCTTCCTGTCGGGGCCGCTGGGGGCCGGAGCTTCCCGCCGCCTCTTGCCAGAAAGCGCCTCCTCCTCCTCCTGTTCCCCTTTTGTTCGTGTCCCTGAGCCTCGCAGCAGCCTGAGAGCTCCCGCTCTGCTGCAAGGACAGCGACTGGTTATTTCTCCCCCCTCCCCAGGGTGCGGAGGATTTCCCCGACTGCTGCATCCTGATCCTACAGGCTTCTGCCTGCAGCCTTCCACGCGTCCGGGAACGCCTCTAGTTTCTCTGGTTGTTGGAAGCACACACACAAAACCCTCCTAACGAAAATTTGGTCACCATCGGCCTGACCAAACCGGCGTGTTTTTCCACTCGTAAAAATGAAAAGGGGGCATCGATGTGCTGCTGGACTAAATTACTCTTGTCAGCCCCTGGCCGTGGGGCTTCTGCTCTGCTCTGTAGCGCTGCCATTCCAGGAAAGCAGTGTCGGCAGCCTCTCTTTTGAGCTCTGTTACTGTAGCATCCTTTCACACAAAGGAGATACATAGGAATTTAATGCACTACGGTTTCAGAGTTTTAATCAGGCATGAAATTCCTGTGCAGCTCTTGTTTTCTGTTAGAAAAAGCAAATGGAACCTTCCAGAAGGTGCTGAAGTTGGAGGCACTATTGGAAATTTTGTAGTTAGGTATTTCTTTTTGTTTCAGGTTAGAGTTCAGAAAAGACAGTAAGTATTTTATAATGCTAAGTGTTTGTTTTCAAAACCATAATGAAGAGTGAGCATGTTGCAATTTTACAGTAGAATGCTTTGCTAGAGATCAGATGTGCTTTAGTACTTTAATAATTCTCCCCTCCATGAGTTGATGTTGATTACACAGGATTGTGGAAAAGAATTGGTGTTAATTATGGGAATAATAACTTTTCTTCCAGGAGAATTTTAATATTTCACTTACCCATATATAGCCCATGATAGTTTTCTTGCCCTTCAGAATTTTGCATTTCCCTGTCAAGGTAACTAAATTCCTTGTGGTTTTCTTTCATCATTCTGTGTGAATTACACCTTTTTGTGGTAGTTTTAGTAACATTTCTAAACCTGGATCATTATCAAGATGTCATGAGATGGATCATTCAAGAAAAGCCTGTGGTTTAAAACAAAAAGCAGCTTGCTCTTAAAATCATTAATTATATTCATGGAAATGCCTTAACTAAATGGATTTATTTTGCTTATGTGTATTCTTTCTGTAACGTGGTTTTCTCTTCCCTGAGTTATTTCGAGTGCTGTGTTGGTAGCAGCCTGAGTTACCTTTAGAGTATAATTTTAAAAGGTGGTTTATAAAAGATGAGAGAGGTGCAACTGTGTCAGTTTTACAGCAGATTTTATTGCCTGGACCCAGGGTTGCATCAACTCAGCCACAGAGCTCCCAGTGCATTTTCAGACTTTTTTTCTCATTATTCTCCATCCCATCACCCACTGAAACTGATGTAAAGACAAGACTGAAGAAGCAGAAGAGTAAAACAGAGATCACTTCTGTGTGGTGGATGATGAAACCACTTTGGGGGAAGCTGGTCAGATACTGGCTGTAAATTAGGGGTAAAAGGAATGAATACGGACAGGTTTGTTGGAATGCTTTCCTGTACACTTTTGATGTGGAGCTTTTTTTCTGTGTTACTTCTCCACATCAAGATAAAGACATTTAGGGCTTTTTTTTTTTTTTTTTTTGCAAATTATTGTTTTCTGTGCCAGTGTGTAACTACCTTATTAATTTTTTTCTTGCAGAGTCAACTGCTCATTTTATTTCAAAATTGGAGCTTGTCGCCATGGAGACAGATGTTCTCGGTTGCACAACAAACCAACATTTAGCCAGGTTTGTTTCCCCTTTTTTCTCTTTCTTGTGGAAGTATATTCTGACTTCTTTAAAACATAGATTCTCAGATACAAGTGAATAATTACCAAACTCCAGATTAATTAGTTCAGTTTTAGCCCCAGTTTATCTGGGTCTTTGCTTTTTTGGGGGTATTCCATTTACTTCTCCCAGCATTTCTAATTATCTCCTGTCACCCTTAATGGCTGCAGGAAGCGATGCTGTTGTAAGCTTGCCTGTAGTAGAGACCAACCAGTGCTAACCTTCAGGTGAGTGTGCCTTCTCAGTGGTGTTCAGGCACTTAAACCATCCCAGAGTTTTTAAATCACAGACAATGGCAGCACATCCCACCTGTCCCAAAGGTGGGAACTTCAATCTTCTATGATTATGATAGAAGAAAACTAATTAGTGAGTAAAAGAGACTCATCTGTCATTACATTTGCTCTCTGATCCAGGCTCTTAGATTTCCAAAGTGACTTGCATACTCCTTTGAAAAGAAGTGGTTTATTGATAACAACTTGCCTGGTTGCTGAGGGTGAATTGTCAATTGGCATGACAGATTATTTAGCCTTTGGCTCAGTGAATATTGTTGAGACATGAAGTGTGACTGCATATCTGCCAGAAATAAAAATAAATTGGAAAAGGTGCAGGGAGTGACAGGGTTTTCATGAGAAATGTATGTTTTCCCTCTTTCTATCAATGCTGATTGTCAAGGCACACAGATGAATTTCTTTGGGAATTTTGTACATGGGCAGTAGTGCCTTTGAGACTTACTGCATTTTTAACTACAGCAGTTTCAACTGCAGTGGTTTTATCTGCAGAGAAAAAGTTCACATAACAGCAGAGTCTTCTGCAGATTTATTTGATCTGCTTAGGAGCAGAGTTGATGAGGAATGTGGGCTGATGTTGGTTTGGGGAGAAATTGGGGAGGGAGAAATCCCTGTGACAGATTCAGAGCTATGATCGTCAGGTTAAACTGAGTGGGCAGGGGGACTTCTAGGGGAGAGTATCAAAGTTACTGGTGGATAGGTACTTCTGGTACTTCAGCAACAAAAACACCTCTTTGCTTCAGGGTTTTAAAATTTTTTAAATGCAGATAGTGTATTTCAAATGAGTATTGTCCATTTTCAAAACAGTCCCATGTTCCCGACCTACATGGAGCACAAGCTGATGTTCAGTTGGTTATTTAAAGACCTAAATTTAGGTCATTGGCTATGAAAAAATGTTTCTAAAGCAGACAGCTTCCACAGTAGTTGTCTTTTAAGTTAAAAAAACCCCAAAAACATAACAAAAACCCCCATGACCTTTATTTTGCCATGAAAAGTCTGTGTGCAACTACAGCTCTCTGTCAGAGCAGCCCTTAGCTTTGCTTTAGGCTCTGGTTAGCAGTGGCAGCTGGAAGTGGGTCAGCAGGGCACGTCCCATTCATGCAGGGATGTCTGGGACTGCACAGCCTCGTGCCTGGCAGCTGTGCTGTGACATCTCCCAGGTCCCCAGCAGTGTGTGGGCTCTGCTGAAACCTTCTATTGGTGTGCAGGTTGACAATCAGCTGTGATAGAAAACAGACCAGACATCTTGCTAATGGGAAGGTACCAGCACAGTGTTTTAACCTTGTGCAGCTCTCGCTGGTGCAGCTACTTTACAGAAGAGCTGTGTTAGGAAAGGTCACACAATCCAGGGTGATCAAATTACCCCCAATCAGCAGAAACACCCTAACGAGATGCCTGTTTCTGGCACTCTCCAGTTGTAGGCTAAAGCACAGGTAGTTTAAACCTGGTCCACGGAAGCACAAAGTTTTGGTTGGTATGGCAGGACCCCTAATGAAACAAGTGTGTGATTTTAAATGTGATGTTACAGTTGTATTTTTTTTACATGTTTAATGGGTAGTGTATGTAGGTGTGACGTTGCTGGTCCTGTGACTTCATTAAGCTCTGAATTCTTACTGTGACTAATTATAATAATGTCTAAGCTAAAGTTACTTGGGGATTGCCATTCATACTGACTAACATTGAGCTTGTATTTTAAGTAATCAAATCTCAATTTTTGAGCTGCTTACAGTGATATGGACATTTGGAATTTTTTTGTAATATTAGTTTACTAACTTAAACATGGTTTGTTTTTTCAGACAACTTGATTTTAAGAAGAACGGTACAAATGTAAGGTTTCAAGTCTGCCTGGGCTAATTCTTCAAGTAAAAAGCAGAAGGGCTAAAAGGATATTGTCCTTATTTGAAGGATCGGAAACATGTGAACCTATGATGCTATTATATTATTTAAACAGAAATTCCACCAAGAAAATCCTGATGCACAAAACAAGACGTAGCAGTTGCCTAAAGGCCGTATGGTCTGGTGTAGCATTTTGGACACTGTGGCATTACGTTTTACATGCTGTGCACATAACACTTATTTTTTTTCCCCCCCTAGAGTTGCAGTAGTGAATCTGGTCTTGAAAGTTTAGGCATCTCCAGAATACCTCATGTGACATTTTAGGTTACTGGGCCTCACACCTCCCATTTTGAGGATAGCTGTTGAGACAAACGCAGCTCTTTCTTGGTGGTTAATTAAAACTGTTTTCATAATATGATGGTCTGTATACAATTTTGGAAGATACTCTGCAAATACAAAAGGAAATCTTAAGGATAAAATATTACTTTTAGCTGTTTGCAAACAAGTTGTCTCTTTGCAATTGTCTATTATATGCACAGCAGCCAGTAGAATTCCCCTTTTTATTTTTTTTCCCCGCAGACCATCTTGATTCAAAACATCTATCGTAACCCCCAAAACAGTGCACAGACGGCTGACGGCTCACACTGTAAGTCCCACAGTTGGAGAAATTTTTTTAAAGAATGGTGTTAAAGAGCCCACTCCTAATTATGAGAAAATAATGTTGGCTTCTGAGCTGCTGACATAAAGCTGTTGCAAACAGGACAAGTGACGGAACTCCTCTTGCGCACAGATCGAGAGTTTGTGGAGCGTGTGCAGTTCTGAATGCAGAAAGGACTGCACAAATTGGACTTGGTGCAGATTCCCCTTTGTGTTGCAAAAGTGTAGCTTGGTTACTCAGCGACACTGCATTCTTTTGAAAGGGTTGAACTGCAGACGTTTCTCAAATTCTTGATTTAACACCAAAAAAAACCCAAACCAAAATAGGTATATATGTGATGTACGGTAAGTCCCAAAACTGGGTTTTCTTCATCTTAACTTTTTTAGGAAAATGGAGATTTCATGTTATGCTCTAATTATTGTATTACTTCCTTTCCTGGGATTTTGCTGCTAAGAAGCCATTCAGTAATACCAAATTCAAATTATTGTGCTTGTAATGTGAGCGCTGCGTTTGGATACCAAGTATTTTTAGAGGTGTCTAAAATCATGCAAAACCCCTCTATAGCAATATAGATGAATGGAGTGAAATTAAGAATACAATAATGGAGTATCATGAGATCTCTATTACTTTCCAGTGTTAGGTTAATCTAGAAAGGTCACCAGCTAAGTGCAAGTTCTCCTGCTTGGGAGAGAATAACCACCTCTCTTTCAGCACAGACTCGGCCAAAGCGACCCTAAAGGAAACCAGTTTCTTGTTAAAATTATTTTCCATAATATAAAGTTGTTGCGTTTTGTATTTCAGACCATTGCCCTCTTGAACATTTACCGTAACCCTCAAAACTCTTCCCAGTCTGCTGACGGTTTGCGCTGTAAGTTCATACAAGTTCCTTCACTGGTTCCCTGGGCTTGATTGTCAGAGCTCAGTGTCGACTTAAGCTGGTCTGCCATTTTTAGTTTAACAGATCAAACTGACCACGTTTCGTTACATGTGTTCAAAACACAACAAAAAAAAAACCAAAAAACTTTTTTTGTCCCACTACCTTCCTCCCTACTCCCAAAGCTATGAGGGGAATCTGAATACCAACTATTAAATCAAAAAGGGTTGAAATTGTACTCCCCTGTGAAGCAGTGTTGGTTGCACTGCTTTCTTCCTGTCACCTCTCTCCCTGCCAGTTGCCTGCATCCTAGGAATGGTTTTCTGTATGTTTTGTGCTATCCATTAGGTTCCACTTGAAAAGAGCAGGACAGTGGCACATTGACTTCATCCAGAACAAATGTCCTGCTCTGTAAATGTTAAGAGAACTTGAACTGCAACTTTTCAGACTGCATGCATAAATTTGTCCTAGGTTAATGCAGCTTCCATTTAGGGAGTGCACTTTGGAAGAACACACCATGACTGACTAACCCCTTCTAGCAGCTGTCCTTTTTGGATGGGTGCATGCTTAAAATTCTTTCCATGCTTTGAAAATTCAAATTCCAATGCCATTTGGCATGTTTACCTAAAACAGTACTTTAAAGTACTTTTGAGGAGGGGAAGGCATTTGGGTATGGTCATGAAGTAATTTAACTACTTCTCCTGAGATACAAATGGGCATAAGCAAACACCTCCTCTGAGACTGGCAGCAGTTAATGCCCAGGATTGTTGATCAGCCATCAACTGATTTATCATTGTAATTGAATCTTCAGTATTAGAATAAGATTTTAAAAAAAAGTTTTAGAACTAAAAAAGGGTCGGTGTTCTTTTCTAACTAATATTTCTTGTTGAAGTGAGTATTGACTGTGTGGTAATAAAGCTTTGTTTGGCTATCTTTTTTTTTTTTTTTTTTTTTTTTTCTTTTTTTTTTTTGACTGTTGTTTTATAGATTAGTTCAGATTAGTTACCAGCATTTGATTAGAAGTCGTTTGTGAATCAGCCACTAACTTGAAAGTCAACGTTGTCTCTTGCTTCTAAAAGCAATAATGGCTCGATTGTGTACTTTGTGTTTTTGTCACACAATCAAGCTGGAGATGTAAATGGGCTGTGTCATTTTGTCTAGATGCTTGACCAGTTCCAGTGGTTTGTAGGCTCTCTCCTTGCAGATATTTAGTAGTTAATGCTGTTTCAGTAGGCCAAAACGTTTGCAGTTGGGTGTTCCCACTCTCTCCCTGAACTCTCAATGCGCTGGTAACTAATTTGCACAGAGTTACAGCAGTCTGGTCTGTGGAGCTGTTTAGATTTACAGCTGCAGGAGTCCTGCACAGATCCTCCAGTGTTGTAAATGCTGGTATCCAACTCTAGTTTGTGGTGACAAGCGAGTAGCTGTGTGCCAGAGCCTGACTGTACCTCCTGGGGTAGAGCTGGAGCTCTGCAAGCAGTAGGTTTGCTGGAACTCCTGGCTCCTTGGTTTTTGATATTTCTCCCTACTTCAGTATTGCATGTGTTTTAAATGGATAACTTGGGTAGCTATTTAATGCCTTGTCGTTGTTGCTTAACTGTCTTCCTTTCTATTGCCGTCGTAGAGGATTAACCTTAGTTTGGAACAGCAGTAGCTTTCCTGAGTATTTAATTAGTAATTGGGCTTCTCATGGTTCAGATACCAGTAGCCCTGGAATATGGATGTTTGTAAAGCCTGTGCCTATGTATGCTTCCCACTTAAGAAGGTCATTAAAGTAGTCATTAACTAACTGTTGCCTGTGATCTCCTAATTTGACAAAAAAAAAAGTTTTTAGCACTCGTACAACTGATAAAAAGTAGTTATTCCCACTGAGGCTCAGAGAGCCCCTGTCTGATACCTTTAAAAACAAAACAAAAAAATCCTTAAGTGTTAGTAAGCTGTTATCAGTGGTGTTGGCAGAACCTTGGGAATGTAGTTAAGTATTAAACTGCCTAGAATTACTGGTTTAATGTTTGATATTCTTTAATTTGCTATAACCGTGGGGGAGAAGAAATTTCTTCAAAGCAAACATGTCTCAAATGCAGAAACATTGTTAGCCAAAACTATTAAACCAAATGCCCCTTAGCCTCTAATGGCAGTGAGCTGGGTGGAAGAACAGGAAGTGCAGTTCCAGAGAGTGTGGCTGGTTAATATTAGAGCCTTTGAAGAAAAACATAAAGTTTGTCCAAGTGGTAATACTAGCCAAAATTTTTTACATAGCCTGAAAATAAATAAACTGAGCTTTATTGGCTCAGTTTCTTGTCTTTCACATTCTGTGAACCAAACCGGTCTGGTTTGTAATTTTAAACACTAGCATATTTTTTCAGAATAAAATGCAGGGTTTGTTGTAAAACTGCTCTGCTTGATCCTAATAAACCACTTAACTGCTGAAGAGCTATTCTAATGGCTTTAATGTATACAGCTTGTTTAAAGTGCTGTAGATTGGAAGAAATAAATGAAACTCATTTTTGTACTTTTAATGCTTTGAAAAATAAGCCACGCTTATGTTGGGTTTTGTAGCAGCAAGCAAGCAGCACTTGTTCTTGAAGTCCAGCTTGTAGCATTAAAATAATCTGAACTTTTTAAAAAGGCTGGCTTGTCTTGCACTGAAATGTATTCCGCAGGACTACAAAAAAAAATGAAGTGACACTCAAACTAGAAAACAGCTCTCTGATGCAAAGCATTGAGGGCACTGGGAAGAGTGTAATTTCAATGACTTTTTTCAGCAAATGTAAAAAAAATTCTGGGCTATTTTACATTGTGAGCTCTCAAATTCTAGTGGATATGCTGTAGAAGTGGGCATAAATTTCTGCCTTTAGGAAGAGTAATCCTAAACTGTAATAATATTTTAAGATACAGAATTATAACAAAGCACTTGCCTTCTGTTTAGGTAAAATTGTTAGTAGTTAGAGAGTGAGACTGTACATTAAATTTTAAGGGATACTTCAGAGTAATTCTTTTCCCCTTTAAATTTGTGGCATACAAGTTTGGCTCATATTAAAACTTGCTTTGATTTGATCATATCAATGTAATGTTTTGACAGATACTTTGGGGACTCAAAGCTCTTCACACATCCTTATTTTGCAATATTCCTGTTAGTTAGCTCCATGCTATATGGTGTCTCTTTTGCTCCAGACGGCCTCTCTAGATTGTTTTGTAGTTTGATCAAAATCCTCTTGCTCACTGGCAGGCTCTAATCGATCTGACTCTTTGACTTTTGCAGGTGCTGTGAGCGATGTTGAGATGCAGGAACATTATGATGAGTTCTTTGAGGTATGTAAAGGTGCATTGAGTGTCACTGGATTTGTCACCACAAAGAAGTTGAATGGATGTAGTGGATAGCACAATTTGATGAATTCAGGAAAAAAACACTTATTTCCTCAAGTGTTCTTATAAAGCGTACAGCTTTGTATTAAATATGTCCTGGTGTAGCCATTGGTTAGTTTGGCCTCAATTTGACTGCTTGAAATGGACTTGCTTTAATATCAGCAGCTTAAGTGATGTCCACTTTGATTGTTTAATCTCCTTTTTTATAAATTTAAAGTATTCTTAATTATTTGTTTAGAAACAAAGTACCTGAAGCTAGCATCAAGGTTTCAAGAAATGTTGTGTTTTCAGTGCATCCTGTGTATTCTGTAAACGCTGTACTTGTTTTCCATAGGTTTTTATTGTATCTTGGTAGTGCTGTGCTTACAGATGGCCAAGCAATTGCTATTTTTAAACCCGAAAATGTAAAAAAAAAAAATCAAGTGGTATTGCTTTTTCCCAAGGAAGATCTTTTTTATACTTGCTTAGAGCTAGATGCAATATTTCTGTACTTAGAAATAATGTGCTGCAAACTTCTGCTGGGTTGCTTTGTGCTTAGGAGGTCTTCACAGAAATGGAGGAGAAATACGGCGAAGTTGAGGAGATGAACGTTTGTGATAACCTTGGAGATCATCTAGTTGGAAATGTATACGTAAAGGTAGGATGTTCATTAAATTAGGAGGGGTGGTATTTATTGATTGAGAATTTCAAAATGTACTGTGTGATTGTAGATTTTATTTTGCAAGCAATGCTCTTCAGTATATAAGCTACTCTCCAACTTCACAATTTAAAGTACAGTAAAAATGTTCAAAGAATCCAAAAGAAATTTTAACAAATTTTGAGCTTTCTTGATACATAAAATCTATGTGATTTTCAGAAACATTAACACTTTTTTTTCTTCTATATGAACAGTCACCACTGCTGGACTGTTGAGTTTGGCAGGATTAATTTGGGAACTGTCTTAGCATCATGCTGCCCTTTAAAGCACATCAGTATGAGAGAGGTTTATATGCCACAGGTGCATTAATTTTCTAACTTCCCAGTTAAACACAGTATCTGTGCCCAAGTTGGATTTGGCAGTAGCTGGGTGGTTCAAGGTGCAAACTGGAGCACTTAGGTTTAACTTTTAAAAGTCACTGGTATCTCTTGAATAACAAGGACAAAGTTGTCACCTGCAGGAATTTTGCTGTGAGGGGGGAGGTGTGAGAGAGTTCCTTTGAATATTTTGGCTGTACATTCCCTCAGCTGGAAAGTATTTTCACACCTGAAATTCTTGACTGTGTAGGTCATAATCAGAAAAAAAAGTTGTTTTAAAAAAATCAGCTGTGAAAAGGCATTTCAAATTTAAATTTTACAGTCATCATAAAACAGGATCTTAATTTTGCAAATGCTCATTTAAATGAATGCAAGTTTTTGTATAAATTTCTCTTAAATGTTTGAAAGAATGCACTACATCAGGACTGTTGGTGCTCCAGAAAGTATTTATAAACATTCTGTTCGTTTAAGGCTGTACTAAGAAAACACAGTATCTTCTATTGACAATCTTTCCCACTTAAAAGACCAAAGAGAGCGTAATGAAAAGGAAAATCAATGTTTTGATTAGCCCTTGAGTCCCAGCTAATGAAAAGCTGGCGTATTTACCCATGATTTGATGGACTGTCCAAGAAATCTGAAATAGGTTCTGGTTTCATTACTAACCCTGAGCCTCAGATACCACACAACTGATTTGATAAGAATCTTTTATCTGCTCAATTTCTTCCGTGTATTGTAAGGAAAATGTTGATTTTCCTTCCAGTTCCGCCGTGAAGAGGATGCAGAGAAGGCCGTGATCGACCTGAACAATCGCTGGTTCAATGGGCAGCCCATCCATGCCGAGCTCTCACCTGTGACCGACTTCAGAGAGGCCTGCTGCCGTCAATACGAGATGGGGTAAGGCAGGCCCTTCCTCCTGCCTCACAGCCTGGGGGGTGCTAGCACAGCAGGGAGGGTGCTGGGCTCTAGGTTTTGTGTAGCTGAGTGCAGGAATAAAACCACTCAGGTACCAGCAGTGCTGAGGACCTGCAGTGAACCTCTTGACTTTCGCCCTCTCTTGGGGATTTTCTCCCAGAAGTGAGGCAGTGTCAGTAAACGATGCTTGTAATTCACTGTGTTTAGTATTAGAGGTGTCAGGGGTCTTAGCAGACAGTGAGAGCTGGGAATTCTAACGGTGCCTCTTGGATTTGTGTTTCAGCGAGTGTACACGAGGAGGTTTCTGCAACTTCATGCATTTGAAGCCCATTTCTCGGGAGTTAAGGCGCGAGTTGTATGGGCGGCGTCGTAAAAAGTGAGTTTGTTTTTAAACACTGCTAAAACAAGTCATTAAGGATCAGTTGCTGAAAAATCTGAAAGCAAATCTTTAACCTGTGCCAAGTCCTCTTGTTTTTTCCGATGCATTTCTGGCACATGCCAAAGAGCACCAGGCTGGCAGCTGGTCAGTTTAGAGCAAATGAGTGAGCCTCTAAAAATGTGGTGCTTCTTGCTCTGGATTCTGAAGGTTGGAGGGGAAGGCAGGGTTCAAGGAGAAAATGACTCACTGATTTACTGAGTACATAGGCCAGACCTGTTCAGATCTCCAAACTGTGAAGTGTACAGATGGACATTATTTGGGAGAAGTTGCTTTACGCTTCTTCTGTTTTATTCTTATCTAAATTTGTTTGCTCATGGCCTCTGTTGATGGCAGGCTGCCTGGCCAATGGGGCATTTTGGCAGTTTTCAGCATCATGTGCAGTCAAGCACATCTATAGATTATACTCAGGACTGCACCTTACTTGCTTTTAACTGTTAATGGTGAAATGTTGTATCCTGTATTCATTTCTTACTGTTAGTACCATCCAGTCACCGTATGGAGCTCACTTTTAGCTTCACAGTGTGTCCCTTCTTGATAGGAATTCCCAGTAGGAGAAAGGAGAAGTAATTTTGCTTAATAGTTAAAAAAAATCAATAAATACATTTCATTATATACTAAATTATTCACTTAGTAAGGTACCTTGCAGAAAGGCTTTTACCACTGCTGTTACTGTGTTGGTTCATTTGGAACTAGATTCAGTCTGCTTGCATTTAAGACCTTGCTTTTGGATAGGCATATAAAATTTTTGATATTGCTTTTAAATAGAGTATGATTTTTGTAGATTTCTGTCAGTCACAGAAGGAGCCTAGGATTGTGAGTGTGTTTTTCCTATAAACATCTCTAATTGGCAGTACTTCAGAATCTGATGAATTTAACTTTGAAAAACAGGTTGTGTTGCTTAGCCACATGTATTTGTGGCTAAGTAAATTTTTCAGATCCTTGAATGCTTTCTGAAAAAGACCATGTGTGCTTTTTATATTAACCTTTTGGTCAGTGTTACAAATCTGGAGCTCTCAGATTCAGTAACGCTGAGTAGTAGCTGTGATAGCAGTATGTTCTGGGTGGTTTTAGCTCCCTTCCTGAATTTGTAAACCTAAGAGGCAGGGAAGATGATTTGCTGATGTCCTGGGGGATAGAAATCATGTAGAGGGAACAACAACAGAAAATTGGATTGTAATTGCTAATTAATGCAAATGGTTTAATATGAGTGGACTTCAAAGCAGCTGTAGGTTTCTGGTGTGTGTTGCTAAGAGCTATTCCTGTCTGCCAAAGCAGGTGTCCCCTTCTGCTTTAAATAACAGCAGTGTAACCATGCCTTTCCTAGGGTTTGCACATCCATTGGAACAGGTGACTGCAGGGAGCAGCCAATTCTTGTACCTGTTTGTGCTGACTCCCCAGCGTGAAATTTGGGCAGTTTGTAAATACATTGGGTTTGCAGCCCAAGTGCCAATTAACCAATCCTCCTAATGACACGCTGCCTTCCTTCTCCCTCCTCACTGCCACTGTTAATTGCGAGTTCTCTGTGTGGTACTGCAAATAATCACTGCCTGGATGAAACAATAACGTGTCCCAACTCTCTTTGAAGGCATCGATCCAGGTCGAGATCCCGCGAGCGCCGCTCGAGATCCAGAGACCGCGGCCGTGGCGGCGGCGGAGGAGGCGGCGGCCGCGAGCGGGACAGGAGGCGGTCAAGAGACCGCGAACGATCCGGTCGATTCTGAGCCATGCCATTTTTACTGTATGTCTGCTAGAAAGTGTTGTAGTTTGACCAAACAAGTTCATAATGACATTTTTTTTAAAGATGGGCTTCTGAATAAAAAATTTGTAGTGATACAGTATTCTTTGTGTAACTTGTTTCTTGTGGGGGGAGTCTTTTTAACTGTCATTCCTCTATCTTGACAAATACCTGGATTAAGTCTGCCTGAGGGAAAGGTGGTAATTGTATTGGAGGAGCGCCAGTTTTGGTTTGGGTTTTTTTTTTATTTTATTTGGGTATAATTTGAACTGTTGATGAAAATGTGTGTGTATATAATATAAAATATTATATACATAGTAAAAATAATATACTGCTTAAGAAACAGTTACTCACATAAGTTTCCCTTTTCTGCTATGCTGTCTGCTTATTTAGGTTAGTTTAGGCACATTTAAGAGGAAGGCTGTGCGAAATGCATTTATTTACTGAGTAGAAACGCTTAGTTACAAAAATGTATGTTTGTTTGTTACCAGAAGTCTGTGCTCTGTCTATCAATGTGACTGTGGCATTTACAATAAATCCAATTTCTTGGTGTAAAATCTAAAGCCTATTTTCTAAGCACTCTGGCATGGTTGAGTGGCTGCTCCTGGCTGTGCCAGAGTTGGTAGTTCAGGTTTTTATAATTCTTGACTAAATTCCTTTCTTTAGCTGGAAAGAAAGTTGCCTAGTGCAGTGTGGAAAAAAAATATTTTTATTGCAGTGATTCTTACTAGGCAGGTGAGGGTTTTGTGGGAAAAAAACCCCACCAAAATTATGCTCCATTCAACATCATAGAGAGAAGTGCTGTTGAAGGAAATACAAGGTCCTGAATACAAGGATCAAAGTTCTTAACAGATTTTGTTTTTCTAATCTATGCTCTCTCACCTGTCATTTAACGAAAAACCTTTTGTTAGTGTTCAAGGTCATAGAAAATTAATTGGATGCTAGTGGAAAAGAAATCTTTTTTCCACCTTTCTAGTGGTCTGGAGTGTGATGAAAGCTAATGGACAGATGGCAGTTCCTTCACAAATACCTTTTTTTTTAATTTTTTTTGAGCTTGAATTGCGCAATTGCTGAACATCATAGTTTGTGTCCCAGAGTGTTAAAGCCTCAGTGGAAATGTTGGAATTCTGAGAGACAGTTTGTACAATGGTTGACTTGCAGTTTCACCTCATTCATGTCTGTTTTTATTCAAAGTTTAACGTAGCAAGAGGTTTTGGTCATTGATCATATATCTGCAAAATAGAACTTTATGTACACAAACGTACACAATAAAACACAGCTTTCCAGTTGGGGAGAGGATTTGCTAGAGCTTCCTTAGTTCTGGGCCAGATAACTTGCTAAATGATAAATCTGCTCCTTGGTGATTCTTCTAAAAAAATGGAAATAGGATATGGATGCAGCACATAGCCAGATGATTAACAAACCAGCTTCTCTCTGCCTCTTAAGTATAAAACCATTTTTCTCACTGGAACTTGGAAAACAAATCAATATTGAAAAATTAGCTTTTCTAAGTTAATCTGCTTTGCTTCTTAAACTAAATTCTTGCACCAGTTTAGTTTGAATTTTTTTTGTTCCCACTGGATGGTTTGGCCAACCAGACTTTGGAACTTGGTGTGTGCCAGGACCCTTTTTGAAGAAATATCACTCAAGCAGTGAAGCCCATCTCCACATGATGTTTTGTTGTAAGTACATAAATTATGCTTTACTGGAAGAAATTGAGCAGTGCCTGGCATTAAATGACTGAGCTGAAATGTATTTTTTCTGGGCATTAGGAATTTCACATTGATAATTTAGTTCGTAGAGTTTACAGGATATTAATCTAGTTCCATGTTTCTCTTAAGTGACATTCAGGATTATTGGTGAGCTAATTAAAATCTCAAGCTACAAAGGGTGATGATAGTTTTTGGTTTTTAAACAGTATCTAATACAATGTGGATACTATTTGAAAGGTTTAAGATTTGCTTTGTAAAGCTAGTTTAAAAGTTAGTCGTTCTATAAAGTTAGTTTAAAACAAGTACAAATGTGTCCCTGTAATGGCTTTAATCTGTTTATCTAAATCCTGTTTCACTGCAGGTATATTTTTGCATGAACAGATAGTGGAAGGCTGATTTTTCTCTCTCCCTCAATACAATTTTATGTGAGAAAGCATTCTAGAACTCTGCCAAATGTATAATTTTATCATCTGATTGCACAGCTGCCCAAAAATTCTCCATGTAACTGGAATATGTTGGAATGGGCACTGAAAGCAGCAGATTTTATTGGATACTCTAATGGGTGCCTAGTGACAGCATTCAGCATATAAACTAAATGCATGACATATCTTGTTAGGTTCACCTGAGACTGTGCTACCAGTAAAGTTCATCAAATTTGAAATTTAAACTGCACCAATTTGGTTAAACATTTACACCTGACAGACCCAAGTGTTGGTTCACCAATACAAACCAAGTGGAAATCCTACCTCCCCCTTCTCTTGTTGCCCACGATGTCTTTAAGATTTGTTTTTCCCCCCCTCCTCCCCAAGGTTCCTACATCTCAAATATTTCATTGTTGACTCTTCTGTTGAACAGTGGATTTTAATTTATGGAATTCCTTTACCTCAAATAAGTGACAGCATACAGGATTTTCTGAAGTCTGAGTCAATTAGGTTGAAACTGTTAATCCCAAGTGGCTTTCTCTTCTTTGTATTTGGCTCTTATTCTGTGAAAATGCTGCTTGTCCATGAATATGATGTATGTTGAGACTGTAAAACCAAATGGAGAAAACTTGTTCAAAATAAAGCCTTTTTTATAAGAATCTGATAAAATTATCCCTTTCCTTTAGATTGGATGCTGCTCTCTAAATATCTAATGAAGACATAAAGTTTCAGATTCTCAGATCTTAAGCTATTTTTTGAGCAATTCTTTGCCTTCTGTTTTTCAGAGCTGGTGAAGCATGTCTTCAGCTAAAATAACCCAGCCTCTCCATATTTACATGATCAAGTTGAATTGTAAGAGTGCAACTTGGGGTTAGAAGTTGGGGGGTTGGTTTGGGTTCTTTTGCTTGCTAAGGCTTTGGGTGAGGTTGTCAAGGTTAGGAAGAACCTGCATATTTCTGTTGTGGTGGTCTGCAGAGGACAAGAAAGCCCATTTTTCCAGAAGGAATGTGTTTAATTGAAAAAATAGGTAATCAGAGGGGGTCATGACTTTTTGAAGGTGATTCCTCCTGGTGTTGCACCATCCAGGCTGCAAAATTTTGGGTGTTAACGATTGTGCATCAGCACCTTCAACTGCATCTGTTGTCCTTAATGCATTAAAAGTGAAACTGCTTTCACAGCAGCTGGGGAGGGTGTGGGTGAATCACTTAATCCTCCAGACACTGCTGCATTGAAGATTCCCTAAAAACAGTCCTGGTTGGGAAAAGTTCCACCTGAAAACAGAACTGTGCTGGTGTTTCTTTTTAGCTGGTAAGGAACTATTGGCAAGGCTGTCACAGGACAATATTTGTAGCTGCATTTATCACTAACTGCAAGGCTGAAGCTGAGCTGTGTTACTGTACAGCCTTGCCCTGGAGCAAATGGATTTCAATTTAAAAAAATACATTACTTCCAGTTGTCTGTGGAGTAAATTAATGGTATCCATGTTGAATCAATACATGGTGCTTTCTAAAGCCATCCACAAGTATTTCTGAATTCATCCAACGAGCTGTTTTTTATGAATCACAGAATAATTTGGGTTGGAAGGACCTTAGTGACCATCATGTCCCCTCTGCCATGGTCAGGGACAATTTCCACTAGACCAGGTTGCTCAGAGCCCCTTCCAGCCTGGTCTTGAACACTTCCAAGGGCGAGGAGTGCACAACCTTTCTGGGCAGCCCGTGTTGCACTGTCGGTGCTGAAAGTTTCTAAATCGTTTTTATTTTTTGGTGATTTTCACTGTGCACTGTTATGCACTGGTATGAAAATGCACTGGTATGAACAATTCAGCATATCTCCTCAGCTATGTAGACAGCCTTCCTTGTCAGCAATGTGTTCATCAGTCAAAAACCTCTGATCCCGTTAAACTTTCATGTTTTATTTTTTACAAAATTACAACCTTAGCCAGAAGCGCCACGATGAGAGGACAGCAGAGCACAGTCCCACTCTGCAGTCCTGTGGCCCTTAAGCAGCAGAACTGCTTCGGAAGGTCCCTGTTTCCCTGCTGGCGGTTTCTGCCAGGAGTGGCGTTTATTCAATTGATCTCAAGTTTCAAATGTGAATTGGATGTGTGGGATCGGGTGGAAGGGCGGCAGCCGAGAGCTCGGCTCTGGGAGCCAGCGGCTCGATTGAGGGGGCAGGGCGTGCTTATCTCCCACTGCTCAGATGCAAGTGCCGACTGCTTGGTGCTCTGATAAGCATCGGGCCGGTACTTTTGCATAATTTGTGTTGTTAAGGTGTTTGCTTTCCAACAGGATTGTTTTTCAGGACAACTGAAGAAGTGGTGGGATGTGAGTGAGGGGTGGGCAGCGGTTTGTGTGTGTGGCTGCCCCTTTGATCCAAGTGCCTCAACAGCATTCTTCCAGCTGTTCCCACGAGGAAGAGACAATTCCTGTGATCCAGGAGTTCCTTTGGGACAAACCCGAGCTGTTCCCACTAGGAAAAGGCAATTCCTGTGATCCAGGTGTTCCTCTGGGACAAACCCATGTGTTAATGACAAGGGTCTGCAGAACACTCTTTTCCCATGCACCTTCCAGCCCCTTCCAGCTCTGCACTTCCATGACTGCACAGAGTAGTTAATAATTTCTGCTCTGGTTGAGCAGTGAGACAAAGTGGGGAGAAAGGCAGCAGGGAGCAGTGGAGTTTCCCTGCCTCCTTGTTTTCAGGGAAAAGCCTTTAGTCTGCCAGGCTGAGGCCTGCTGTGTTTTTGCCAGCATGTGGCTTCATTTCAAGTCTCGCTACCTATTCAGCTGAATATTGGATGTGTTTCAGATCCTTCTCACTGTCTTCCTGGAGCTGTCTGGGATTCTGGCCAGGCAGAGGGAGGGAGGCAGGGAGCTGCTCCCACTGCAGGCTCTGCACCAGCAGGCTCCTGGGAGCTGTGGGAAAAGCCAAGGGGAGCGACTGCTCCTCCCTTCTCTACCACCCATTTTCCTTGAGAGCTAATACTGCTCCTGTCCCAGAGAGGAGAGAAAACCTCATGGATAAAAACAGTCCTGCATCTTCCATCATCCTTTTTCCTTCCTTTTCAGTGAACATGCAAAATATTTGCTCTTGTAGGAAAAAGTCCTGGCGAGAGGAGCTGATAAAGGGACTCTAGGCAGGACATGAAGAACTGATTTCTGGACAAAGCACCAGTGGAGCAGCCAGCCCTCACTGCCTTGGGGATTGCATGCAACATTAATTATTGCAGTGCTGGACTGGAGATGGTGAGGGAAATTCCAAAGTCTGACAGACCAAAATCTGACCAAGTAACAGTCTCGTTAATGTCTGGGCCATTTTTTCATTCTGCAAGGGTTTGACTCGTTATATTTTACCCTTTCATGTGACCACAACAAAGACATTTGATTTAATTGCCTTCCTTGCTCAGTCTCCAAGGAGGCCAGCCTTTGGTCTTTTGGACAACCCTGGGACTCTCAAGCACACGTGTGGTGGCAGCTGCTACACCTCACCAAAAAGGCATCTTCAGCAAAGGGAGCAGACCTGCAGTGCAGAGCAAGCAGCAAATTATTTCTCTTTGCAGTACTTGTAGCTGATTTGAGCGAGGTTTCTGACTCTGTTTTCTCTGAGAACTCCACTTCTCTCAGCCTTTGCTCCTGGCCTGTATTTCCCTCTACACCTTCTTGTGTTGCCAGGCCACGTCGCACATGGGCCACGTCATTCCCGGTGGGACAAGGCACCTCCCCACAGCACATGTGTCCTGCAGGCTGGATCTGTTTGCTTAACCCTGTATGATGTTTGCTTTTTACACAACAGCAGGGCCTTGTTGACTCACATTAGGCCTGCCTGGCACTGCAGTCATCCCTTCCAGGGCAATTACTGCCCAGGCAATGGCCACTCAAGCACATTATTCCTCCTGCCTGCCTGCAAAATTTAGCACTTGTCCTTATCAGCCACCTTCCTAGTTTACTTTCTCTTCTGATTTCTACAGTTTGCCAAAGATCATTTTGAAATATGATTCTGTCCAAATTGTGGCTTATCCCATGCAGTTAAAACAAGGAGGTTTTTGGGCTGTGTTTTCCTCTCTTTGCATAAAAACATTGCCATGAACTTGTGCAATAGGCTTATTTATGCTGTTCATTCCCTGGGAAGGGAAGAAGTGCTCTGGGTACCACCAAAGCTCCATTGGTTCTTTTGGTCACTTTTGTGAGTTGCTGCTCACAAAGAGCCTCCTCCACTTGATCTCCTTCAGTGATCTTACCACAAAAGCATTTACCTTTTTCTTCCCCTCTCTTTGATCACTGATTGTGCCTTTCTAAGGGGTTCCTCTCCTTACCCTTTCAGTGTTCAGCATGTCTACTCATCACTGACACAAGGAACATTCTCTGCTTGCCATTCCTAAACAAGCTGTTTATTTCCAACTTAATATTCCAGCTGGTGTCACTTCCCTGCTAGGCTGATCAGATCACAATTCTGCTTCTATACCAACCCTCACTGCAGCTCCTCTTGTCCTTTGCAAGAGAAAGAAATCCAATCATTGCCATAATTCAGGAAATGGTTAAGTGGCTCTCCTTATGAAGTCGGACTGATATATGGGAATTATTCTCAAAGCTGGGATGAGGAATAATCTGTGTCCCACTGATTGGGCTAGTCCCTAATGAAGCTAATTAGCAGTGTGTATTCATTCCCAGCCACCATGATTGATTTTAATGGCTTTAATGTCAATGGCACAGTGTGGGTTGTTATTGCTGTGAAGATCCTTTAAATCGGTTTATTATGTATCCCAAAACTCCCTTGTAGGGGAGAGGGACTTTCCAGAAGAGCATGTAGTGACAGGACAATGGGAATGGCCTTAAGATGGAAGAGGGCAGGGTTAGATTGGCTATTAAGAAGAAATTTTTCCCTGTGAGGGTGGTGAAGCCCTGGCACAGGTTTCNTTAAGCTGGAAGAGGGCAGGCTTAGATTGGCTATTAGGAAGAAATTGTTCCCTGTGAGGGTGGTGAAGCCCTGGCACAGGTTTCCCAGAGAAGCTGTGGCTGCCCCATCCCTAGGAGTGCTCAAGGTCAGGCTGTTTGAGGCTCTGAGCAACCTGGGCTAGTGAAGGTGTCCCTGCATGTGGAAGGGAGGTTGGAACTAAGACATTAAGGTCCTTTCCAACCCAAACCATTCTTCACCCAGCTGCTGTTTTAGTGAAGGAAATTGAATCTTGAGTGCAGAGCTGTGCTGCAATTACAGATCCCTCTGATTTGCCTCACACATCATGTTCAGACAGTTTCCAACACACTTGGCGCTGTCACTTGGTCTTACAAGTTTCCTCTGAGGTGTCTGTCTCACATCTCTCAGGATCTGGCACATCCATCTGTGCTGACGACTCCACACCTCACTCCCATCTGCCTGAAGCTGCAGTGGTTGCTGCAAGGCTGGCACTTCTTCAGACAGAGCAGCTGACTCAGGGCCTCTTCCCCAGCCCCTCCTGAAAGGCAGGAAGGGTATGGATATCCCTCCCTGGCTACCACTGCAGTTTGTCAGTGCTTGCTCTCCTTGGGTTCCAAATATCCATGGATTTTTGCATAGCTTCGCCTCGCCTGTGCCCTGGCATCTCGAGGTTCTCTGAGACCCAAATCAAGGGCCAGGCCTTCTTCACATCTCCATTTTCACACTCTGCATCGCTCTTGTGCCATCCCATAATTTAGCTGCACCAGATGCAAGCCACAATCTTATTCCACATATTTTTCTAACTGATGTTTTTACCACTGGGGCTAATGGTTACTTGTGCAAATAACCTTATAGCATATTTCAGATGTAATTAACTAAACAAACTGTGATTTAGAGTAAGCAATTGTTCTGTTTAAGAACAATTATTTTCAAGTAAACCCTTCTGTAGTAAAATTAGAATATAGAGGGTAGGGAGAAACCAGTGTCATTACAATCAGAAATTGTATTTTGATGATGCTTGTGGGTCCTTTCCAACTCAGAATTTTCTGTGACTCCGTGATTCTGTAATTTGTCATTGATGTGGATGTTTCTCTGCAAGCTGTGAATTTTTAACAATGTAATGAGACAGCTGCTTCAGTGTCTCCAGGCAAATATAAAATATCTGGCTCTTCTCTTGATTTGTTTTTTAGTATTTCAGTGGTTTTCCTGCAATTTTTCATAAATTTCACCTCACATTCTAGTCATGGTCCATTTTCTTACCAGAGAGACAGACCCTTGACTTTTTAATGCTGAAATTGGTCCCTCAGCTTTAGACCAGTCACATCCAGTCAGAAAGTCTTTTCTGTCACTTTTACCACTCAATTAAAACATCTTATTTCTTATGTTTCCTATTTCTACAGCATGTAATGCTCTCCAAATAGCTCTATAAATTATATAGTATATGTGCAGATGGAGACATACAGCTGTCTCAACTCCTTCAATGGCCTGAAACACATGGAACACATTCACTCCAGGGTGAATCTCATAGTCTAAAATAAACTACCTTGAACTGCTTTTCTCTGTATTGGTACTTTTTATAGATACAGAAGAAATTGATGCTTGGACTTTCCAGAGCCACAGGCTGTGTTCTTGAGGAACTTCTCTCTGGTAAGGCCTTTCAGGGTCTTCTGCTTTCATGCAAGGATTTCTGTAGGTTTTGGTTTTTTTTGTTTGTGGTTTTGTTTGTTTGTTTGTTTGTTTGTTTGTTTGTTTGTTGTTTTGTTTTGGTTTGGTTTTTTTTTTTTTTGCTTTCTGCATAATCTAGAGCAAGTTTTTAAGAATTACTGTGAGATGATTTGTATGGAGTGCATTAAATTCACCTGCACCCTGTGTTCTACATCATCAAGCTGTGTTCACAACACTGAGCCCTTTCTCCAGGGTCACAGGATCAATTAGGTTGGAAAACACCTCTGAGATCAAGTCCAACCTTTGACTGATCTCCACATCAACTGGACCATGGCACTGAGTGACACATTCAGTCTCTGCAGGGACAGTGGCTCCACCACGCCCCAAGGCAGCCCTTTCCAACGTGTACTCACTTGTTCTGTGAAGAACTTTTCCATAAAGTCCAACCTCAACCTCCCCTGGTGCGGCTTGAGGCCATTTTCTCTCGGCCTGTTGCTGTCAGCCTGGGAGGAGAGCCTGGCTCCCAGCTGACCACAGCCTCTCAGGAGCTGTAGGGAGTGATAAAATCATTCCTGAGCCTCCTCTTCTCCAGGCTGAACACGCCCAGCTCCCTCAGCCGCTCCTTACAATGCTCCAGACTCTCCACCAGCTCCAGTGCTATTCCTGGACACGCTGCATCACCTGAATGTCCTCCCCGAACTGAGGCCACCAGAACTGGACACAGCCTTTGGAGGCTCTGTGGGTAAACCCGGGCTGTTTCCCCCGGGTTTGCTTCACCAATCCGGCCGGACATCCCGGGATATTCCCGGACATCCCCGGACACCGCCGAACATCCCCAGGCATCTCCGGACATCTCCGGACATCGCCGGACACCGCCGAACATCCCCGGGCATCCCCGGGCATCCC
>VXBR01008559.1:245657-312623 GCA_013400215.1 Cisticola juncidis
GGGCCGGCCGTGCCCCGCATCCCATAGGGGATGGGGATGGAGGGTGCGGAGCGGGGCGGATCTCCCGCAGAGGCTGTGGAGTGTCCCTGGGTGAAGATATTCCAGAACCGTCTGGACGCGCTCCCGTGCCATGTGCTCCGGGATGGCTGTGCCTGCGCAGGGAGGCTGGACCAGGTGCCGCACTGTGGTCCCTTCAGCCCGACCCGTTCTGTGGTTCTGTGCCGCACTGTGGTCCCTTCAGCCCGACCCGTTCTGTGGTTCTGTGCCGCACAGCTGGGCTTCTGCTCTGGTTCTGTGATGCCGGGAAGAGGCGGCTGCGGGTAAGGGGGGCCCGGAGCCGCCCCGGGCGCTGCTGCCTCTGCCGCGGATGTCCAGGACGGGCCGGAGGATGCCTGGGAGCGCCTCCTCCGTGCCCGGGGCAGAGATGGGCTCTCTGCTTTTCGTACAGGTTCTCAAGATGACTTTGCGCCGTTTGGGTTTCCCTCGGGGCTTGGCACCGCCTCTCCAGCTGGTCCTGGCTCGTTGCCCATTGTCCCCGTGGGTGCCGTGAGGATCTCCTGCAAGGCTTTTTTTGCAAGTCCGGCTGATGCTCTGCATCACAAAGCTGATTTTTTACATTTGATTCCATATATTACCCCTCCCCAGTTGAGAGGAACCTGAACTTGACTAGGACCTGAGGGAGTTGTTTAATAGCAGAATAGCAGTGTTAATAACGCTCCCGGTGTCTTGTACCAACCACAACTTGCAGGACGAGTGATTCCTCTGCTCCTGGCCGGGTATCTCGCCTGCCGTGTGTCTCTGTAATCCTGAAGCCTTTGGCCACGGAGGTTTTGGAGCGCTGGGCCCCGTTCCAGCAGAGTTGCTCACTCTGTTTGCCCTTGCCAGGAGTTTGTTTGCAGATTTGAGGCACGGGAGGTCCGTGTCCTGCAACGCTTGCGCTGTGGGGAGGCGGAAAAACACCGAGCGTGGAACAGGTGGAACAGGGGATCCTCTGTGAGGAACAAAAGGGGTTTCCTGGCACACTGGGACCTGCTCAGAGCCTGGTGTTTCCCTTGTGTACTTAGATCACCACTGATGAAGGGTGGTTCAGGTGCCAGTGCAGGCCCAGTGCAGGGGCATTTGCACTCAGCATCCTTTTCTGTGCTGGCTGGAGGCTCTGGGTGTGCTGCCATACCTTGTGTGTGTCACCCAGCTCTCCTGAAGGCAGAGCGTGCTTTAACGGGGGTGTTGGCAGCCAGAGCCATGAGGGACCCGTGTCCTGGAGCGTGCAGGCTCAGGGACATCACTGGGCTGGCTCTGGCAGCCTGCCGGGGTGGCTGGCACGGGCTGGCCACTGACCTGTGCCTGCCTGTGAGCACAGGGACCAGCACACAGCAGGGCCATGCTCGTGGCTGCCCTGGGGATCCTGCTGGAAGCTCCTGGTGCCAGCTGCTCTTTCCCACAAAACATGGTCAGCCAGGAGCTGCCTTTCTGCCCAGCCCTGTGCCAGCCTTTATCAGAGGTCCCCAGGCTAACAAAAGTTGGGAAGCCTTGCAGGAGGCACCCAAATGCTGGGGAAGGGCTGCTGTGCTTCTGACTGTCTTGCAGACCTGGTCAAAAACTGAGGGCAGCTCCCTCTTTCTGTCATGCTGGGCACCTTGTTTAGTGTCTGAGCCTCTGCCACCCTACCTGGAATCTCCCTCTCCCTGTGCCTGGTGAGCTGGGCAGATCAAGAGCACTGCTGCAGTGTTGGTCCAGCTCTGGACCAACTAAGGAGGGGAAAGAGAAGCAGGGAAGGAGATACTGAAACCTTCTGACTGCAGCAGGTAAAAACGCAGATAAAGCATTCTCCAGTCTTTTCTCTGATGCTGCTGTGCTCCTGAAGCCATCAGTCTTCACTCAGAAGACTTGTCACAGGGTTGGAGTGAGCTCAGGAAATGGAGCTGTCAGACACCTGTGTGAGGGCTGCAGCTTCCCTTCTGTGGGGACACAGCAAACTGAACACTGCCCTGTTCTCCCTGGCTGGTTTCTAGAAAAACAATTACCACAGCAGTGGAAGCTGCTTTGCTGCCAGGGTTTAGTCTCTGCAGTGGTACAGGGGTGAGGGCATTAAAGAACTGCCCCTTTCCTTTCAGAAAATTGTGACTGTGCCAGTCTGACTTTTAAAGAATGATCATTGAGAGGATGTGCATGTGCTCACCTGCTCTGTAGGAGAAAATGGAAATAAGACTTTGGATTCTGGAAGGATCTCTTCCTAGAGCCAAGTGTTAATTCATTTCATTCTCATGTTACTTCAGGTCACTTGATATCTCCTGACACAGGAGGGATGGCTGCTCCTGAGGAGGTAGCAAGGACACACATACACACTCTCACAGAAAAACCACAGCAGCAGAACAACCCAAATGTTTGACTTCTCCTTCATCTGTTCCATCTGTGGAGTTTCCAGAGGCTGAATGGGTGCTGCTGCATTTGGTTATCCACAAAGATCCTAGAGCCCTGTGCTAGTCAGGCTGCTCTGCAGTGGTTTATTTGCTCCTGCCTAACATCATCAAGTTTCCCTTTCTCAGGCTGCAGCATAAGAGATTCTGTATCCTCCTCCCTGAGCAGTCACCCCTGGGGCCATCTCCCTCTGATTCAGCTCTTACCTGCATTTTATACAGGTTCACCAGGCCAGACTCCAGTTAATTTGGTTGATGCACACGGGATGTTTGAATAGTTCAGTGCATTTGTGCTGATATCAGACTGTGCACAGAAACTGTAGCTCCTGACTCATCTGTGCACTGAGTTCAGCTCAGGCTGCTCTGGGATTAATTTCCCTCACTGGCCCTCAGTCCTGTTCTCCAGGAGCTGAGGAATAGTTTAGATCTTGGGCTCCCTGTGGAGATGGATCCAGGGATGTGAGCCTTGTTCATGAGGCTTCTGGATCTCGTACCTCTGAGTCCCACTCCCCTTTGTGACTTAGCTTTAAGTGGCTTTGTAAATTGTCTTTCCATTTTTTTTCTATGTGTAATCTACAGATATAATGGCAGGAGCTAGTCAGGCTTTTCTAGTTAGACTCTACCCACACCCCCAACTAGTACTGGGAGTGTTCCCCTTTACAGGAAAATTAAATTCAGGCTGACAGAATTTTCTTTCCTAAAGATGGACAGCTCTTCCTGCAGCTTACCTGGCTTGGCCTCTGCTGAGCAGTGTTCAACTGCAGCTGCAGAAGCAGAGTTGCCATCCTCCTGTCCTGCCTCCCCAGAAAAAAAGGCAATTTTGGGCCTGCAGGGAGGATCAGGATTTTCACCCAGTGCTGTAAGCAATTAATTATGTTGCTTAAGGTCAGTATTTGACAGGATTTTTGTTGGCACTGCTTGTGTTTAGCTTTTTGTCCCTCTCCTAATTTTTGTTCAGAGTTGAAGCCCCATTACTGAAGCTTTGATGGAACATCAAGTACTTCCATTATAAAAATGTAAGAGAATCTCACAGCTTATTTGAGGGCAAGAAATACAGCTTTTTCTCAGTTTCTGCTGTTCAAGAAGTAATGGGAGTTGCTGTTAATAAATCATATTTTTTTGCCTTACAATAAAGGAAATGAGTGTTATTGCCTTGCCCACTCCAGAGGGAATTCTCCAAAAGGCAGGATTAAAATCCTCCTTTTTAAGAGCCACATTAATTTCTTTCCTACCATCAATACAAAGAACAAATAGTGTAAACGTCTTAATTATTTCTGTTTTACTGTAATGCATTTCTCTCTCTTTGATCTCAGTTTTTGGATACTCTTGAAAGACACTGAGAGCTGGTGTTTTAAAGCTTTTAAAGGATTTGTGCTCCTATTTTATGATAATGTGGAAGCAGAACAAAATTTGCAGTTTCCTGTCTCTAAACCTTTACTGCTTTTCTCCTGCATTTTGAAATGATTTGATCCTTTGGCAGCAAGCCCCCCTTTTTAGCTGGACTTTGTCAATATTGTCAGTGTTACCTGTGGCAGAGGCAGTGGCTGCCTGTGCCCAGTGTTTCCTGCCAGCTGTGCCTCCCAGGAAACCTTGAAACTCCTCCAGTATTTTTCCTTTACCAAAAAAACCCCCACTGATCCTCTGGGCTGTGGACCAGAGTATCCTAGAAAGAGAAATGAGGGCTGGGTTTCACTCTGGAACTGGAAATAAGCTGATTTCTGGTAGCAAAGACAGGTTGATGTTAGATTTTGTGTATTTAGGGGATCTTTGCTTTTTTAGAGGGGTATCTCTCATTCTAACCCTGGTCTTGACAGTAGCCTATCACAGGTTATAATCCATCTTGGCTCTTGGGGATGTGTTAACCTGATTAAATAGAATTGTATCATTTTGGAGGCGTGGAAATCCTTTTATTTTGAAGGAAAATTATTTCAAGTCTTATTCTGAAAAGTTGATCTTTTCAGAGGGTTTTTTTTGGGGGGGTTTTTGTTTGGTTTTTTAGTTTTTTTTTTTCCTAGAGGAGAGCAGTTTAAATGCTTCAGGCATTTTCTTCAAACCAGGCTGCAGGAAGGGCATTGCTGTGCCTGAGGCAGTAGTGGTTGGTGGCCCATGTTAACTTGTGGGATCAAATACTGAAGGTCACTGATGCTGTGATCCAGATTTTTTCCCAGTTTTCTCACCAGACCATCAGCTCTGTGAGATCTTAGAGATGTGTTTTGTGTGCATCTGTCAGAAGGAGGGTGCTGTTCCTTTCCAGCACAATTCAGTAATGGGAACAGCTAAACCTTGCTGCAAAGCAGTGATGAAGAAAACAAATATTAGGGGGCAAACCCCCCTCATACTTTCCAACATTCCACCCAGATTTTTGTCTTTAATTGATAGGAAACAGCCAGGCTCTGTGACCAACTGGTAGGAGAAATGAATTTACTGTTTTGTATTTACTAATTTCTGCAGCAAAAAGCTGCTAGAAATATGAACTGTTTACTATGTGTGTTATATTCAGCATCACTGTAGCTGTGCAGGCAACCCTAATTAATTTTGGGTAGAGATTTGAGATTTTGCCCTCCTCGAGGGTGAAAAGGCCTCTGTTCCTGGATAAAGCCTTTTCAAAGTTGTGTGCAGGGTCTTTTGGGGACAGCACCATGAAGCCCTATCACCCTTTGTGTCTCTAGGACTGTATTTCCTGTGAACTGAAGTATTTCCTATGACTTTGTGGCTTTCAAGCTTCTGGGTTGCAGAAGGTCTGATGAAAGATGTTTTGTGCTTAATTTCTGGCTCTGAGCTATGGAGGATGGGGCAGAGGGAAGATGAGGTAATGCAGGAGGGACAGGGGACCCTCCATCAGTCTTGCACCTCTGCTGCATGATTTGTTTTTAATCCTGTTTACAGAAGTCATCTTCACTTTGTTTCACAGCTTTTTTGTTCCCTGTGAAAAAGATGTGTGTGTTTCGCCCCTGTGAGAGTTTCCTGATAAGTTTGTTGGGTTTTTTTTTCTTCCAACTTGTATGATCTGCAGCTCTGAAGAGGATTCCAGTCCCGTGACCCACAGCAGTCGCTCTCCTGAAGAAAATCCAGTTTCCTGTGCCACCAGCCCCACCAAGAACCATGGAGAAGATTGTATCAGAAAGGCCTGTTCCTGTGCCTAAGGTACTCACAGGGGAATACTGTTTGCCCATCTTCCCATCACCAGGATTTGGGAGAGCCCTGTCTCTTTCCAGGGAGATTCCTTGGCTGTTTTGCTGAAATTCTGTGGAGGCAAGGGATTAATAAATAAAGATAAATAAAAGAAACTGAAGGGATTAATACTGGCAGTACCAGAGTGAAAGTGCAGGCTGAAAAAGGGGAGAAAGCTTCCAGTTTTATCAGAAACTCTTTGGCTGGAGAAGTTTTCAGGGAAGGGCCAAGACCAAGAGGTTTCAAGGGCAGCTTGGATGGGGCTCTGAGCTGCTGTGGAAGAAGGAGCTGTTGAAACCTTTCTGGAGGAGTTCTCTGACCACCAGCAGCACTGCAGAGTCTTCTGGCACAGTTTTCTAATTAGTCACCAAGCAGTCTTACTGTATTCCAGTCTGCTTGGAATGGGGAGGTTTTATTTCAGAGAGCTTTTGGTGTGGGAGGGGAGAGAATATTCCTGGGTTTTTTTGGTATCTGTGGAGGCTTGTAACAGTGAGCAGATGTATGTTTAAATTATCTTGGTGTGGAGCACTGTGTTGAGGCTTTGCTCCCAAACTTGCAGTGCAAGATTCTCGTGTTGGTGATCAGGATTTGGCAAATCAAAAACACTTCCCCATCCTCACACTACTTTGGAAACATCAAGTCTTTTTTTTTACTTTTTTCTTTTGTCTTTCTTTTTTTTTCTTTCTTTTCTCCTCCTTCTCTCTCCCTCAAGAATGAGATCCCTATTCTTCCTTCCCAGAAGAAGCCAGACACAAACTCTTGCCCTCATGCACCTGCCAAACATCCTGTCTCTGGTGGGATGGACACTGAGAACTGCAAGGGCAATGAGAAGGAGAGGCAGTGGATCCGCCCTGACACACCCAGCAAATGCACCTGGAAGCTTGGGAAGCCCCTCTCTGCCTCCCCCCACCACCATGCCACCCTGTAAGTGTCACCTTATTTGCTGATTTCAGCACAAATCCAGGTCTGATTTATCCATGTTTTGGATCGAGGATGTGATGTTGTGAGTTTGTATCCCATGGATATTCCTCTGAACTAAAGTAGCTAAAATAACCAGCCTGGTAAAGGAGAAAGCTGGTTGAAATAAAAAGCAATAAATGTGTGTGGTTGTTGTGTGACCCTCCTGTGAACACACTGACTTTGTTTGTGTTTGTTCCAGGCCAGAGCCTCCGAAGATCCTGCCAAACATCCTGAATAAAGTTGGCAACACACCTTTGGTGCGGATCAACAAGATTGGGAAGCACTTTGGGCTCAAGTGTGAACTCTGTGAGTTGCTGCAGGCACAGAACAAACTAATAAACACTGTTTCAGAAACTTGGGTAGTTCAGGTTAGCTGTGTCATATAACCTGGCCACAGGAGTGCAGGTAATTGGCAGGAAATGGTGAGGAAAATTTCCTGGTTTTCCTTGGCAGATTTTCAGGGTTTTAGGATTTGATCATCTAAAACCTCTTTCATTTTTCATCTCATTTTATGAGAACAATTCCTGCAGTTTTTCCATTTCTGTAGAAAACGCAAAAAAGTTTTTCATAGAAAATAATTTCTTAAATTTAAAGAAGTTGTGGGAAGTTTTTCACTGCTTCTCCTACTCGGAGTGTTCATCAGTTTGTGCAAAATGCAGCTCTGCAGTTATCACTAAACATGAGTGAAAATTATTAGAGGGGTGAAACTGTCAGTGAATGTAATTTTTGTTTGGTTTGGTTTATAAACTTGGCCATACTGTAGATATTAGGATCAGAGTCCTGAATGGTGGTGAGAGGATTAATTCTGGAAGTACTGGAGTGAAAGTGCAGGTGGAACATGGGGAGAACCTTCAGCTTGATCAGAACTTTTTTGGCTGCAGAACTCACCAGGAAAGGGGCAAGAACAGGTTATAAGGAGAGGTTGGACGGGGCTTGGAGCAGCAGTTCTGGTGGAAGGTGTCCCTGCCCAGGACAGAGGGTGGAGCTGGATGAGCTTTGAAATCCCCCCAGCCCTGCTGGTTGTGTGTTTGCACACAATTCCTTTCCAGCCCTGCTGGTTGTGTGTTTGTACACAATCACCACCAGCCCTGCTGGTTGTGTGTTTGCACACAATTCCTTCCCAGCCCTGCTGGTTGTGTGTTTGCAGTGGCCAAGTGTGAGTACTTCAACGCCGGGGGCAGCGTCAAGGACCGCATCAGCCTCAGGATGGTGGAGGATGCTGAGAAGGCTGGAATCCTCAAGCCTGGGGACACCATCATAGAGCCAACCTCTGGGAACACAGGTAGGGCCTGGAGAGGCTGAGGGAAGCCTGGGGGAAGTGCTGGGGGGGTTTTCCTGGAAAAGGCAGATTTGAGATGGGTGGCCTGTGCAAGGAAGAAAGGGAATCTCTTCCTGCCTGCGTGGTGCAGGGAGCAGTGGCTCTTCCATCTCACACTAGGAACCATTCTGCAGTGTCCTGGGCTGAGCAGGTGGGAAGGAGTTCTGCTCAATTGCAGAGCCTCTTTGCTTTAGAAGAAAGGAAGTGCTTGGCCAGACTCACAAGAGTCTCTAGGAATTCAAATCTGACTGAAATTATTGAAGAAAAAAGCACCCATAAGACTGGTGTGAATCTGTATATTCCCCTTCTTTCTGTTGGGGATTTCCCATGGTCCCTCTGTCAGGTTTGAGGAACAGCCCTTTCCATGCTGATGCAGTTGAGATGGGAGATGCATCCTTACAGCACTGCCTGGCAGAGCCCCTGCATGCCTGGATTGCCAGCAGATCCTGCCTGGCTCCACATTTCCTTCTTGGAGGGCTGGAGGAAGGAACAGACCCCTTAATCAGGGGCCAGGGCAGAGCATCTGATGATCTGAGCAATCTGGAGTTAACTCTGGGCTGCTGTGTCATAGCTGTAGTTGTGTTCAGCTGCTCTACTCTTGGGGAGTCAAACATGCCTGGAATATCCCCCCTTGAGTCAAATATGAAATACCTGATGTAGTTAAATAGAACTAGTTAAATATCTCATACACTGCCTTTCCTGAGGAGGTTCATGTAGCTGCCCTCCTGCCTGATGTATTCAGGAGAGGTGTCTGGTCCTGTTCCTAAACTCTTCTCAGGATTTCCACCCACAGCTGCCTCCTGAGACACAGAGCAGGCAGATCTTCATTCTGGGGATATGAACTGGTCTGTGACCAGTTTCCCAGCCTGCAGCTGACAATAGGAATTCACATCTCCTGCTGTTTCCTCAGCAGCTGCTCTGGGGGGGATCAGGGCCATTCAGGGCAGCTGAAGCCTTTGTGAGTGTGGCTGAACCTCCTGCCTGAACAGTGGCATGGAGTGGAAAATATCCTTGTGTGTTGCATTCCTGCAAGGTCTTACCATGACATCCCTCTCTCTGGGTCAGTACCTGATAAATGATTCTCCTTGCCACAGAATCCAAAAAGGCAGAACTCAAGGAGATACAGGACAATTACTTCAGAAAGCTGATTTTTTTTTTTGTCACATAAGAGCAAAGACCAGGGCACAGAGTAACCTGAGAGAATTGGTTTTTGCTCTCTACTGCTCAGAGCTACTGAGTTGAATGTGAGAGCTAATGTGTTATATTTTTATCCTGTCTGCATCTCAGTTCTCCCTCAGCCAAAGTCCTGTTTTGATGTTTGCTGCATTTCCAGGTCAGTAGCAGAAAGTACAAAGTGTTAGAGTTCAGGTCTCAAAATCCTTTCTTCATCACAGGCCATAAGGAAAATCTGGGTGACTTTTCTTCAGCCTTTGGCCTTCATGAGGCTGCTGCTGTCTTATTTATTTGTGTATCTGGGCATCCATATTTATCTATAATATACTGAGAGAACTCTGCCTTCCCAATATATTAAACACTACTTGAGTTGTCTGGGGTGTGAGTTATGCTTCCCTAACAGGAACAGTTAAAGATTATGAGAGTGGGATTTTTTTCTCTCCTGTGCAATCCCCACAAAAGCAGAGCCAGTTTGAACAAGCAGGTGCCTGTGTAGGGTGAGCTGCATGTGCTGGTGCTGTGCTGGTGCCCAGAGGAGCAGGGGAGCTGCAGCCTGACCTCTCACACCTCTCAGCCAACCTGATCAGCTCAGCCTGTCCAGCAGAGAGCTGATCTGATAGCAGGTGTCAGCTTCTCTTCCACAGGGACAGCATTTCTGAGCTCAGCTCCTCAGGTGCAGGCAGTGACCAGGCAGGAGTCAGGTGGAGCAGAGATTTTCAGAGTAGAAATGAGATGTCTGTCTCCAACAGCCAGGGTGCTTCACTGTGGTAGCAAGCTGACACAGTGTGTTAGAACCTCAATCACCAACAGCATCTAAATAATTTATTTTTAGACAGGACTTAGTTTCAGGACATTGCAAATAGGGGTTTATGCAGAAGGGAGTCAATAGAGGCTCTGCAGACCTTTTTGGAAGAATCAAACTGACTCCTCTAGTCCTCTCCAGCTTAAAGCACATTCCTTTCCCAAATTACTGCTGGAAAAATGAAGTGGGTGAGAGAGGAGGAAGGTGATGTGCATGTGGCAAAGCCAGCAGTTTGCACATGTCAACTTTCCCCACCCTTGGCTAAACTTTCTCTGGGCTGTGAACCTCAAACACGCATCAGCACCTGTAAACCCAACAGGCAGAACCCTTCCCTTTGGCACCCCTCTGGAGACACCCCCTCAAGGCTGTGGTGAGAATCTGATGAAAGGCAGGGCATGCCAAGGCTGGCACTGTGGGTTTTGTGCTTTGCTCTGCTCACTGAGGGCCCTGCATGCCTTTGCTTGCTTGCAGGGATCGGGCTGGCGCTGGCGGCGGCAGTGAAGGGTTACCGCTGCATCATCGTCATGCCAGAGAAAATGAGCATGGAGAAGGTCAGAGCTGCCTCTGTTCTCAAGAGTTTGGGGATAAACATGTTTGTACTCGCAGAGTTTCTGGTGCAGATGGGTGCTGGGCTTCAGCAACAAAGGTGCAGGCTCTTGGCCAGGGAAAACTTAGCTAAGGTGCTGTTGCCAGTGCCCAGAGAAATCCAGGCTGGCTAGCCATGGATAGAAAATGTCTTTGAGACCCATCCTCACAGCACTGCCACTTTGAAAACTCCCATAATTGTTTTAAATGCAGATGTCAGGACAGCCTGAGGTTTGCCTGGCACATTGAAGTGGTTACCTGTGCCCCAGGTTAGCTGTCCCTCTCTGAGCAGAGGGTGAAGGGAGATGATGCTGAAGCTTTGGATATCCTGCAAATATCCTGGCCTTGGGGCTGAGTGTGAAGGGAGCTGTTGAGGTGTTTTGGGGTTTTGGGGTTTTGTGCCCACCTTTATTTGCTGCAGGTGGATGTGCTGAGAGCTCTGGGTGCTGAGATTGTGAGGACCCCAACTACAGCCAGATTTGATTCTCCTGAATCTCACGTGGGAGTGGCCTGGAGACTGAAGAATGAAATCCCCAATGCACACATCCTGGACCAGGTGAGAGCCAGGGTGTCAGAGGTGCAGGTGTAGCACAGAGGAGGCTCTGTGGTGTTCTGGGTTGTCTGTTCAACACTCTCCATGTGTCTCTGGAGGAGAAGATGCCCCAAATCTGGAGCTGGAGCTGAGCAGTCACCTCATTGTAGGAAAGGAAGTGTTTACAGTCACTAGAGAGCAGCAATGAGCTGGTGTTTGCCAGAACTACAGCCCTTAAGGAGTCTATTTCCACAGAGCTGGCAATCCTCTGAGGAGGAATGGACACAGGGGTCATGTTGCTCAGAGTGCTGTCCCACAGACAGGACTGATTTTGGCATGGGAGGGTGCTGGCACCTTAGGACTGTGCTTAAATTGGGTCACTTAGGAGACCTAGTTCCAGATAACACACAATGAAACATTCTGCAGAGAGTATGTTTAGGTGTTGTGGGGGTTGGGGATTGTTTGAAATGTTTTTGAACTCCTTCAGAATGTCATTTTTGTATTTCTGATCTATTTTGTGGCTGATCTTTCAATTCAGTACCGCAACGCCAGCAACCCCCTGACCCACTACGACACCACGGCTGAGGAGATCCTGCAGCAGTGTGAGGGTAGGTCTGCTCTGCAGAGAGCCCCTGGCAGTGCCCTGCTGGGATGTCCTTGGAGAATGAGACCTCACATGAGAGAAGCTTGGATTTTCATGAAGCAAACCCCATACACAGGCTCTGTGTCATTAGAGAGTTACCTTATTTCACAGCAACAATTTTTTTTTCCAGTAAAGAATTTTTTGGTTTTTAGGCTTCTCTACCTGTGAGCAGGTGGATAAAGCAGTGATGTTTAAGTTAACAAAAAAAAAACAAACCCATAGGTAGACTGGTGTGGAATAGGGTCACAAACACAGATCACAAATACACAATACACAAATACACACTTTGATCACAAATGCAGAAATAAGTATTTTACATTCCCAGAGCAAATACTCCAGTACACTGGAAGCATCTTCACTTAGGAGCCCTCAGGAGCACAAACTGCTCTGTGTCCCAGCTGTCACCAGCAGGACCCTGCAGGGCTCTCTCCAGTGTTGGCTTTGGGCAGATGAGCACCAGAAGGGGCTGAGCTGTGGCAGCAGAGCTTCAGCTGGGCTCACTCCTCAACTCAGGGGTTGGTTTGAGAGCTGTTGGGGACATTCCCTGTGATGCTACAGCTACGTGGGCATTTCCAGACCTGCCTTCTTAAACAGTGCAGCTTCTGATTGGACACTCTGATAAGAAAATCAGCAATTAAATCCATTCACATTAAAGTGAAGATCGTGTAAAAGGTCCTCCTCCTTCCTAAAACTGTAGCTGTTCAGAGGATTTGGCTTGTCTTTCTGTGACAAACTTTGAGTTGAAATAAGTACACTTTTACAAGCTGCCATCCCACAAACTGAGAGTCCAGATGAGTTCCAGATTTAGGATTCTTGTTTCTATTTATTTCCCCTTACAGCCCAGGCAGTGTTCAGTTACACCTGCTTGGTGGGGTGCTATTATTTGGCTGGTAAGCAATTGATTTTGTGTGTGAATTGGTGACCTTTTAAAAATCTTTTTTTTTTTTTTTTTTAATTTAAGAAAGCTGTCATGTGGATGCAGCAGAGAAGCTGTAGGTGGTGACACAGGGATGAACTATCATATCCACACTCCTGTGGTGTGCTAGTGACCAAAACAGTCTTTTCACATGAAAATGAGGGAGTAGTTGTGTTAACATTTCTCTCCAGGGATGCCTATCCCATGCTCTTGGCACTCACTCAGTTAATTAACAAACACAGTGGGCTGCTCAGTTTAACTTAGGGAATGAATTATCTGTATCAGCAAATATAGTAAGAGGAAAACTGCAGCTGTCAGCTCTGTGGGCCACCTCCAGCTGTGTCCAAAGTGCCACAGATTGGTGCCTTGCCAGGCCTCTGGGTGGACATTTCAAAACCCTTGTTGGGGAAAATGATGATTGAGCAATGCAGTTTCAAGGCAGGTCTCAAAACAGCTCCCGGGAAGCAAAGAGCCCTACCCTGCTCTTTTCAGCCACTTTGTGCATTTTTGTTGAAGAAAGTCCATCCTTAGGTGTAAGTGAGCTTTCAGTCCATCATTCTGTTGGAGATTTCACACTTCTCTCCCACACCCTTCAACAGGAAAGGTGGACATGGTGGTGGCCACGGCTGGCACAGGAGGTACCATCACTGGCATCTCCAGGAAGCTGAAGGAGAAGTGTCCAGGGTGCAAAGTAAGTGACAAACCCACTGCTCTTGTCTTTAGTGTCTCCTCAAGCTGCTCCCCTTCCCACTCCTTGTAAGCCTGCCCAGGGTCTCTCTGGGAAGCTGTTGTGTGTTCTCAGTTAAAAGGTTCTGGCTGCAGAGAGGGTTTCAGAAACCCTCTGTTTCATGTTTTGATGTCTGAAATCATCGTGCTCTGGTCCCACTGGTGACCAGAGTTCAGATTTGGCTCAGCAGATGAACACTGACCCTCAGATCCCTCCATGAGGTGCTTGGGAAGCTTCCTTCTCTGGTGGGTGCTCTGCAGCCTGGAGTTTCCTCCCTGGCTCTGCCTTCTCCAGCTGCTCTGGAGCTGCTGAGGTTTTGCCCAGTGGAATTGTCTCTGCACACACCAGCCTGTGTGCTTTCCTGTGGGATGTGTTAGATTTCCTCACAGAACTTGAGATCCTGCTTCAATCATGAGAATTTTCTTACACAGGCAGGGAGCATTAAAGAAAATAAAACAGATCTGCTTGCACTTGGCACAAAGTGAGTTGTCTGTAATGATGCCTGGCATGTGAATGAGGACAACCTTGTTTCAGGGAATCCCTGTTTCCTGTTCAAACCAAGCCAAACCCATGTAGAACAAGTGTGGTGCCATCAGTGTCCGCAGCCTGAGGAGGTGGGATGGGTTTCCAAGGGGGCCAGAAGCAGCAGAGAGCATTTTTCTCCCAGGGGAGTTGAATGTTGGCAGGAGGAAATAAACAGGAGAGCAGGCTGGCTGTGTGACACCAGCAGCTGTGACAAGGGGGTTGTGCTCCCCAAAGCTGTGTGTCTCAGTGGCCTGAGAGGAAACTGCTTCTCCAGATTATAGGTGTGGATCCTGAAGGCTCCATCCTTGCTGAACCAGAAGAACTGAACAAGACTGACAAGACAATGTATGAAGTGGAAGGAATTGGATATGATTTTGTCCCCACAGTGTTGGATAGATCTGTAAGTCACACTGCTTGGTTTACTGCCCTTTGCCTTCTGCTGGGATGCAGGACTGAGGTTAAAGACAGAGGAAAACTTGGGGAAGTATTTATTTGAGCTGAAATGGAGGGGCTGGCAGACAGAACAATTCCTGTTCTTTCCATCAGCATAAAAAGCCCTTGAAAGGCTTCTGAACTGGCCACATTAGTTTTACAGTGCCAAGTCAAAACACTGTGAGTAGATAAGATTTTCCTACAACACACACTTATTTTTGTGCTTAAAAAATCCCCAAAACACACCTGAAAAAATTATGAAACACACACAATAAAAATAAAACAGACTCACAACAAAGAACACCCAACTTACCAATCACAAAAAACCCACAAAAAAACCAAAACCAAACCTTCCAGCAGAGCACTCCTGGACAGAGTGGTGTGTCTGTGTCTCTGGGAAGCCCTCCAGAAGGGGAGGAAGCTGAGACTGACTCTCAGCAGCCTGCTCTACAGAAGGGTTCCAATAAGGAGCCTTTTGTGCTGATGTGACCATCTTACCTTGGCAAAAAATCCCGCTTGGCATTTGGGGGAGAATGGAAACCCCGGGCTCAGTGGGGCAGCTGTTCCCTCAAAGAGCCAGGGCTGAATTCACACTGGTTGTGCAGCTCCCCTGTCCCTCCTCACTTAAACAGAGCCTTGTTTCTGTCTCCTGCCCTCCCCAGACAGTGGACCAGTGGTACAAGAGCAATGATGAGGAGTCCTTTGCCTTGGCACGGATGATGATCCGCGAGGAGGGGCTGCTGTGCGGTAAGAGGGGACAGGAACCCCCTGCCTTTCTCTGAGCAGTCTGTGGGAGGCTGAAGCCTTGTGCAGATCACAGAGACCTCCTTCAGAACTTGTCTTCCTTGCTCTGGGCTCCTCTCCTTTCTCCTCCTCTCTTTTGGTGGCCCTTCCTTTCTGGTTTGATGGTTTTGGCCCTGCTGTGTGTTGTGCAGGTGGCAGCTCGGGCAGTGCCATGTCTGTGGCTGTGAAGGCAGCCAAGGAGCTGAAGGAGGGTCAGCGCTGTGTTGTCATCTGCCCTGACTCCATCAGGAACTACATGTAAGGACCTGCTGGTTTTCTCTCTGGGAGAGGGGTGAGGGAGCCCCTCAGACCTTGTAACACCCTGTTATCCCAGCAGGGAATGTCTTTGGGGCACAGGTTCTGAGCTGTCTGAAAGGGGTCTGACATGGAGCAGGGCTGAGCTGTGATTTCAGTAGATAATCATCACTGGTTAGCATTTTTCACACCAAAAGCCTTGCATTCACTGTATTATTGGTGTGGGATCACTGGTTATCCCATTGCTGGGAGGGTTCCTGTGCCCACAGCAGGACCCAGCAGTCCTGCAGCAGCAGCAGCCACACTCAGGGTGGGTGTGCAGGTGGAAGTGTCAGAGCTTTGAGCTGTGCTGAGAAGTTTTTCTTCAATCACATTGAAACATATCCTAAAATATGGCATTACTTCATTTTCCTGACCCATGTTGCATCCAGCTCAATATTAGACCAACAGAAGCTGCAGACAAGACCCATCTCCATTCCAGGCTGTGTCTCCATGACATTGCAAAGGGCTGATGCAGCTGGAGCTTTGTTTCCTGTGGGATTCCCTTTTCTCCCCATGAGTGTTTCTTCTCCATGTCCCTGGCTGCTAAGCTTGGATGGCAGATGATGATCTATTTCCACTTGTACTGTAGCTGTTGGTGACAGTGAGCTGTGAACAGTCCCCTCTGTTTGCTGTCAGATGTTCAACCCCTGCTAATGAGCTTTTCACTTCCTGGTGCTCTGCAGGTCCAAGTTCTTGAGTGACAAATGGATGATTCAGAAAGGGTTCATGAAAGAAGAAGACCTTGGCAACAAACCTTGGTAAGCCTGTCAGATCCATTTGGATTTCCATCAGTCTATTCAATCGAGTTTATGGCAGTTGCTAATTTAAAGCTCATTTCCATTTACACCTCTCCTTTGATTTAGCTGATCTTCCATGCTGTTGTCTTGATGTATAATTGCAGCTGTTAATCAAATCTGCTTTAATTAGTTGACATCCTTCCTTGAGTTGTATGGCAGCAGAAGAAAATTTGGTACTTAATGATTGTTTTTTTCATGACAAGTGTTGTATCTGGAATTTAAAAAAAGGGAATATGCAAAGAATCCTTCCAAAATCAGAGTTCTTGAGTGCAAAGCGCTGCAAGTCTCCATAGGCAGAAGGGAATCTTCCCTAAATTGTTGCCTATAATGACTGTAAATACAGATAGGTCTTTGAGTAGGAGTTCAAAATTTTCTGTGTGAGAAACAAATAATGAAACTGGGGAGATTACCATTCTCCACTGACTATCTGCAACCATAGAAAGCAGATGAAATGAGAAAAAGGGTTTGATTTTGAAGCCTTCTCACACTTCAGTGACTTTCTGATATTGGGAACAGTACCTGAGAGCCCCAAAGCTTTCTTGACTCTGGCTGCATCCTGACTCTTCCTTGCAGCCTTTTGTCGTTCAGTGGTGCTGGAGGCCTCTGTGCATGAAGGACTAGTTCTGTGTTCCCTACAGGACTTGCATGGGTTTGTTTTTCCTTCCATCCCCAGGTGGTGGAACATCAGCATCCAGGAACTGAGCCTCTCTGCCCCCCTGACTGTGCTTCCAACTGTTACCTGTGCAAAGACTGTGGAAATTCTCCGGGAGAAGGGATTCGACCAGGTACCAGTTGTTGATGACTCTGGGTATGTCCACGTATATCACTCTTCATCCATATTTATCACTTCTCTCACCAGGCCCTCAGGGATGTCTTTTAAATGCTTGCTGGAAATACAATGTCTCTTCACTCATCCTTTTTTATTTATTAATGCAGTTCAGGAATGTTGCCTTGAGCACACCAATGCTGGACTTTGTGTTTTTGTGCCAGGATTGTCCTTCATGTGATTCTAATGATTCTTATAATATTCTTACTCACTGTGTCTCTGCAGGATAATTTAATTTCTTGTCATAATACCAGTTTAACTTAAAGAAAAACCCCAAAATTCCTATTTAAAACAACCAACCCCAAAGCTCTATCAGAGCTTTCACAGAGTTTCTTCAGCACTATTGTGTAATAGTGCAGTGACCCCTATAAACCAGGGTGTCCCCACAAGCTGGAATGTGCCTTGTCACCCTGCAGGTCTCCTGCAGACAGGCTGGGTGTTGAAGAGCTGCTCAGTTGTGCTGACCTAAGGGATGAATCTTTGTAGATCCTCTCAGGGAGAAGGGAAATGAGCCAAACTTGAGTGAGCTTGTCTCTGGCTGTCACACCTTTCAAAAGGACAGATGAGAGTGTGGAAAAATGAAGCAGTTTGTGTTTTCCAGAAGCTCTCTGAGATTGCAGGTAGCTCTCTCCAGTGGCAAGGCGCAGAGATGAGGAGGTGCTGGTGCCCAGAAGGACCTGCAGCACCTGCTGCCTTGTGTGTGAACCTCCAGAACATCTGAGGACTGTACTCTGTCTCCTGCAGACACACAGAATCCAAGTGTACCATCAATAACGCTGCATTATTACCATGAAATAGCTGAACTGACCCCTCCAGGCTGGCTGAGAGTGGATGCTTTTTTCTACAGGAGCACCTGAGGCTTTTGTCTTGTTTACCCCTGTTTTGTCTCTCCTTCCCCAGGGTGATTCTGGGCATGGTTACCCTGGGTAACATGCTTTCCTCACTGCTTGCTGGAAAAGTTCAGCCTTCTGATGAAGTCAGAAAAGTAATCTACAAGCAATTTCAACAGGTAGGCAGGTATATTCTGCAGCTTCTGGTTGCAAGTACTAGAGAAGGTGTTCTAGTACTACACAGGCTGGGTGAGGTTACCTGGGACCATGCCAGCAGCTGCCATTGAGCACAGAATTCTCTTTTAAAAACATGGAAACCTTGACTTAGTTTTCACCAGGATTTAGGTTCCAACACTGTCCCAAAGTGGATTAAGTGCTGAGTATTTAAGTGTGTTTAATGCTTCTGTTCAACCTGTGAGCCACCCAGTGGTGCTGGTTCTTTATGGACAGATGTAAATTTATTTTTTCTTCCCCAGACAGATAATCCAGCATCATGGGGATATGTGGTGCGTAATACAACTGCTTAGTTCATGTTCTCCCTCACCTGGACACCTCCAGAGGTTCTGGGGCTGGTGGTGTGTGATGGTTTCTGTGGCTGCTCTGGTGTTGGCTGCATCAGCCAATTCTCTGCACTTCTGAGGTTGTGGCTCTTTCCATGGGCAGCTTGAAGGCTTCTTCAGTAAAGAACAGCTTAACCATTTATTTTCCATTTATTTCTGATGTTTTCTTGGTGGAGGCTGGAAGGGGAGTGACACAAGCTGTGGTACTGCTGATGTGCTAACTAAAAATGGTTATTTTCTATTTGAATTGATGGGTTAATGGAGAAACTGGTGGAATGCACATAACCTCAGAAGTATTGTGGATTTTGCTTCTCTTACCACTTTAGTCAAGCTGATTTGGCTTGTTTATGAGTGAAACTGCTAAAAATGAATCATCTGTGTCACCAAAATGACTTCTGAGATCCTGTATGGAATACCACAGCCTGCATCAAGTAAGAGGCTTAGCCTGTAAACCAGGGCAAAGGTACATTTTGGAAAGATGGATCTTCTGGCTTTTTTAGGGTGCTCAGAGAGGCTGTGGATTTCCCATCCCTGGAAGTGTTCAAGGCCAGGTCAGATGGGCTCTGAGCAAGCTGGGATAGTGGAAAGTGCCCATGGCAGGGGGTTGGAACTGGATGATCCTTAAGGTCCCTTCCACCCCTAATCATTCTGTGATTTTAGAACATGGGCAGCTTGCTTTGGTAGGATCACCACAATTATTTTATGATAATCTCTTAAAATGGAAGGAGAATGGTTAGAGCTTTTTTTGGTAAAGTCCCTGGTGCAATTGTGCTCTGGGGTTTTGCAACACTAGTCACAGGATAATTTTCCAACCCAAACAAGTGCTAGTGGAGGGAGGAGCCATCCTTGTGGAGTCAGATGTAGTTCCAGTGGTTTGGGTTCCCAGTCAGGTGTAGTGCAGTACTCACTGCCTAGAGACCTAGTAAGCTTAAAACAGAGCCTAATTGTGGGAAAACCTGTGGGCAAAATGTTTAGGAAGCTTGAAGGAGCAGTAGTGAGACAGGTGAAAACTCTGTGGGGGGTCTGTTAAATTTCCACTGAGTATCTCTAGGCATGTTTATGCCTTCATGGTTCTCCCAGTGCTGCCAGGGGGCTGCTTGTCCTGGTTATCTGTAGCCTGCCCAGTCCCTGAAGACACATTTGGGGGACTGATGGGTGACTCCATGTGGCAGCAGATCCAGATTTCCCATCTCCTTCCTTTCCTGACCCCCAGTTAAGGATTGGTTCCTCACTCTGGACTACAGCTGGTCCCTTAAACACAGGCTGCTGGGAATCCTGTGACTCCCAGTATGGACACAGAGCTCCCCATCCCAGTGCAGCCCAGCTGTTCATGCTGTGGCATTTATTTCTCACAGAGAGGCATTTGGAATCTGCAGTGCAAGACTCTGCTTTGCTGTGAATTCCTCTAATAAAAGTGTGTCAGATGGTGGGTGCTGGGAGGAGTCACCTGCTTAATGGAGCTGGGGCTGTAGCCTCATCTGTTAACTCATGTTTGAACAGTTTTAGGCATTTTTTAAAATTATTGCAGCAGGTGATTGCTGAAATGTTTTGGAAATACCTGTATTTTTTCAGAGCTGACACAGGGTACTTTCTCGTTCAATCTTAGCAAAGCTGAACTTCACAAAAAAAAAAAAAAAGAATTATTAAATCACAGTTCCATGATTTGTACCCAAATCTAGTGTTAGCTGAGCAATCTTTCACCCTTGGTTTTGTTTTTGGCTTGTTGTGCTTTTCTGCCTTTCCAGATCATATTCATTTCCACAATGATTTGCAGCCTGATCCGTTCACTTTTTCAGTCTTTTTGGAATAAAATCACCAAATATAAAGACTTTTATGGTAACTTCTTTTGTTGAGACACATGACCTTCTTTGATTACTAGCATTTTTCAGATCGTCATTATGTTTACAGAACCAGAAGGAATAACTTGCTAATTTTTGGAAATTAGAAACAAAGACAACTGGTCTTTTAAATTTGCCTTGATTTGTTGATGTTTTTTAGTGCTTCAGGTGGGAGCAGTACACAAATGCTGATCTATTTTAGTTCTGTACAAAGTGTTGAGGGATCATTGACTCCTAAATATAGAAAGGACTGTTTTACTCAGGTTTTGTAACTCTCTCCTCAGATTAACCTGAAAGACAACTTGGGGAAACTCTCTCACATCCTGGAAATAGATCACTTTGCTCTGGTGGTTCATGAACAAATTCAATGTGAGTACAATGTACTGCACCTTGTGAGAGCAGATCCTTTGAGTGGTTAACGAGAAGCAAGTGTGGATGTGTAAAGTGAGATCTGAAGAAGCAAAATCCTCATTCTGTGCCTAACTTTGTGCTACTAAACCTAATTTCCATCCCTGGAAGTGTTCAAAGCCAGGCTGGACAGGGCTTGGAGCAACCTGGTTTAGTGGAAGGTGTCCCTGCCTGTGGCAGGGGTGGAACAAGATGGTTTTAGGGTCCCTTCCAACCCAAACCATTCTGTGATTAGTAAGACTAAATAAATCTTCAAATATGGGCTGCGTCACTCTTACATGTGAATAATATTTTGTCCTGTTTCATCTTCCTAATAGCAGACAACTTTGCAAAGTTACAAACACTGAGAAATAAGAGTCAAAACAATATTAAATCATGCCAGATAAATTTATCTTCAGCTTCTCAATCATCACTGGAAGAAGAAGAACCATCAGATTTGGGGTTGTTCCTGATAATCTCCATAAGGATGTGCTCTTGGCTCTGAGCTGTCTATTTATAAACCTGGAATCTCACTGAAAGTTTGCAGAGAAACAGAAATTGAGTAATCAAAAAGCCCACGGCAGTCCAGCTACCTAAAAAAAACTGAGTATAAAAGTAGACTAAACATCTCAGTACAGGCAGGCTTTAGGATCCAGAATTTAGAAAATTGATGAAGGGCCATGAGAGGTCATGTGGCTGCTTGGTTCCCAGGTCAAGGCTTAAGCTCACAATGAGAAAATCACTTGAACCTGTGCTCTCAATGCAGCAAAAATTAAATGCTTAGTACGTGTTTTGGATATAAATGGGGTATTGTGGTTTTTACACTGATTCTGTATTTGACAGGAATGCAGGAAGATGGTTGTGTCACATTTCCCCCTCAAAATGTGGTTCCATTGGGCCATTCAAGTGAACCCTGGTTCCAGTGGGGTAATTCCACTTGCAGCTGTTTCAAGTAATTAATGTTTGAAGAAAATACACTTTATAACAAGAGGGTCTGGTTTGAATTTTTGTGTCAAGAGAAACTAATCCAGTGGATCCTTATCCTCCCTTCCATAAAGTTTCAGTGTCCCTTTTCATGAGGAGCTTTTCTGAGCTGAAAATCCTTGTCACCTGCTCCATGACTCTTGGCCAAGGTGCCTTTTGTGTTCCCCCTCTGTGTGCCAGGATCACCAAGGAGCTCCAGGTTCATGGAGCTGGGATAGCTCAGCCCCCAATTTTATAAAATACAAATACAAAAATACAAAATACAAAAACCACTAAAACCAAGCAGGAGGGAGTGGGTCTGTGCCTCCTGGAGCCACAGCTCCTTGTCTTGGTTTGGAAAGACAGATGTTTGTAAGGGAAAGCTGGAGCTTCTCTTGGAACAGAGAATGTAAACTCCCTCTTTCCTAATTATTGTAATTTTGCAATTAAGGGCTTTTAGGTAAAGATTTGGAAAAGGAATAACAGTTGTTTACTAGGAATATTAAAAATACAAATTTAGTAAAGCAAACAGACAAAGAAAAAAACAAATCCTAGAAACACTGACAGAGTCAGAATACAACCTGACACCCTGGTCAGGGTGTTGGGAGTAGTCCAAATTAGTCCTCTTGGAGTAACAGATGTGGTTCTGTGTCACTGTTTTCCATGCTGAAGTGACCACATGAACACTTGGAACTCGGGAGAAATCAGAGCAGGGGCAAAAAAGCCCTGATTTGTTTATTTCATCCTATTATATACTTTTAGAAAGGTGACCATGGGTTGGAGGGTGGTATTCCCACCTCTCAAGCACATTGGTCAAACAGGCTGTCAACCAACACTCTCCTCTCATCAAGAAGAATGCAAAAACAATAACAGTATTTACAAAAACAATTTCTTATTTACATGAACAAAGCAAGCTTGAGAAGTGAAAATTTCTACTTTAATATGAACACTCAGAAAACTAGGAAAACTCACGGTGACAGTTCTGTTGGAGTAGAGATGATCTTGTAGAAGGGTTTAGTGGTGGTGGTCTTTCTTCTGGGAATTTAGTGGAAAATAGGCTGCTTTGGTGTTTGTGATTTTCAGTTTTTATTTAGGTAGGAATCGTTGGCTCTTCCCCCTGGGTGGAGCATTTTACAGTGGGATGATATAATTGTATCAGTTATGTAGTGAGCCTTAATGGCCCATGAACAGCAGATATCCCAAGGAGGGAGGATGGGTCATGGAAGAGATAAGGAACATTGCTCTACCTGGTTTTAAGAGCTGGCCCAGTAGCAGAAGGTACCTGCCCCCTCTTTCTTGGAGTTATGAGGAAGGGGTTATACAAAAAGAAAAAAAAACTCCCTAACCAGTTTAAATAGATGGAAAATAGAATACACATTTTTGATTATTGCAATTAAATTTTTTTTCTCCCTCCCTTTTTTTTCCTTTTCTGTGCAGATCACACGGATGGCTCCTCCAGCAAGAGGCAGATGGTGTTTGGCATCGTGACAGCCATCGACCTCCTGAACTTTGTGACCGCACGGGAGCGGGAGAGGAGATCCAACTAAAGCCAGGCAGCACCGTGGAGCCTCTTCAACATTTTGCAATCTCAAACAAAGAATCAGGTTTATATCTTCAGCAGAATATTTTTTTCTTTTTTTTTTTGGTTGGTTTTGGTTGGGTTTTTTTCTTTTTTTAATTCTGAAAATAAGCAGTTCACTATCTCAGTGTCAGGTATCCAGCCAATGTGTCTTGCTGTATTGCCCAGCTTCTGGGACTTGTTTCTTAATCAGGTTAAGCAATATTTCTTATCAAGACCATTTATTTTTTTACCTATATATATATATGTATGTGTAAAAAATATTGCCTAAATTAACTGGTTTGTTCCTTACTTGTTATGTCTAAAGGCTGGCTTTCCAAAATGTTGTTTCAGAATCATAAAATGTGTTGAAATAAAGAGTTACTGAAGCAGAGGCCCAAGAGAGCTCTGGAAAGTTGTGATTTTTTTTTTTAACCCCCATTTGAGGGTGTTAAATTAGATATTACCTTTGTGGAGGGAAAATTGGGACTGGGGCATGGGAAGAAGAAAGGAGGGTTTCTCTTTTGGTGACATCATTGTAAAATGAGAAAATCTTCAGGGCTGAAGCTGAGGCTTGCTCCAACCACCTGCTCTGAGGAAAAGCTGGTTGGAGTAGAAGCATGGCAGTGAAGTGACAAACATAAACCAGTGACACTGTTTTACACAGTGCACCAGCCTTCCCTGCCATGGCAGACCTATTTTTTTCCAATGGTATCCTGATAAGTAAGCACAGGTGGAAAGATTTAAAAGGTAACATCAAGCTCTTGCCCAAAGGTTTTGTAAAATCATGCTGTTTCATCTGTTATCTTTCTCCTTCCTTCCCACCCTCTTGATTATCTCAGAGTGCCTTTTTTGTGCCTGTATCAGAAGAGCCAAAGATAATCTGTCAAGAGCTGTGAACTCTTCCTTTTCAGGTACTCCTATCCTGTAGTGCCTTATTCCAGGAAAAAAGTATTGGGTAACCCTTAAGATTAGGGCTATTGCCCTCGAAAGTGACCCATCCTTACCTTAAACTGTGGTTTGCCATTAAATTCATACACTTTAAGATTTAAGCCAACTTTTCCCAAAACTCTGGGGAAAAAAAACCCTACTATAAATCTAAAAATGTACAACTTCAATAGGAATTGAAAGGTTCTAAAGGGTAATTAATTTCTACCATTGTAGATGTTACTGTTGTTAGATTTTGACATCAGTTTGAATATTTACTTTACTGGCTTTTATCTGATTTTTTTTCCCCATTTTCCATCTGACCTTCTCTGACAGCAGCAGGGAGGGAGGTGCTTGAGTTTGTCCTTTTTCCATATTAAAAGCTCTGTGTCCTGACCTGACTGAATTCAGCAAGGAATATTAAAATGGTAGAAGGAGGTCCCCAAAGCTGCTTTTCAGAGCAGCATAAGAGAGGAGTCAAAGGGCAAATTGGGGCAGCAAATTAGTCACTTACAAAGAAGTGTAAAGATTTAAATCTGTTTTTCTAGTTCACTGTTCATACAGTAATCCCTGTAGTGCCATGAATATTGTGCACTAAGTGCAATATTGTGGACTGAGACATAGGGGGTGGTTAGAAATGGTGGGGAACATGGGATGGGAGTCTAAAGCATTCCTAGAAAACCAAAGGATCCAAAGAAATTCACCTGCTCCCCTGGGGTTTGCTGAGAACAGGAGCTGCCTCCTGCACTGGCACAGGGAGGAAAAAGCCTTTCTCATTCACAGCAGCAACTTGGTGAGACCAGAGGAAATGGGTAAATAAAGGGAATTGCTGTACAACTGAAAAACTTTCCAGAGCTCTTTCTCATGGTAGGGATGAAGACAGCAAAGAGAAGGGGACAGGGAATCCAGCAGGTTCCTCTGCAAAAGCTTGTAAATGTGATGCTTTTTTGTATGTCTGAGAACCTCATTGCTGGCCTGGTCCTGGCTGGTTGTGGTAGGGCTGATTAAAACTGGGCTGATTTTTGTTTCAAATGCTCTGAAGACCAAGAAAGACACTGCAGTTTCTTCAGTCATTTAGCTGAAGGCCAGAGCCTGAACAGAACTATTTTTTTTTTTTTCTGAAGTGAGTGCCTGCATCTTCTGTTTACCTTTGCTGCTTATGCAAGCGCTGACTAAACCTGAAAACTATTTTGCACATGGATATTTTTATCAACAATTTATGCTGTATTTGTTTGTCACTGTGAGAGATTATCAGTCCTAATGTTGGCTCTGCAAAAATACTTCTTATTTTCTCAATTGAAGACAGCTATTCAGTAAAATCTGTACTGAATATTTTGCAAGCAGTTACCAGGCAGTGACTTAAGGTTCATTTTACATTGTCATGTCCAATGTTATTTCCCATTTCTTGTACAAGCTGTGGCTGACTCCAGAACTCTGGCTAGCAGGGGCTTCTCTAAGCAGCCAGACCAGTCTCATCTGCCCACCAAGCTCATTTCTGAAAACTTCTGCTTGCTGTTATAAATCTCACACAAGGCTCACTGTCAGAAGTTTCCTGACATTGCCCCCATCATCCAACAGCTTTTCTTACTGTGTAGTGTCAACTAAGGCAAAGGGAAGACTTCTTAAGCTTTAAGGAGCTGGGGAAAAATCAACACTACAAGCAGTATTTATTGCACAGATGTTCACAAATGTACAATACAGAGTTCAATAAAAGCTGTTTGATTGCAGAATGGCTCTGGGTTGTTGTTCTTTTTATGCCAGTTCAAGCTTCTAAGTGTGTTAGACTGTAAGAAATTTGTGCAGAAGAGCCCTGGTGTAGCAGTGCATTTCAACAGCCAAACAAATGTTTCCAGATAAGGAAAAGGGGGTTCAGTAATACCCCTGACTTTTAAGGAGAAGCACCAGAACTTTCTGTGTTTCTCTCACCCTGGTTGGCTCAATGCTAGGGTAGGAGCACCTTTTGGATTTTGGAAATGTTTCTCAAGGCCTGTGCCTGTTTCTATTGGGCAGCAAGCCAAATTATCCCTCCTTGATTGCTGGATACTTAAGAAGGAGCACAGAGGTGCTCAAAGGCTTTTTGGGGTGTCTTAGCTAAGGGCTTCTCTGCAGCTGAGCACAGCTTCTGTTTTGTTTCTGTGTCGTTTGTTATTCTCTGCTTTTATTAACACCTTTGCTTTTACAAAACATCCCTGATGAACCCTCTCACAAATACTATTAAGCCACTCTAGGAGGTTGCAGAGTGTACTGAACCCTGGCAAAGCTAAAAACGTGGAGAATTTCATACCCTGGCTGTGAGTGTGAGGCCTGTGAGACTCTGCAGCTCTTTCCACGTCTCCAGAGCGAGCCCAGCCCTGCCAGCACCAACTCCTTGCCCTCACAGGGTGGGGAGGTACCTGAGTACTCAGCTTCATCTTCTCACCCAAATCCAGCAGCACGGGATGATTTCATCTTGCACATCCTTCTCTGTGCTGCCTGAACACTGCTGTTGATGCAGCAGGGGCAGATCCCCACCTTCCCCTTCCCTTTCCCCTCAGGGGGAGGAGGCTCCTGAGGGGAGCGGGCCCGCGGCGCTGCCGAGCTCAGAGGGACCATTTCAGCAGGAGGCCAAAGGCTGCCCCAGCACAGAGCTGCAGGAAGGGATCAAGTTCCACCTTCCAGCAGGCTGAGCACGGAGCTGAACAGGTTAAGAAATACCCTGGTTTGGTACATCAGGCTCCATAGCAGGCCTCTGCCTCAGGGCAGCCCCTGAGGGACCAGGGCTCCTCAGCACCCCGCTAGCAGCAGCCCCAGGATGGAGCTGGGAATAGGGCACTGCCCAAACCCCCTTTTGCAGCTTGTGACAGCTGAGTCAGCCCTGGGACCCAGCTGTCCCCAGCTGAGGAGCTGCCCCTCCTCAGCACCAGCAGGAAAATTACTGGGTACAATCAGCTGTGCTGGCTCTGCAGATAACGGGAGGACTTCAGTCCAGGAAGCTGCCTTGTGAAAGCAATAAATTCCCTTTGGGGGAGGAAAGAAACAACAAACCACAACCACCGAGCCGCTCTCGTGTTGCTGGTGGAAGTGCTGGTACCTTTTGTCACGTGCTGGAGGACGGTGGGTGAGGGCAGCGCCCACAGCACCTGACTCGTGGAAAGCACCAGGAGCAGCCAGCTCACCTGCCACCACCCTGTCCTGTGGAAAAATCCACCTCTAGCCAGAGGGAAAGCCAAGTGCTGTTCACCCTGCAGGTTTCACTGCTTCTCCTGGAGCTGAAGACATGCCACAGCTTCTCTCATACCTGCCAAATCCCAGGCTTGGAGGGGTCACTGCCTCCTCCAGTGGCAGCCAGCTGGGTTTGTGTGCCCAAACCAACAGGGCAAGGGGGCTGTGGGCACCAGCTGGCCCTGTACTCCCTGTCACAGACACTGCATGTCCCTGGAGAGCAGGCAGTGTCCTGACTGACAGCCTGAGCCTTTTGGATGCAGCAGGACACAAGGGTATGGATATTTTTATCAACAATTTGTGCTGTATTTGTTACTGTGAGAGATTATCAGTCCTGATGTTTGCTCTGCAAAAATACTTCTTATTTTCTCAATTGAAGACAGCTATTCAGTAAAATCTGTACTGAATATTTTGCAAGCAGTTACCAGGCAATGACTTAAGGTTCATTTTCACGTTGTCATGTCCAATGTTATTTCTCATTTCTTGTACAAGCTCTGGCTGACTCCAGAGCTCTGGCTAGCAAGGGCTCCTCTAAGCAGCCAGACCAGTCTCATCTGCCCACCAGGCTCATTTCTGAGCTGATCTGCCCCATGGGACAAGCAGAGCAGGTGTGACCTGAGAAGGGTGGGAAACACGGTGTATCTGGAGCTGCTCATGCCTTGTGTTCCTTCCAGGAAAAGCCTGCAAGTCTGCTCTTCCCTGGATGTCTCTGGAGCATCACTCTCCCCACCACCTCCAGCAGCAGTAGAGCATCAGAGAAAGCTCCTCAGATGTACTGAACACTCCATGGGTTGTACTGATGCCTTTTTGGGGCTACCTAAAAACAGAGGCCAGACAAAATTAAGGTACAAAGCAGTTATATTTACTGAAGGGTCTTCTGGTCACTTCGGGCAGACAAATCCCCCCAGGGGCTACACCCAAAAATGAACAACAGGTCATAGATTTTCACGCTTTTATCAGTTTGGTCCATTTGCACATTGGGAGTTAATCTTCTAATTACAGCTTCAGGTAATGAAGTCATTTACCCCAAGTTTGCTCCCCGCCAACTCAGTTTTGTTTACATTTCTCAGGGCCTGAGGCAGTGAGGTGTCCTTGATTCCCAGGCCTGGAGAGGAATTGTGTTGTCTGACTAAAATGGGAAAGCAGCAGCTAACACTGTGTGTGGAGTTTAGAGCTATACAGTAAAGAATTACAGGATTACAAATATATGAAAAATAGAAAAGCTAGAATCCTAAGGCATCAGTACAAGCAAACTGACCTCTCCTGAAACAGGTGGGTATGGAGAGAAGTAACAAAAATGTAACTTTTCTAACCTATTCCTGCCTTGGCCTGTGGCAGCTGGAGTCGTGTTTCAGCTGGCATCATTTTCACTGCTGTAAGACTTCTACACCAAGTGCATTGAATAGGTAAAAAAAATATTTTTAGCAGCAAGTGACAGCCTCCCTTTTTCCCAGTTTACCCACATTATTCAGATAGCAGGTACTGTTACCAGTACTCCAGCTCACAGGCCAATTCAGCTCAACCTGAAGCACTTTTAACTTCATGCCCCTCACAGTAAGATGTTTTTTTCTCTGCTGGCCAAAAATAAGCCAAGAAAGCCTGTTCTGCCCTGAATTATTTGCTAGGCCCTCCCAAAACATTGCTAATCCTTCTCCTGACATCTTTTCAAGCCCTGATGTGCAGTTTCAACTGCTTTGATAAAGCCATTTTGAATATTAAATTACATGGGAGGGAAAACATGGATTCCCTCCCACTTGCTACAGGAGAATCAGGAACATTTTAAAACCAGGTTGTCTCCTCTAGGAAAAACAAAATCACTGGTGGGGGGGGGTGGCTGTGGTCATGAGAGGTCTTTCCTCCCAAGTGCCCAAAAGTAAAACCTGAGTGCTGCATCCCCACAGAGGTCACAGAATTACAGGATGGTTTGAGTTGGAAGGGACCTTAAGGACCATCTCATTCCAACCCCCTGCCATGGGCAGGGACACCTTCACAAGTTTACCAGAGCTTCATCCAGCCTGGCCTTGGACACTTCCAGGGATCCAGGGGCAGCCACAGCTTCTCTGGGCATCCTGTGCCAGGGCCTGCCCACCCTCACAGTAAAAATTAGGTGAGAACTACAAAACTCCCTTTGCAAGGAATCTTTTTGATGGTGTTTTTAAAAGCAGAGTTCCTCTCCCTGAGCATGGATTTTTGTGTCACACCTTCTCATGAAAGCCCAGAGCCATCCCAGTGCTCTCAGCTGCCTCCCTCCCTTTTTTTTTTTTGGCTGGCTGATTGCTGTCTCTGGTTGTTGCTTCCCAGTCTGGGGATCTGATGTTTAGCCAGTGGAATTGTGCAGGTTGAACTCTGCAAGGCAACTGTTCATGTGATGGAAGGCAGAGGTTGGGGCAGTGCAACCTGCTGGGGAATGAGCACCTGTGCCTTGTGCTGTCTTGTGTTTTGTGATTTTTAAACTTAGTAACACCAGCACTGCAGAACAGCAAGGTAAAATTAGATTTTATGATGTGTATAGGCTGTGAAATACCTGTTCCTGTGTGGGTGGCAAAGATTCCTGTGCAGACCCCAGCACCGCTGCTCTCTGCTCTTAACCCAGGTACAGGCAAAGCAGGAAAACCCATGTCAGAATTCCTGCTGTCCTCAAAAAACCCAACTCTGTGTGTGTGTGACCATAGGACTGGTGATGCTGAAGAGCCCGAGTGTACAGCAGCTCTGGGGATGGTGGTGGTAGGAGAATATTGGGGTTTAAACCCAGACAGCAACTAAGCCGGAGCATTCTGGTCAGATACAATGAACAGCTTTAACTCTGCCCCCCCAAAAAGGGCTTTTTCTTTCAAAATCCCCAAACTTGCCATTTAAACCTTTTTTTTTTTCAAAAAAGAAAGAATTTAATTACACTATTTATTTTTCTAAAGAAAGCATTTTATTTCAAAATTGTCTCCTGTCCCTCCAATACCCATCTAAATCTTGTTTCCTTTCAGGTTGAAAAGATCCCCATTTCTTGCAGTTTGGTCGCTGAAGGGAAGAATCTTATTTTTGAGCACATGCTGCTGCAGGAGACAACCAGGAAAGGGTGGCTGGGTTATTCTGTAACTGCAGTGCCCAGAAAACATAATTCTTGCTGGAGTTGGGTTTATTTGCAGCCTCTTCACAGGAGAGCTGCATGTTCTCTGTCACATCAGATAGCCCACAAGAGTTTTCTGTGGTGGATTACCTCTGGCAATGTTTTCCAGAGAGTCCATTTATTGCAAAAAGACCAAAGGTAAAGTCATCCCTGTGCTAACACCTACACCAGTCTTGTCTTCAAAAGTTTAGTTCCAAAATAAGCATTCTAACAAGCCTTTTTCTTGCCTGATCATGTCAGCAGTGCTGAAGTTTCCTTCACCGCTGTGTTTTGGAGGAGCACGGCCCCAGCACAGACCAGCTCTGTGTGCTACCCTGGCTCTGGGGAGGAGTGGGGAAAAGAGGGACTGAAATTCTCATAGGCTCTTCCTCTTCAAGCAGAAGTTGCATCCATGTAATTTCCTGATCCTGGGTTGGTGTTTGGAAATCACCATTTAGCAGAAGCTGTTCAGTGCTCTGAACAGTTGATTTAACAGTAAAGCATGAGCAGCAGGAGACAGAGGTTTAGGGCTGGAGGTGGTGCAGAGCCTAACCCTAGGATCCCAGAGGACACAGAGAGTCCCCACCAGACAGCACCCAACACCACATGTCATTTCTTATGCCTGATTCAGCAAGGCTGACATGGGTGAGCTGGGTTTAAGTTCCAGCACAGGACACGAAACCAAAACAGCAGCGAAGCTCTACAGCCCGCACCAAATTGCTGGGGGAAGGGTTCAGAGCAGTCCTGGAGATAAGTACATATTGAAACAAACAATAAATTGCTTATCTTTTATACCCCAGTCACCTCCCCTCACAGAGCAATCAGGTGCTGGGCACAGCGAGGTGTGGGGCAGGACCCAATCGCGTCCCTCCGGAGCTCGCCGTGTCCCCTGCCAGCAGCACATATTAACTGGGGCTGAGGCTCAGCTCACACACTTGGCTGACGGGCTGCAGGGTGAGTATTGCCTCATCTGCTACCTCCTGGCAGACTCCCTGGGAAATGGGGGCCCTCAGTGTCATGGGGAGACTTGGAATTTGGCAGCACCTCCTCCCCATCCTCTGCAAAGGCTGATTCTCACCTGGGGAGTGGCTGCCCTGTCAGTAAGTTCTGAATAAATCAGGCAAGCAGGGAGGATTTGGCTCCATACTATGAGGTCAGTAGGGTGGTGGAGAGGGTCTTCAGGAGAGCTTGTACAACTCCATCATTGGAGGTTTTCAAGATGTAAGGAGGGCAAAGCCCTGAGCAGCCTGGGCTGAATTTAGTGGTGCCCCAGCTTTGAGCAGGAGGCTGGACTGAGACTTCCCGAGGTCCCTTCCAGCCTGGATCACTCCATCATTCTGCTAAACTGATGTTCTATTTGTCTTGCTCAATGTCAGCAATGCTATTTCTTTGGAATAGGGAAAGAAAAAGGCATTTTGCTTTTAATGGAGTGAGCTTGCATGTACCTCTTTCTGCCTTGCTGAGTTCATCTAATTTTACCGTCACTTTACTTAATGAGCATCTGATTTTCGTCCCCTTGAAGTTATCAGAGCAGTCTGATAACCTGATAACTGCAATCTCCTATCTGCAGAGTGCTCTGTAAACATTAGCCTGTGCTCCTTGTCATATATTTTCATGAAGTGGCAGCAGCTGGATGTGATCATTCCTGGTCTCTTGGCCTGCTTCCCAGTTCCAGTGGAGATTTCCATTAATCCTTTGCCCAGCCTTGTGCCCTCTGGAGATCCTCCATTCACCAAGTAACGGGGCTGTGGCAGGACACCTGCAGTGGCTCAGGTGTATTTGGTGGCTGACCAGATCATACCTGAGGCTTCAGCCAGGGATTGGGAGCAGTGCTGGGACACAGGTGAGAGTTTTGGTAATCCAGAGAGGATGTATCTTCGCTTTGTGATCCAAAACTGCACTGGAGCAGTGTGGGGGGATGTTTGCCCTGGACATTGCTCCTCTCAGCTACCCTTGGCTGCAGCCAGGCTGGCTGTCCATGGCTTTCCTTTCTCCTCACACCCCACCCAGCCCCTGCTGGCAGCAAGGGAACAGTTTGTGTGTTTTAAGGCCTCCAAAAGTCTCTGATCCTTCCCATCCTTTGGTGCCATTTCAGGCCATCTGCCCTCTCGTTTTGGGGGTTCCAGACTTCAGGCAGTTTTTAAAGTTACCTTCAGAGCCACGGTGGAGTTTCTGATATATATTTAATATAAATATGAATCATGCTCTGGACACAGAAATTCAATGATTTCAGAGCATTTTTGAAGTAGAAGGAGGACATCCATGACATTCCTGCAGTACCAGCCCTTGAGGAGACACATGAGGAATTCTCCAGCAGAGGGAATGTAATGGCCCCCTAGTCAGGGGCCAGCTCTTGTTTCTTTGTTCCCTGAGTGTCTGAAAAATATGTCTGTATTTCCTTTGGGTGAAAGAACAAATGAAAACCCAATTCTTGACTTACTTTTGTATCAGATGTCAGGGAAACTGAACACAGCAAGGAGAATGCAACCTTATTTTAGAAGGTGGGAGCCAGCAATGCTCTTCATTCCATGAAGCCCTCCTGCACCAGGGCTGGAGGGGAGAGGGGACTTGTATGGTGAGGCCCTGCAGCCCCAAAAATTTCACCCTCCTGCCATGTTCCTTCCCACCCCACCATGATTATAGCAGAGATGGGCATCACCAGGAAAAGGGAGAAAAAAAATACTCATGAAATCTATTTTGGCAGCATTTTGGGAGGTAACTGGTGAGCTTAGTTGTGAAAGGGTGCTGACCACCTCTGATACACTGTGGATTATCTTTTCTTTACCCACAGGTGACTTTTGCTCCTTCCCAGCCATTTAGTTAGGTAAATATAGATTTGCTTTGAGAGATACACTCAAGGCTGACATAAATCCTGGCTTGCAAAGGAAATGAGCCATTTTTTTTCCCTTTAATCCCTCCCAATGAGCAGCAGGTTTGTCAATGGTGGGGGAGAGCACCGGGAAGCAAAGTTTGCTGGGAAAGCTTGTGTTGGCTGTAGGATCCAAGGCATTTTGGAATGACTGCCCTGCACACCCTCATGGTTTCCTGCTGCTTTCTGAGGCTGGGCATGGTGTCTGTGGAGAAGAAAAAGTGGCTGAGGGCATGGTGGAGGGTGGACCAGAGTTCTCTGTCTGCTTTAGTTGTGGGGCCAGGTTGCAACACGAGGTTGCTGACCTCCATCTTTGGAGATGCTCTGTGGCCTCTGGATAAGGAGAAGGTTCAGCCACACACCATGGGCTGTTCCATCCCTCTGGTGTTGCTGGAGTAATGATGTGCTGTGTTTCTGTGTTCCAGGGACAGCCCAGCCCTCAGGGACCCAAACTCAGCCCCTCCTCCGGGCCAGTGTGGAATCACCAGGGAATCACGGCACAGACCTCGGGCTGTCCTGCCAAGCTGCTGCAAAGAAATCTCCCACCAGGAGGGGGAAACGAGCAGGCAAGCAGGAGGAGAATGGCAGAAAAGGTAATTAAGGCTGCCCTCAGGCTCATATGTCAAGCCACAAATAATTCAGACAATCATGTGTGGGCTTAGCCACAACAGCGTGCTGGCCACTGTGAATCACAGCTACTGCAGGGAGCCCAGGGAGTGAGGAGGGCAGGGCTGTGGCTTCATGGCCTGGGGGGAAGATGATGCTCCCCAGCTAAACTGGATTTCCCATGGCCTCTCCATGTGGCAGCAGGTCCATCCAGCCCTACTGCAGGCACTTCTCTGTGTTTAGAAATGGGATGTTTCTTCTTTGAGCCACTGGTTTGGTTCTGTCAGATGGCAGAATGATGTCTCTGTTCTCAGTCTGAAAGTTTAATGCAGAAGGAATGTCCAACACCATGTCTTTGACCATTTCTGCTGCAGTAAAGGTGATGAAAACCTTACACTTGCTCTAAGTACAAAATGCACCACCACAGAGGTGTAGGGAGACAGGGCAGCTTCACATCAGCTTTCATCAGCAGCTGAAGTGAGACACAAGTCTCCATCCATGACCCTATGGAGTTTCAGGGTCCCTTTATTCACTAATGGTTGAATCAAGGTAAATTCATTCTGTGAACAAGCCAGAAAAGGAACTTACAGATACCAAAAATCAGATGCTTTTTCTCCATGTGGTTTGTTCCCTTAGCACAGACAGGTGGTGGATGGATGGCAGAGAAGATCAGAGCAGAGAGGTCACAACAGACCTGCATGTAACCCTTGTTCCTGCTATTGTTCAGTGGCAGATGCTGAAAACAAACATTAGACTCCTTTTTTCTTATTGCACCAGCAATACAGAGAGAACAGCACAGAAAATTGCCTTCCTACAGAGCACTGATGCCATCAGTGCTTAAAATCTGCTACTGAACTCAACCTTTTCAAACTTGTAAAACTCTTTTCTCATTCCATTTTTTATCTGCTCCACCCCTGTAGTTGTTCCTGATAATTCCATTCTGCCTTATTATTTATTGCTCATTATTTGATGCATCTTCTCCAACTCCCCCAGGATTTACAGCCTGCTCTCAGCACCAGCCTCTTCTCTCATTTCCAGCCTGATGAATCCTCCAATCTTCAAGCTGTTTTACTGTGGAAGTTGCTCAGTACCCTGAGCACCTCTGCTGCCCTTTGCTGTTTTATTTTTGTTGGTTCTTTTTTCTCAGTTTTAATACACTTGGATGCCAGAGCAGAGCTGACCTCTAAGTGGCACCATCACCATAAAAGTATTCTCCAATTATTGCTATATGGATTTACCCGCAGGTTCTTCACAGCTAGGGTGAAAGAAGCTGTTATTGACCAAAATAATTAAATTAGGAGCATAAAATTTTCTAGTGGAGGTGATGGTTTTGAGATGGGGAAGAAGATGTACTGGAGAGGATGCCCAGAGGATGTATGGGGTCTAGTACACCACTCCAAAAGAGCAATTTTGTCATGGAATCATGGAATCATGGAATTGCTAAGATGGAGAAGATTGCTATGATCATTAGGTCCAACCATGAGCCCTCCACCACCATGTTCACCATGTTCACCATTAGTCTGTGTCCTCAGGTACCATGTCCACACAAGTTCTGAACACTTCCAGGGATGGTGACTACACCACTTCACTGGGAATTCTATTCAAAAGCTTTACAACCCTTCCATGAATTTTTTTTATCTAATGTATAATTAAATTTGTTTTTTCTGATGTATAATCTGCTCTGGGGCAACTTGAGTCCATTTTCTTGTGTCACACCACTTGCTCCCTGGGACAAGGGACTGACACTCCCATCACTACAGCATCCTTTCATCTGTTCAGCTCCTTCCAACCTCCTTCCATCACTACAACCTCCTTATCCACCTAGATCCACGTGGTTGAAATGCCAGCAGGATGCTCCAAGCAGCCTGGCCACCCTTCCCTCACACCCAAATGCCATTTTTCCCCCTTCTGCAGCTATTTTTCTCCCAGGTATCTCTGTGATCTCTATTTCCACCACACAGGAGATGGGTAAGACGTGTCCCTTCATGAATGGCAGTGGTGCAGGAAGTGAGGACAGCACATGGACCCTTCCCAACCTGCCCAGTAAGTGCACATGGACAGCCACAACGCCTGCCAGCAAGTCTCCACACTCCTGTATTACCTTGTAAGTAATTCCTCTGTGCTGCTCATTTCAGGGTGCAGTTCAGCACCTTTTCCTGCAGGTGAAGTGCTGTTGTTACACCAGGACAGTCATGGCCAGAAGCCAGTTGTTGTGTTAATGGCAAATCCAGCTTAGTAGCTCTTTTCCAAGAAGACCTTTTTCACTCCCTTTTATTTTGCAGAAAGAGGTGGCTGGCTCGAGTGTCAGCTCTGTGTTTCACACAGCATCTGCTTGTTTGGGGAATCTCATTTTAGATGGCTGAGAGACCTTCACAAAAATGGATTTATCAGAGCCTGGCCTTTTAGATCAGCAGCAAATGGCTACAGTGCAGAGAAAGGTGCTTGCTCTGAGCTGTTCTTGCCCTCACAGCAGCAGGTTCCCTTCCCAGGTGACGTGAGGGCCCAGACTAGACTTGACAAGAGGTGCTTTAATGACCCTGCAAACCAGACACAGACAAGCTACTAAAGATAAGGCTCTCCCATAAATGTCAGGGGAGCTGCAGTGCAGGGATGTAAAACAGGAATCCAGCTCCAGCCAGTGAGGAACTGGAGCCCATGGGAGGTGCAGCACTGCTCTGCATGGTCATGCCCAACCACATGCCAGGCAAGGCAAGGACAGGGCACAGCCACCAGCATGTGGGTAGCCCAGGGCAGCCTCTGGGTCAGGCCAGTGTAGGAGGGAGGAGTGGAATGCAGAGCCCTGGAGCTGATCCAGCAAGCTGTGCATCCAAGGCACTCACTCAGTGCAGCCCCTGCAGCTGGTGCCTGAGGATAGAATCAGCTCTTTACAGTCAAAATTATTTTTTCCCCTCAATTATCATTCCGAGCAGGATAGCATTCTTGTTATTTAACAATTTGGCGTCAGGTGCCGTGGTGGTGCCAGTGGCTGGGCCCATCCCACCCCCAGACAGGAGATGGAGAGACATTCCCCATCCCTGGGCATCAAACACTGCTCTGGGAATGGATCTGGCTGAGGGGGCCCACACAGCCCTGCTGGGGCAGGAGAAAATGCACTGGGGCACAGCTCACCTTTGCAGCAGTGCTTGGAGGAGATGGGGTTTGGTGTTCCTGCTCTGAGGGCAGCCAGTGTAACAAAAATCTCTGGATTTCCTGAGATTCCTAGGTGAAATCTGATTGAGTTTTGGAGGTAGAAACAGAGGGAGGAGACAAGATGTTATTTTAATTAAGAATATTAAATATTTAAATTTTTTGAGAGATACAGAGGTAGTCCAGTATATCCTTCAAGCCAGTTCTGACCCACTATAACCTCAGCAGGGATCCTTTGTTTTGCCAGGACTGGTTTTACCCTGGTTGTCTTAAGGAGCAGCAAGCCATGACTAAGAGCTGGAATCTTAGGGAAAAACCATCCTTGTCCACTGTCCTGAGCTGACAGCAGTAGCTGCAGGATGCAATCCAGATGTGTAATGCAGTAACACAGGTCACTCTCAAGAGAGCCAGGCTCAAGTTAAACATTACCTGAAGGAGCTGCAGCCTCCTTGTGCCACTGCTCAGCCCCACTGAAACCCCTGAGCATTTCAGTGGCTTTTGGAGCAGATGGGCAATGGCTGCAGCTGCAGGGAGAGCTCATTTCTCGATTAAAGCTCAATTATTTATTATTGGTGTTATTGCCTCACATTTGCCAGCACTCAGTGGAGCCTGCACTGTCTCTGCAAACGCTTCCCACAGAGGGAGAGGTAACAGCACATCCCATAATCTCTGGGCTTGAGATGCAAGGAGGCTGGATCCTCTTGGCAGTAAAGACCTTCACTAAACCCCTGTACTCCTCAAGGGCAAGAGGGGTTTGTATCACGCTTGCAGAACGTGGAGGGAGGGGTGTGAGGTCTCTAAGTAACCCAGTGTGTCACCACGTGGGCTCCCTGCCAGCACACAGCCACCTGCCTGGCCCTGACAGGGACAGAACAACTCCAGTTCAAGGGTCAGAGGGTGATAAGAAGTGAGGGCTGTGCACAGCAGAGCTGAGCAGTGAGGGAATGGGGGGAACCCCACTGGCAGAGAGGTGTGCTTGGTTTGTGACCAGGGGCAATAGGATGTGGCCCAAACAGCCCCCAGCAATCTGTTCCTTCTGTCTGTGAAAGAGCCCATCAGGGGTGTGAGTTGCCTGGCAGGGTATGTTGGGCAAACAGGTCTTTTTCAGGTGGCAGTTGCTGTGGTTCTTGGCTTCTGCTGGAGTCTGACAGGCAGCTGGATTTCCCAGATCACAGAGCTGGGTTTGATTGTTTGCAAAACACCCTCAGAACCCTCTGTGATTTGGGCTTCTCTGATGGCTTGGAGCCACCCTGGCAAGTTTGGGAGTCCTGGCCAGCAACACTTGGACCAGAGGCAGCTGGAAACATGGGGAGCAGAGATGGGGCTGGGTGGGATGGGGAAAAGAGGAGGAGCCTTGTGCTGTGTCTCCGACAGCATAAAAACCTAAGGCTTGCCAGCATCTTCTCATTTATTCTAGATCTGGCCTAGGGCCTTGCAGAAGAAGGCATTTCAAAACAAGCCTGAAAATTAATAAGCTTACTTTTTATGTAAAAGAGCTAATAACTCATGATGGAAAACTGGAACTAACTCCTGGTGTCACTTACTGTTGCTGGGACTTTTTCTCTTGGAGCTGGGGTGTCTTTTGGTGGCCTTGATGAAGTAGCTAAAACCTCACTCACTCAGATTTTTTCTTGGTTCATGTTGCACAACAATAGCTTTGATTTGACTTTTTTCCCCCCTGCATTATTTCAGGACGGAAGAAAAGAAGATCTTGCCCAATATCCTCAAGAAAATTGGCTGCACCCCAATGGTCCGAATCAACAAGATTGGGAAGTCCTATGGGCTCAAGTGTGAGCTCTGTGAGTGCCCCCTTCCCACCAGGTTTTTGCATGGGTGGTGCTGGAGGGGGATTCAGAGCAGGCTTTGAGAGAGGAAGCACAGATGGGCAGGGGCAGATGTGGCTCATGGTGGGCTCTCCTGCTCATTAGGCAGTAATTTTTTGCACCAAACAGGAGGTTTTGAGCAGCAATGAGCAGGGGGGTAATGGAAGTGAGGCATCTCTCCTCCCAGGTAACAGCAGCATAAGCTCAGAGCAGAGCTGGCCTAAATTTGGGGATGGATCTAAGTCCTCTCCCTAAAGAGATACTAACATAGCTCTGGTGCTGTCTCATGTAAGGGTTGGCTTTAGGCTGGTCCCCTACAGTCACAAGGATGATAAAATCAGATGTGTGCATGTGGACTTTTCAGTCTCCTTTCCTGGAACTCCTAACCCTAATAATTAATTTCATCCAAACTGGGCAGAAAGACAGATTGTCAGAGGCAGAAAGTGCCACGAGTGTCACACAGCTGAGTAAGGGGAGACTTGCTGAGCATTCATCCTGAATGAAATGGCACAGCAGGACCTTGCAGTGCTGTGGGGCAGCTGGGAACCCACAGGGCAGCCAGACCCCACTGAGCACAGGGACATGCGGGGCTTTCCCACCTGATCCCTTCTCAGAATCTGGGATCTTTGAGCCCCTAACCCTGCAGCCTCCACACTGCACTGCCTCACTCTGCCCTCAGTGAGAGCTGAGGGGACATTAGGGGACCATGGGAGGGAGTTGCTGGAGGTGGGAGGACAGATGTGCAGTGCCTGGTGCACCTCTGGAGCAGCCTGTCCCTTGGAGGGTGTGTGCCTGGTGCTTTAGGTGCTGGGAGAGCCGGGCAGATCCCATTTTCTGGGATGGTGTCTCCCTCCCCTGGCGCAGGAGGGGAAGGAGAGCAGAACAGGCAGAGCAGCTACACGGTCCTGGCTGAGCCATGTGTCAGCACAGAGCTCCTTTCCGAGCAAACACAGGAGTGCCTGCAGCACAGCTGCCTCAAGGAAGCAGTTGGGTGGGATTGCCTGGTGTTTTCTGTGCCCCCCAGGGATCCCTGTGCAGCTGGAGTTGTGGCATTTGTGTTATAAAATGTAATGATGAGCACAGGATTTCTTTCCTGGCTGCTCAAGTACGGGGCTGATTTCTCAGCCTCAGGCAGCTGTCTCTGCTGGGGTGAGGTGAATGACCCCTGGAAATGCCCATTTCTCCCTGTTGTCCATAAAACAGAGCTCAGTAGCATCAGTTTTGATGGAGATTTTCATCAAAACCTTGGTAAGAAGAATCCTGTGGTGTGGAGGCTTCAGTGAGGACTGAGATGTGCCTTGCAATTTGAACATGTCTGAATAAGTTACTTGGTTTGTTGCCAGCTCAGTGAAAAAAACTGTAATTTTGACTGACATTTGAAAATGTTTTGTCCATTGTTTGTTTGTTTGGGGTTTTTTTTTATGGCACCCCAGCCAGGACTACAGATCACCCCTGGAAAAGGGGACCTTTTTAGATATCTATTAAAAATCTCAGTGCCCCAGGATAGACAGTGAGACCTTGCCCACAGAAGAGTCCTCAAGGCAAGGCAACAAGGAGTGTTGTGCCTGTGTGGGACTTCCCACCTATGTCCAGCTGATTTTAAACCCACCCTGGGCTGTCCAGGGTGGGTTCAAAGCCTCCACCAAAGGGTGGAGGAAACATGGGGGAAAGAAGGGCTCTGCACAGGTCATGCTGATGGATAATCCCAGAAAAGCAGATTCCCCTGAGCAAAGGACCATCCTGCAGAGGAGGAATAGGTGTCCTAAAACTGCAGGGAGGCCTGAGGGCAGCAAGGGGCTGGTGCCTGATGGAGTCTCCCTTTTCTTTCCCTTTCCAGTGGCAAAATGTGAGTACTTCAATGCGGGGGGCAGCGTGAAGGACCGCATCAGCCTCAGGATGGTGGAGGACGCAGAGAGAGCAGGAATTATCAAACCAGGAGACACCCTGATTGAACCCACTTCAGGAAACACAGGTGGGAAGGGCTGGGCTGCTCCCTCTCCCTGGGTACTGGGCAGGGTGGAGTGTCTGAGGAGCAGGGATTGGAGGAGCTCTCACACTTGGGGTTACAAGGTCAGCTCTGGCTCCATCCTCCCCTCAGCTCCTCTCCTGGGAGCCATGGGCTTCCTGGGATGCTGAGGTGCCTCCTTGCTGAAATTCCTGAGGGTCCTGTGAGGGTCCCACACCTGCACAGGTGTGCCTGGAAGGTCTCCTTGTGGCAAGGCAGACAGCATCAGCAGCTTGGACAACCCTGGGTGTTTTCAGGCTGGGAAGCTTTTGAATCCTCAGGGGTTCCCAGAGACCATTCCCTTGATGGGTTGGAAGAGAATTTCTGTGTGTTTTGCCCTTGCCACTGTCACTTGTCAGCCCACCATATTGTGTCACCTCAGCCACCAGCAGACATGGAGCCAAGGAACCTGTGCTCCCCAGAGCTGTGTCCCATGTGGATCCTGCTGGCTCCCTGCCTGCCTGGGGCTGCTGGAATGGCACCAGGCTCCCTGCAGCCCCTGGCAGGGACACACTGCTCCTTCCTGCTGCCTCACCTTCCTGTTCTAGCTGGGAGCAGCTGCCTCCATCCATCACCCCTGTGAAACTGGAGCAGAGGTGACAGGCAGTGTCCTCTGTGTCTGTCCCCCCAGTGCTTGAGGGGGAGGGGAAGGCACTCCTGAAGCAAAATCACCTCTGTCCTGTGTTTCCAAAACCACAGGAAGATGCCTGAGCCTCGGTGAGAGGAGAAAAGCTCTCTCCAGCCCTGCCATTCCCTGAGTGCCACACTGGTAGACCCTTGGGAGCAGGAGTGATGCTGCAGCTCCACTTGCCTGTCAGCACATCCTCCCACACCTCCTGGTGCTCCCAGCACATCCTCCTGGAGGATGCTCTCCCCTGTGGCTTGTCAGTGACCACTTCATGGTTCCTTTCAGGAGACAGGAATGTAGGAAGTGACATGTGCTGGTCACTCTTGCCCAGTGCTGATGCCAACCAATTCTCTTTGCTCCCCACCACACAGGAATTGGGCTGGCACTGGTGGCTGCACTGAAGGGTTACCGCTGCATCATCGTCTTGCCAGAGAAAATGAGCATTGAGAAGGTCAGAGCTCTGTATGGTTTTACCCCATAGCTGGGGAACATCTCCTTCCTCCCTCTCTCTCCTCTCCCTTCCTGGAGCCCTCTCCTTTAAAGGCCAGCGAGCCTTCCACACCCACTGCCACAGCTGCTACTCAGAAAGTTGCCTCTTGAGGGAAAAAAAAGCAGCCTGTGATGGCCTGTGTGGTGTCAGAAGTGCAGCTGGGGTGGTGGGACAGCCAAACACAGCGTGTGGCTGCAGAGAAACAGAGCAGAATCTGCTGCATGTGAAAGCACAGCAGGAGAGGCAGGCAGGTGTCAGGGCTATCCTGCCAGTCCTGCTCACTTCCCCTCTGACATCTGACAGATCACTTGGCCTCACTGTGTGTTTATGGCTTTCTTTAACCTGGAGACACTTAGAGTTGCCTGAGCTGCTTTCTCAAGGTGGTGTCTCAAGTCACTTGCATGAGATCTGATGATCAGGTGAACACACTGTCCTGGAGATGGCAGAAATCCCTCTCTGGTCAGCCAAGAGACTCACAGACTGCTGAACTCATGCCAGTGAAGCCAGACCTGGACCCTGACCTGGCTCAAGAATGAGCCCTTCTCCAAAGTGTCACCCTCATTTCAACCTAAATCTCACTTAAGCTCAGTCTGGATCAGATGCCACCTCCAGCTGCCATGGGCTTCATCTCCAGGTGTCCCAACACTCCCCCTCTCCCCCTGACAGCCACATCTCCCAGAGGAGACATCCTAGGGCCAATTTGCTCCTTCCCTGTCTTTGGAGAGAGAAGAGAAGGGGCTTAGAGCAAAACCAGCTTTTGTTGTCCCCTTTGCATGCTGGTGCTCCGGTCCCAGCACACAGGGGACACTGTTCCCTGTCCAGCTCCCTCTGCCCTTTTCCTCTGGCACCAGGGAGAGCACACTGTCACCTCCCTCCAAGTAGGACAGGGCAAGAGGCCAGGCTTGAATCCGTGTGCCAGCTTCAGGCAGGAGGCCCTGGAGCACGTCAGAGATAGCCCAGTCCAGAATTGGACATTGTATCTCCAAATGATAAATGTCTCCCGCATGCAAAGCTGCTGTGGCATTTGGCACTGCCCTGAGCCCGCAGAGGTTCAGGTTACCATCCCTAGGTGGGATCAGCTGTGTTGATCTCCTCCTTTCCCTCCCCAAGGTCGATATTCTGAAGGCACTGGGTGTTGAAATCGTGAGGACACCCTGCACCCGCTTTGATGCCCCCGAGTCCAACATCCGTGTTGCCTGGAGGCTGAAAAGTGAAATCCCAAACTCTCACATCCTGGACCAGGTAAAGTCCAGCCCTCCACCGACCCTCTTTCCCAGGAGAATTTATAGGGTGTTCTCCAAGTGTGCCTGTGTTTGGGGGCTTCATTCAAACTGGCACCAGAGGCAGATCTCGTCAGTGTTTTATGGCATTTGAAACTCAATCGCTGCTCTGCAAAGCATGGGGGGACAGAAACAAAGGAAGGGACACTTCCAAACCTGTGACACTTCTGCCAAAGCCTGCATGTGGGCGAGGCTGGGTTTTCTTGCACAATTCAAAGGCTCCTCAAATTGCTTCAGGTTTAACTCTGACCTGGAAAAAAACCCCACTTTTTAAGCCTAGCTAGCAGCCTCTGTTCTGGCTCAAAAATAAACCTCATGCTGTAATGGGCAAACCCTGGTGACTCATGCCAGAGGTTCCTGCAGTGCTGGGTCTTGGATAGAAGGGTACTTGGTCTGACCCCTGAGTAAGGAGCCCCTGGAGTGCAGGAGAGTCAGGGAACTCCTTCCTTCTAAGAAAAAAATTGCTCAGAGACTGAATGAGCTTCTCAGAAACTGCCTGGTCCATGTGTGTGAATGTGGGGTGCACAAATATCAGTGCTACAAAATCCCTCTGTGCATGAGAGCTGATGATCAGGACAGCTTCTCCAGCCCACAGCTCCTAGCCTCTAAACCATCCCCACACCTAACAGGCACCAAGTGCTGCAGAGTGAGTGTTTGTGGGCACATTCAACCTTCCAGTGTGGAAAAACCCCAAGTGGGCTTGGAATCTGTCCCAAAGGGACAGACAGGAGGAATACCTGTGACATGTCCTGCTGGGCTGGTAGTTTCCCCCTTAGCAGGAAGAGGAGGGGGCAGCTGCCTGCTTTGGGTACAGCTCTGTCAGGAGCTATTGCTGGTTTGGTATTTGACCTGCTCTTCACACGTAACTCCTGCTGTTCTCTGTTGGAATAAACAGTACCGAAACCCGAGCAACCCGCTGGCTCATTACGACACCACGGCTGAGGAGATCCTGGAGCAGTGTGAAGGTCTGTGCTGATGCCTCTACGTGCAGAGGGCTGTACCCCTCCCTGCGAGGCTTAATTTACATCATTTATTGACCTGAGTGTCTAGAAACAGCTCAGAGCCTCTGTAGGGGCAGGCAGTATTATCTTAATAACACTGACACGCAGGGTGTAGCAACCTCTCCTAATCCACTCCAGATACACCTCAGCCTGCAGAGCTTCCCGGCTGTCCCCTCCCACTGCAAAAGCCTGGGGGAGGAGACCAGAGGCTTAAGAAATTCAGGCTGTACCTAGAGGAGAAAGAACATGTCTCGTGGTGGCCACAACACCTCTGTGACCTGCCAGCTGGGAACACAAGAGGTCCCACGAGGCCTTACAGGGGAATATAAATCCACCAGAGCACGGCAGGCTGCATGTGATCCAGCACTCTCATTTGCAAATCAAAACAGACTGAATCCTCACAAACTAGTGACACTGGAAGTGAGGGCTGGGGGAGGACAAAGGGCTAGCCCAGTCCACGTTTGTACACATAGAAGTGAAATTTATTGCCAGTTCTGTGAGCACTGTAAAAGGTGAACAGGACTTGAGGATTTTGACTGGAGAGCAGTTATCAGAGCAATACAGCAGTCAGGTATCAATGGGAACAAGAGAGTCCCAGCCTTCCCTCCACTACAGTGTTAGGATTTGCTTCAGCCAGCTGCCAGCTGTGTATTGCAGGTTCCCCTTTCCCAATGCAGCTGCAGCATCAGGTTTTGAAGGCCAGACTCCAATTCTACTCCTACCAGTCCTAAACCTGTGTAATTTCAGTGATGCCAGTGGGGCTGCATCTGACAGAGGCAGAGCTCAGCCTTCCCCCCACTGTGGATACCAACACAGGCTAAAAAGTTGTGCCTGCTAATGATATTCATGATCCCATGGCGTGGGATTTGCTTTGATATGCTGTGGTTTGAAAGGGATGGATGTGCTGAGATATTCCTACCCTTAAGCCACAGAATCACAGAATATCCTGAACTGGAGAAGATCCACAAGGATCATCAAAGTCAAACTTCTGGTCCTAAGGACACCTAAAAAGTCACACTATGTGTCTGAGGGTGTTGTTCAAACACTCCTTGAGCTCTGGCAGGCTTGGTGCTGTGACCACTGCCCTGGGGAGCCTGTCCAGTGCCCAACCACCCTCTGGGGGAAAAAACTTTCCCAAATATCCAACCTAAACCTCCCCTGACTCATCTTCATGCTGTTCCCTCTGCTCAGGAGATGACAAAGATGCAGAAATCTTGGAGGGCTGCAGTCATCTTCAGCCCCCTGCAGTGAGGCAGGATCAGCTGTGCTCAGGTCCTGCAAGCTCATCTGAGCTTCTGCACAGGACCAGGCTTTGGCCACCAGCACGGCCTCTGCCTGACCTTTCCTCACCTGGGGTTCTGGTGGACACAGGCTCTGCATCTGCACAGGGTCTGAATAGAGGGGAGATGGTGCTGGGGGCTGTGCTGAGTCCTTGCAAGCCTCTCTCCTCCCTGATCTGCAGGCAAGGTCCACATGGTGGTGATTGGGTCTGGCACAGGAGGCACCATCACTGGTGTGGCCAGGAAGCTGAAGGAGAAGTGCCCAGAGTGCAAGGTAAGGGGGGAGGCAGGACTGCCAGGGGTTTTCATGGAATCACAGAATGGTTTGGGTTGGAAAGGACATCCCATTCCACCCTCCTGCCATCAGCAGGGACCCCTTCCACTAGACCAGGGTGCTCAGAGCTGACCTTGAACATTTCCAAGGGTGGGGTACCCACAACTTCTCTGGGCAACCTGTGCCAGGGCCTCACCACCCTTTACAGTAAGGAATTTCTTCCTAATATCCAATGTAAATCCACCCTCCTTCAACTCAAAGCCATTCCCCCTTGTACTGCCACTGCATGTCATTTCATGCCTAACCCCACAGCTCACCCGAGGGATCAGTTGTTGTTTGCACCTATTTATTTGTTCACAGCAATCATGGCTTTTGTTGGAAGCAATTTGGTGATGTTTAGGTTGTTCTAGACCCATCCAAGTGCCCTAGAGACCAAAGTTTCCACAGCCCCACTAAAATCTCCCCCTGCCTGGTGCCTTGCCCTGTGCAGGACACTCTGGGGGACACAGACTGCAAATGCTTCTCCTGTGCCACTGCAAAACCCTGTGTGCTTTAGGGTTAACATCAGTCACGATGCTCATCCTGCAGAGCTCATGCTTTAAGGCAGGCTGGAGGCAGGACAGTCACTGCCTCTCTGGTCTGGATCAGTGATCCCTGATCCACCACTGAAGGACTGGGATGTGATGTTTCCTCCCTGGCAGCCTGGAGCTGCCTGTGGAGCAGTGTCACCATCCCTTCTGTAGCTGTATGCTGAGGGAGGCACCTCAGCCCAGACACAAATCTGTAAATAACCAGGGAGGTGTCACCATCAGCCAGCACAACTAGATCCAGGGAGGATGTCTGTGTCCATGGGTTTCCACAGGTTGGAGCTCCCTGTCTGGCTTCACCTAAAGCAGACTAAGGAGCTCTGGCACTGTCCTAAGTGGCAGGCAGTGGCAGGCTCTGCCAAGGGGGTGATGACAAACACCTTGAGAGTGACAACATTTTAAGCCACCAGTCACTTCTGCAACAGCTGAAGACTACCTAGGATCTATTTAAAACGACAGTGAAAAACAGCACCCTTTTATCCTGGAAGCTCTCCATGCTGCCAGTGATTAGGAATATTAATGAATATCAGGGGAAGGCAACATTGCTGATAAGGGTGTGGGTAACTTTTCCTTTGAGTTTGGTGTTTGGCTGTTTCTGAACTCCCATTTTGCTCTGACAAAATGCCATCCCCTCCAAGGTCATTGGCGTGGACCCCGACGGCTCCATCGTGGCTCTGCCCAGTGAGATGAACATGACCAACACCACCACCATCGAGGTGGAGGGCATTGGGCACGACTTCATCCCCACTGTCCTCGACAGATCAGTGAGTAACCATGGCAGAGGGGCTCTGCCTGACCCCTGGCCTTGCACCCAGCTGCTGCCAAGGCCACAGGGGTGGTGGCCTGTCCTTGCAGAGAGTGTGACAACATACAGAATTCTATCAAGTTCTCAAAAAGCTCTTTATTATGGCTACATGCTGTCTTTTTTATATAGTTTTTACATAGTTTTATATAGTTTTTACAAACCTCAAGGGCAACTCCTAATTAGTTAATAGCTTTTTTGTTAATTACTCAATTAATTAGTAAAAAAACATTTTACTTGTCTATCAAATCTATCTATTCTTAGACTATTTACATATTTTCTTTACTGATTCTCATAAGACAAATCCCTTTGTATCACAACTACACTTATTTTTCACCCTCAGAATAATTATGTTAAAAGAACTTCTCATTCTCAAAACAGCTTCATATAAGAACTTACAAATTACTTATTAATTACACTTAGAAGAAATAATAATAAAAATAATAAATTTAATAATTTTACCCTACTCCTACAGTGGCCCTGACATATCTTCCCAGTGCAGAACAAGCTGTTGTGGGGGGACTGGGACACCCAGTTACTTTCTGAGTAACTCTGATTGTAACTGACCCACAAGGAGAAGGTAAATAGAGGTGAAAAGTGACAAACACAGTGTGAGTCTCCTCTGCTCAGCCTCACCCTTGTTCAGAGTGTGCCCCTTTTGCTGTGATCACACAGATGTCTGTGCTGGGGCTGCTCCTCATCACACCACTGTTTCCTGAGCCTTCTCTGCCTCAGCCACCACACACAGGGAGCAGAAATCCTGCACAGGCTGGACAACAGGATCCAAGCCCTGTAAGACAGCAGATCATGAACCTTGCAGTTCTTGTTGTCAAGTTCTCTCTCAGGGCATCACTTGCCACAGAGCTTTAAATCCCTAACACGGGCTGCCTGTGTTCCTCTGGCTTCATTTTAGAAAGGTGCCTCACAGCCTCAGACCCCAGATTCTTTCTGCTTTCAGATGTTAACTGCATCCCTGCTGTCAGCACATGGCTCTAGAGCTGTCATCTTAATAATCCAGACTGATTCTTGTGGCTGGATCTCATTTTGGCAAAACCATTAATATACTCTGGCCTGGGACAGAGTAAATAAATAAACACTCTTCCACATCCCAGCTCTGGACCTGTCAGGCATCCCTAACTCTCCAGGGAAAGGGTGATGGCTGGAAAGGTGTGAGTGTCTGCAAATAAGGCCATGGATGTTCTGAGAAATGTTTTCAACAAGTGTGGAAAGCAGCTCAGAGCTGCCAGATGTTGTGGGCATCAGCACCATGGTGCCTCAGAGGGTCAGGGCAGCCTGGAATGACATTGCCAGGACTCACCCTCCTTGCTTTCCTTCCAGGTGGTCGATCAGTGGTACAAAAGCAATGACAGAGACTCGTTCCTCATGTCCCGCAGGCTGATCAGAGAGGAGGGGTTATTGTGTGGTAAGCACAGTGCAGCCACAACAGTTTGTTCTCTTAACAAACCTCTGAACCTCATCTTTTTGGGACCAAAGTGTTCCAGGGTAGGTGCCCACTGCATTTTGTGTCTGCTGGGTCAGCAGGGCTGAAAGGCTGAGCCTCGGGCTGTGCAGAGGTCACTGCAGACTTCAGAGGTGTGTCCCTCAGCCTGGCCTGGGGTCTGACTCATGGGCCACAATAATTATAGAAGCAATAATTCTCTCCTTACTGGAGCACTTTTGCAGTGGAACTGGATCTTCAGGCAGTGTAGAGTTACACAGGCTGAAGGGAGGATTAGTGGGGCTTGGGGCAGGACAGGTGGGCTGTGCCAGCAGCTCTGTGAGGCCGTGCTCGGTGTCACTGCCACACCAGAGGTGCCAGGTTTGGACAGGGAGGTTTGAAAGTAAAGAAGGTGTGAGATGTTCTTACTGAGTATTTCTCCCTGTGCCAACAAGCTGTAAGTGATCCCACTGGCTTCCCAAAATGAACAGGTGCCCTCAGACAGACCCTGCCTGTACCCTAAGAGACTCCACAGAGCATCAGCGTTTCCAGCCTTCCCTGAGACCAAGCACACAGACACAGGTCTGCATCCAGGACCAGACACTTTGTAGCCCTGTAGTTACAGCTGATAAAAGCCCTGAGCACTCATATGCAGGGAGTTTTGGAAAAGATCAGGCTCTATATATGTAATGAAACACTTAAATGTTGATTTAACCTAGCAGGCATGGAGTCACTGTGTTTCAACAGAAACCACTTGTTTGAACTCAGCCATAATTTGTGAACAGCTTCGAGTTCCCTGAACTGCATTTTTCAGGGCCGTCCCTCGTTTGTTTGAAAAATGTGACCCAGGGATAATTAACCTGCTGTAAAATACGTGCTGCCTTGAATGCAATGTGTAATTGGCACACAGATAGTGGAATGTGTTTGACTTCCAGTACTCAGACTGGTGGAGGAAGAATTGCCTCTGTAAAGCAGGGACCTGCTTTCCCTACGTGCAGCAAACCACGTGTGCACACAGACACGGGGAGCGTTCAAGCCTTCCCCATCACGTTGGCCTGGTATTCCAAGCATGAATGTAATGTTTATGGGTTTTTTCAGTCCTTACAGTGCATTTAAAGCCAATCTTTGGCTGCCAAGTATGTCAGCCAGAAGCTCTAGAACTGGCATGGCCTTCTGCTCGTGCAAAGGGAGGGTGCGGTGTGGGCAGCGTGTTCTGAATGTCCCTGCATGGGACCCTGGTCTGCCCACAGAGTCACCACAAGAAATGGTTCATGAAGTTCATGAGGTGACTTTTATGCTGCCTCAAAAGCCCAAGAGCCACCATATGAACATGTCCCATCAGTCCCTACTTCTGCCTGGCCCTAAAGCCTACAAGGCTTCGGGATTGATTGTCCTCCCATCCCAGCATCCCAACGGGGTGCCACCTCTGCACCCTTAGCTGGGGCAGCCTGTGCCTCCCACTCCAGGGGAGTGGCCCTGTGCCATGGGCAGCCCTGACACTTGTCTCCCTCTCCTTGGTGCTCATCCAGGTGGCAGCTCAGGCAGTGCCATGTCCGTGGCTGTGACAGCTGCCCAGGGCTTGAAGGAAGGTCAGCGCTGCGTGGTCATCCTGCCCGACTCCGTCCGGAACTACATGTGAGTGTCCTGCTTCCTCCCCTGCTCCCATGGCCTTCTGTGACAGGAGCTGAGCCCAGGTGCTTGGGGTTCTGGAGAACCATCCCAATAAATCTGATAGCAAGACACATGGAGTGAGCCCAGAGCTGGGAGTGTCCCTTGGGCAGATCACGGAAAAAAAAGCAAATTAAACAACAGGGAGAAACAGCACATCCCCATGGCAATCACCTGGGGATAGGTGTTGGGACACTTGGGGTTTATTTCCTCTTGTCACTGACTCACTGCACGGAGCAGGACTCAGCCAAGCTACACTTTCTGAGCTTGCATGCCTAAAGTTAGGAAGGCAAATAGCTGGCATGCTTCGAAGAGTTACTGAGCACCCGATGCTCCTGTTGACCTTAAAAGGGGCTGAGAGCAGCCAGCTGCAAAAATCATGAGAGCCCCAGGGGCAGTGCTGTGGTCTGGTGCATGAAACAAAGCACGACTTCTTCTGGAAGCCTCACAGACTCGCTCTTTGTTGGTGATTTTTAGGTCCAAATTTGTGAATGATACGTGGATGATAAAAAATGGGTTCCTAAAGGACGTCCAGGAGCACAAACCTTGGTAAGACAACTTCTGCTGGGATAAACTGTGCTAAGGGAATCAGCTTTCTGAGTCTGGAAATCATTATCTTCAAAGAAAATGTTCTCTTTTAGTGTTTAGAAAAAACACAGTAAAGTCCAGACCCCTCTGGGGAGGCTGTAATGTCAACTCCTCTCTTTTGAGTAGTTATCTCTCAGCTCTCCCATCAAAGTCTATAAAGGAGCCATTTCTGTTCCAAAGTAGCTGATCCACTCCCACATGGCAGCCCAGGCCACCTAAACCCTCTTAAACCCTCTCTCTACTCCACATCTGATGTTCAAAGGACCATCAGGCTGCTCTGGAGGTGGGTCCCTGTTGTAGCAAGGCCTCTTTCAAACAGCTCTGCAGCTCTCTTCAGGCAGGGGATAGTAAATTTTCACCTTCCAGAGCTGCTGGCCAGAAAAGATGGCCAACTCTGCTGTCCCTTGGACACCATGGAGAAAGAGTCCCCTCAAGGCAGGGAATCACAGGCAAACTGCTGATGACAGTGGATGTCTGGCTGGGCAAATCCCAGTTGTTTAGAAAAGCTCTTGATTTCACTCTAAAGACAGCAGGTATTACTGATGTCACCTTGTCCTTTCCCAAAAATTATTGTAAAGTATTTCCTAAAAATGCAATACATTTCCAAGGCCTCTTGTGTCTGGTTGGAGTTGCTCTTGGCCCTTCCAGGCTCCAGCATTGCCCTGTCTTTTCTGCAAGGACTCAGGGCTGAGATGTTTGGGAGCTGCTTGTGTTCCCCCACCAACAAGTTCAGCTTGTCCCTCGTAAGTCACACGAGCATCTCTGCCAGGCTCTCTCCTGCAGGAGCTGCAAATGCTGCCTTGTGAGGACCAAGGATACAGAATAAAGGAGTAAAACTGGTAGGTCACCCATTTATGAGCTTGAAGTGAAGCCCTCAGTAGCTTCCTTGGATTCAGGACAGCTCAGCATTTGCCAGCTGCTGGTGTCATCCCTGCCTCTGGAGCTGCATGAACACCGGGCGTAGGGAAGGCTTGGCTTCAACAAGACCTGGCCTGGTGGCATTTCTGCTTTGGCTGTAGGAGTGGGGCTGGCTTTTCAGGCAGACAGGCTATCCCTCCTCTCCTCTGGCCTTGCCCCCTGCTCAAGGCCACAGCTGTGCAGCAGTCACAGCTCGGTGCTGCCATTTGTCTTCCAACAGGTGGTGGGACATCAAGGTGCAGAAACTGAATCTCTCAGCCCCTCTCATTCTCCTCCCAGAAGTCAGCTGTCAAAAGGCAATTGAGATCCTCCAGGAGAAGGGATATGACCAAGCTGCTGTTGTTGCTGAGTCAGGGTAACTATTTCTGCTCACTACAGAGATAGGCATTCATACAGAAAAATCAGTCATGATGAGGATAAAGTCCCATTTACTCATTCAGAGTTGGGGCTCCTCTGTTGGACTCTGATGCATGAAAAGATCATCTGCCTCCTTGGGAAGATTCATTATTAGAACCCCTGTAAAAGATCCAGTTAAAGCCCAATCCAGTGCCCACCACACTCAGAAGATGCTGGATCAGTGCACAGGCAAGGGGAGCCCAGGGGAGTGAGAGCTGGGGGGAAGGAAACCCACTCAAATAAGCAGCTGGAGAGCCCACAGGTTTTCCTTCTCCCAGCTGCTCAGTCTGGACTGCAACAGCAAATTTTAACTACTGTGAAACCAGTGGCTTGGTGAGGACAAAGACTTCCTTGTTCTGCCCAAGTGAGGAGAAACCTGGTGCCTCCCACTGACTGCAGCAACCATTTAGTCACTGACTTCAACCAGAGCAGTTCGGCCCCTACATAAAATGCATGTTCTACCTCAGGTCTGACCTTCTGGCAAACTCCCTGTTCTCTTACAGGCTTATTTTGGGAATGGTGACCCTCAGCAACACCCTCGGCTCCGTGCAGGCTGGAAATGTGGAGTTCTCAGACCCTGTCACGAAGGTCACCTACGACCAGTTCTCAAAGGTGCCACTGGGGCTGGGGCTGGTGCCAGCCTGTGTCTGGGGCCAGGGAGAGAGGGAGGGGTGCACTTCCACCACCCTGGGGTGGGAGAGGAGTTGGGAGAAGAGGTCGGTGAGGAGGCAGAGATGTGAAGGCAGGGAGGAGTGGGGAGGGCAACGGGGACATCTTGGATATGAGAGTAACAACAAGCATCTATAAGAACTCTGCTGAGCCAGCAGGGTTCAGATGGAGGAGCTTTCCACACCAGGAGCCAAGCACTGACAGGGGATTTCATCCAGCTGGGGAATCGTCACCCTCCAAAATCAGGGCTCAGCCGTTGCTGAGTGAAATCAAATGCTGAATGTTACATTTTGTCCTGTTTAGATCGGCCTGGAGGACAGCCTGGGGAAGCTTTCCTGCATGCTGGAGAACGATCACTTCGCTATCGTTGTACACGAGCAAATGCAGTGTAGGTATCTGCAAAAACTCCCCACAGCCTCGGCACAAGTGTTGCAGAGGGCAAAGGGAAATTCTCAAGCTGATTTGGGCAGGTGTCAGTGCAGCTGCTGCACCTGTGCAGCCCCTGAGCCTCTGCACCATGGGATTGTGCTTTGCAAAGCCCTGGAACTGCCCACCCTTCACCTGTGACTCTTCCTGACACCACAGAGATGAGGGGAGAGGGGCAAAGCAAGCTGGGGGAAATCAGGGATCTCTGATTCTCATTTCAGAGACTGACTGACCCCAGTCTTCAACTGTAGCCCAGGGGCAAGGTCAGAATAAGCATTTGGCCACATTAGGTAAAGCCTGGGTGAATTCAGGCACCTAAGTTGAGAAAGCTGAGAAATATTGAGTTGGGCCATGGGCAAGCTCTGTGGCCCAGGTCAGGGTGTAGCCAGGGGCAGCTGTGTGGGAGTCTCATCTGCACCAGGGCTGGGTGTAGGGATGCTGTGCCAGTCTGGGAGCACCATTAAAGCAGGTTTTCTCAATCCACTGCACAGCCACCTTCCCTTGGTGTGGCAAACCAACCCAGCAGAGTCACCTGCAGCAGCACAGCAGCAGCACCAGGGTTGCTGAGACATCAGTGGCAGCCGGGATCACCCCTTGTGCCTCCTCTGACCCAAAAAAGGTGTGGTCCTGCTCAGCCCATCTGACCTGACACACCTTTCCAGTGCAATTACACCAAAAGACTTTTGGGAGTACAGATTTGACCTTGGCTGGGAAAAGGGAGCAACACAAAAAAGCAGTCAGAAGAGCCATGTTTAGGTCTTGTGGATTAGAGCTGAAGGTGGAGTTATGCTGATTTGATTGGATCACACAGTGAGCTTGCAAAGCCTCCCTCAGGTGAGCAGTGGGTGACACTGCCAGCAAGAGGTTGCCTGCCCAGCTGGGGGCCTCCAAAACCCACCATGCCCCAACATCCCAAACCTTCCATCTCCAGGGCCTGCTTCCCCAGAGCCCCATCAGCTCCCAGGCTTCCAAGTCCATCCATGTTCCCACACCAGGCTGCAAACAAAAATCTGTCACTCAAAACTGCCTTTGATGCACATTTCCAATTCAGTCTCCAAAATGAATGCCAGGCAGAATTTCCTTTCTCAGCTATGTTGGATATAAAATAAGGAATACCTCTTTTGTATCATGTTTTGACACAAATTAAACAGTATCAGCAAATTAAATTACACTCACCAAAAAATACCAGCCAGCTGTCTGCAGCACCTCTTGCTCTGATTTTCACACAACACCCACTTGCTTTTCCAGGGCTGCTGTTTTAATGCTGTCACAGTTACCCCCTTATTTATTACTTTCTTCCCACACCTTTGGAGCTTGCATTTTATCTTGTGTTTGGACTCTGGTGGCTAGTTTCATTTTTATTTAAGAAAACATTTATCAGACAGTTAAAACAATTACTGAAGTGCTGTTTCATTAATGGTGGTGTGGGATGTTATGAGAACAGAGTAGAAAAGTGCCTGACTGCTGCTTTTAGAGAGTCTCATTAGTTTGCTCTGAAAAGTTTTGTGGTGATAGGAGCAGGACTGGAACAGAGGTTGGTTAAAAACAACAGGGAAATTAAGTTTCCTGCTCTGGGAAAGGTGCGTTATTTGCAACAGAACCCTCTCTGGTGTGATCACAGTAACCTGACGGAGGCTCCATCAGTCATTTCTGTGGAGGTAGAGCTCAGACAGATGCTGTCCCTGTTAAGGTTTTCTTTTAATAAATTAACAGCAGCCTCTGCACAGCTGGAAGGTGGTGAGGGCGCTGGTGGGGGTGTTCTTTTTCTTTTTTTTTTGCCACTAAGCTGGAATTTTCTTTGTTTTCAGTCAGTGGAAACGGCAGCTCCTTCACGAAGCAGACGGTGTTTGGTGTGGTCACAGCCATGGACCTCCTCTCCTTCGTCAGCAGGATCGAGAGGAAGCAGCAGAGCAGCTCGGCTGCCCCCGCCCCTCCAGCAAGTCCAAACCACCTGGTCAAGGGAGCCTCTGGCCCCATCCAGACAACAGTGTCTCAAAATGCCTAGGTGGAAATCGTGATGTATTGTATCTGTCTGCCAAATGCCCCCCACAGTATCACTAAAGAGGAGATAACTAAAGGAGTTGTGTTTCACAGCCGTGCGTGGTCACATGGAGCTTCCCGGGGCAGGGCAGGGAATGTGGGAAGGTGAGGATGGGAAGGGGATGGTTGTTACTGCCCAGATTTTAGCAGGAGGAGGTTTGGTGAGTTTGCCAGCTGCAAACTGGCAGCTCTGTGCTCTGCCTGTGTTGCAGCTGCTGAGAGTTATCCTGATCCCTTTGGGCCAGACTCCGTTTCTGCCACAAGAGCAGCAGGGCTGGGGACAAGTCCCGTCACTGCTGTGCCCTTCTGCCCCTCTCTGCCCACCCCAGGCAGGGCTGCAGGCACCCCCAGGAGCCATTCCTCCTCATCCCTGGCTATGTTTGGCTTCAAGGAGGCTGCAGGAGAGGTCTGACAAGGAGGGGAGAATGGGTGGGACACAGAGAGCCCCAGAATGTGAAAGGTGCCAGCAGGAAGGGTGGGAGGGAAAAGCAGAGGGCTGTGATGAGCAGAGGGGATGAGGTGCTGGGTTGGTGGTGAAGGGTCACCCTGGGGTGGCAGCTGGGCTTTGGAAAGCACCTTCCTCACCTCTGGGGGAGATGGAGACAATGGGTGCCTCATGCTTAGTCCCCGTGAGGGGACAGTTAAGGGAACACAAACAAAAAGCAAACCCTCATTCACGGAACAGTAACTGGGAGAGGGGCTATGGCTTCATCCCTGAATTTGCATCCTGAGAGCTCCTTACCAAGGGGTAGAGGGGAAGGCAAGGTTTGGTCCTAGCTTTCCTGTCAGGCCATTGTATTCTGGGAACTGATAATAAGGGTCAGGAGAGCCATTTGCCATGGCTACCAAAAACATAAATGAAAGCAAATGTCAAAAGTGGGCTGTGGGACCAAACTGAAGTGCCACTGAAACCCAGTTTGGGGGAGCTGCTCTCAAAAGACCCAGAGAGGTTTACAGGCTTTCTATAAGTTTCAGGAGCTGCTCCAAGATGACAACAACCAGTCTCAATTTCAGCTTGCTGTTAAGTGGCTACTCCATATTCTCAACCTAATCTAGTTTGTACGAGACTTTTATTAAGTTATAGAATGCTGAAGTATTTACATTTAGGAAAAGTGTCTCTGCCGTCTGTTGTTTCCTGAGTGACACAAGCTATTATCAGATTTTCTGAGAGTTTTTGCTCGAGCAATAACCATATTTGTCCAGAAAAACAAAAACTGATTAGCTCAACCCCCATAGCATGATATTTATTTTAGCAATTCTGTTGCACAGTGAAGCATATTAGTCCATGCATGTATTCCAAACTCACATGAGTCAGTCTGAAAGTGCCCCATAACTCCATGAAGCCCAGAACTGAGTCTGAATCTGAGCCAGCCTGGCTGTTTTGGATTAACCCAAAGCCCAGTGCTTCCAGCAGCAGCAGCATGAGGGCTGCAGGGTTGCAGGGCAGTGGCTGCAGCTGCAGACAGGCTCCAGGACAGGCAGATGCACTCCAGCAAAGGTGAGGTAACCGCTGAGTATTAACCTCGAATATTTACAGCTTCTCCTGTATGTTAACTATGAGTGTGGGAGCTAATAAAGTTGGGTGTGAGCTCCAGATATTTCAGGATTGCTCCACCTGGGCTGGAGCCAGGCTCACCAAGGTGCTCCCCTTGCCCTGTCCCTGGGGGCTGCTCTTTGCAGGCACATCTGACAGTGGCACTGCCCTGCCCAGAGATGTTGGTGTTGTGTCTCCTGATGTTTGCCAGGCTGTGATCCTGAGGATGTCCCACAGGGCACGGCCCCACCACCACTCCGGAGCGCTGGGTTAGGAGTGAGAGGGACTGGCTGGTGGCATCCTGGTGTGGAAAAGGCCTCATGGAGCAAAGGAGGAGCTTTCATTTGACTTGTCTGCAGAAATCCTGCAGGATGTATCAACACATGCCCATACACAGCACTGGTGACAGCAGCAGCATGTCCCAGTGTGCCTCCCACCACCCTCTGTCCCTTCTCCACACGTCCCTGGACTTGTCCTCTGACAGTGATGACCCCCTCTGGAGAAATGATCCTTTGAGTTCCTTTTCCTTCCCTTGCCACTGAGACCCTGTCCATATTTTACGTCTTCAGAGAGAGGCAGCTGCCCAGCTTGGCACAGTTCAGTGCTCTTGAGCTCTGTGGGGCATGGAGGTTCTGGACCAGAGGCATGGGGGTTTCCAGGCTTCAGGAGCATGAGAGAGCAGCAGGACGTGGATGAAGGCCAAGCACATCCCAGCCCTCTGTCCTGAGTGCAGTGCCCAGCCCCAGTGCTCCCTTGACCTGCAGCTCCAGCCTGGGCTCTTCTCCCAACATGTCCTTCTCCAAAGGGTGAATGAGTGTGTGCTCCCCAAACCCTCTGCTTTCCAGCCCCATCTCCCCTGGGATGCCTCTGCTCTTCATCCCTCTGTTCTGCAAGGCTGGAGGCACATTTCCAATGAGCTCATGAGTACCTTTCCACATTAAAGACATCTCCACACCAGGGACTAAATGGCCCAGGGGGGAAGAAGCTTGGGCTGCCCATGCTGGTCAGGACACCTGAAACTCGGGCACCCCTTCTGTGCTCAGATCCATGGCCTTGGCTCCCTGCAGCTTAATCCAGAGGAAAACAAACCCCTTTGTGCTTTAGTGGGTGCATGTCAGGTGTGTGGCACAGGAGGGGTGCCCTGTCCCAGGAGGGTGTGTGGGGACATGGACGTGTGCTCTGAGAAAGTCCATGCCCACCATCAGCTCCTGAATTTTGAGGTGCATCACCCCAGAGCTGGCTGCATTTCAGCTGTGCTAGAGCTTTTAACCCATTCTGCTCTCCCTGTGGACCCCGGTATCCCTGTCCCCAGCAGTCTGTGAAGCACAGGGGGCTTCTGATGCTTCAGAAACCCGGGTGAGGTTTGCCCAGAGGGGCGTGGGGACCTGCAGACGCTGAACACGCCGGCTTAGCCTGCGCTCAGACTGCACCAACACCACGAGCAAGATAAGCATCTTGCTGGCCCTGCCCCGCACCTCGGAGGCTTCCCCACCTCCCCTTTCCCCCGCCAGGGCTTCACCGTGGAGCCGCATAAATAGAGGAGCCGGGCGGGCTGCGGGGCAGGAGCGGGGCCGCCTCCCAAGGTTCTGCAGCGCATCCCAGAGCCCGTCCCGCCTGCCCGGCCTCCCTGCAGGTAACCCGGGAACCACGGGGACTGGGAACGGGGACTGGGAACGGGGCAGGGCCAGCCCAGATCCCAGAAGCGAGAGGGAGGATGAACATTTCCCTAGGGAACAGCGGGAGGCTGCTGGTGCTGCTCAGGGACAGACCCATGGCGTGGTTTTGCTGGAAATTGAAGGTGCCCAATTTCACTGCTGGGTGGGGTCAGATGTTTTGGCACTGGATGGGGGCTTAAAGGCTGCGGTGTGAGAAACCTTCGTGATGTTTGGTGGTGGTGTCTGCTCTGTCTGTGTGGGGTGGCTGAAGCTGGGGCAGCCAGGAGGGAGCTCTTGGCTTGGGGAAGGGAGACCCTTTCCAGCAGCAGCTTTTCTGTGTCTGGGTTCTGTGCCAGTGCTCTGGGAATGACAGTAAAATAACCCCTAGATTAAAATGTGGGAATGAAAGGAAGGGGCAGAACAGTAAACTCCAGCAACATAGTGCAGGTGTAAGTAACTTAAACTAGCAAAAACTTGCTTTAAAGCCAGAAAAGCTCCAGTGTCTTTCTTTTTTTCAAACTGATAATGGATGGAATCCGTGCTTTCAAGTTTTTTCTTTCTGGTTATGCAATTTGCAAATGTTTGGTGTTTTTTTTAAAGAGATGTTAAGAAATAACTGCAAGTAGTTGCATGCCTGCAAGAGTAGGAAATTGGGGCTTTCAAAGGGTGATGATATAAATGTAATTAAAGGTGACACTGGGGCAATGGGAGAAGAGACCAGACCTGGAACAACCCAGTGCAGGAAGGAAGAAGCTGTATTTAATACACCAGGACTTAAGGCCACTCAGACAGAGGGAAGGGATCCAAAAATGCACTTAGAGGAAACACTGGATCTTGAACAGCTGAAAAAAAAAATAGAGTCCTCAGCCTTTAAACAGGAAAAGGATTCATCATGGACTGCCAGGTGCTGTGAATCCAAGGTGTGAGTGGAGAAGGAGGGAGCAGACACAGGGAGGGAATTTCATGCCAGGACTGACTGAAAACAGGCTGGCCAAAGAAATGGAGAAGGCAAAGAGCAGAGCCACACAGGAATGCCCAACATCAGAAACATCTTCATTAAGATAAAAAGGTTTTTCCAGTTGAAAAAAAGATGGAGTGACCCCCTTGGCTTCCTTTGAAGGAGCGAGGTGGCTGGAAAAGGCAGGCAGTGAATGGCACAGCTGGACAGGCTGGGAGCTGACACCTAGTGCTGATGCTTGGAGCAGCCTGAAGTAGCCACAGGAAAAGCCACCAAAGTACTCAGAGCTTCTTTGAGCTTTTCTTCTGTCCAGGCCTGAATGCCTTCTAGGAACAATTAATTAGTCATTTAAATGTCAATTATTAGCATCAACATGAGGGTGAACAAGTCCCACTTGCTAGTCAGGGCAAGCACACAGAAGCTCAGTGAGTCTGCAGTGGACTTGGCTCAGCAATGCCCACGCTGCAGCTGTCTGAGCCCCCCGGGGAGGAGGACACCTGATGGAGCCAGGATGGGCTTTTGGGGATGAAAAATTCTGGTTTAGAGCAAACCCCCCCTGGTGCCAGGCAGCTGTGGGTGATCCAAACTCCAGCCACAGGCTTGTCAAGGACATGGGGCTGCATCCCCTTCGCTTTAAACCTGGAGGGGCCAGCCCAGAGCCTGGGGCTTCAATGTGCCAATGCCTGTTTTGCTTTATCTTCTTTTTGCCAGGGTCGGGCTTAAATGCACCCGAGAGTATTTCTTGTTTGGACTCAGGTGTTTATTAATTCTTATCTACATTACAGTCTCACAAACTGAGTTCTACAGCACCTCTAGCTAACAAACTAAAAATGTTGGAGTCCATGTTTCCATGGATCCTCCGATAGGAGGACATTTTTAGTTTGTTAGCTAGAGGTGCTTTGGAACTCATGGTTCTCCCTCTGCAAGGCCTTTTAAGAATAAACTGTCCAATTAAGAAATGACACCTAAATTATTTTTACTTTTAACTCAATAACCAACCACCCATGGCCCGCAATAGGGACTTTTCTACCCAATTACAAGAAACCACCCAGACCCATGAAGAAGAAGGTGAGAAAGAAGGACTGGCCTCTGCCCTAAACCTCCATCTTGCTTAATATGTATTATTATATTTGAAAATCTTAAAATCTAGTTTTTTCACTCTGTGATATTTCACACTTCTATTCAAACTCCACACCCACAATCCCAGTGCTGTCACTCAATTTTGGAAGCCTGTTCCACGGCCTCAGATCACACAGTGTTTTCTTGGGGTTAAATGCCTGCCAGCACAGAAAGCCTAAAATTCTCAGTGGCCAGGGTTGCTCATTGTGACCCCTGCTCCCATTTCCCTCTTTTTTTCCCCTCAGAACCATGGCTCTCCCCGGCGCCCTTCTCCTGTGGCTCGCCTGCCTCCTGCTCCGCGGCGCGGCCCCCAAGCCCGCCTGCNGGCCCGAGCCCCGCTCCGTGAGGGCAGGGCGAGGTCCGGGGCCCCGCTCCGTGAGGGCAGGGCGAGGGCCCGAGCCCCGCTCCGTGAGGGCAGGGCGAGGTCCGGGGCCCCGCTCCGTGAGGGCAGGGCGAGGGCCCGAGCCCCGCTCCGTGAGGGCAGGGCGAGGTCCGGGGCCCCGCTCCGTGAGGGCAGGGCGAGGGCCCGAGCCCCGCTCCGTGAGGGCAGGGCGAGGTCCGGGGCCCCGCTCCGTGAGGGCAGGGCGAGGGCCCGAGCCCCGCTCCGTGAGGGCAGGGCGAGGTCCGGGGCCCCGCTCCGTGAGGGCAGGGCGAGGGCCCGAGCCCCGCTCCGTGAGGGCAGGGCGAGGTCCGGGGCCCCGCTCCGTGAGGGCAGGGCGAGGGCCCGAGCCCCGCTCCGTGAGGGCAGGGCGAGGTCCGGGGCCCCGCTCCGTGAGGGCAGGGCGAGGGCCCGAGCCCCGCTCCGTGAGGGCAGGGCGAGGTCCGGGGCCCCGATCCGTGAGGGCAGGGCCGAGGCCCTGGGCCCGGCTCTGTGAGGGCACGGGAGCCGCTCCAGCAGCAGAAGGGTTCCTGCGCTGTGGGACATCCTCGCCCAGACGCTGTCCTTGAGGACCCGGGGGTATGTGCCACCTTCTCTGCCGTGTGTAGGCCGAAGTGTCTGCAGGGGTGAGCTTGCTTGGTTGTGAGGTTTGTTCCACAGGGCTTGAGCTGGCTGCTGCTGGTGTGTAACCGGAGGAAACGCGGCTGTTTATTTATTTGGAAGATGATTCTGCTTTTGTATGTGTTTGTGTTTATATAGGCTGTTTATATTAAACTCGCTGGATAAACTTCCTCCCGGGAGACAGGCTTTTTCTTCCTGTAATTCCATCGGGTTCCAAGTGGTGAGACCATGATCAGAAGGCAGCTTTTTGTTTCTCTTTTGGGATGCAGGAGGGGTCTCCATCAACTTCTCCTTCCCCAAGGGAAGGGACCTTAAAGATCCTCCAGTTCCAACTCCCCTGCCATGGGCAGGGACAGCTTCCACCATCCCAGCTCCTCAGAGCTCCATCCAGCCTGGCCTTGGACACTTCCAGGGATCCAGGGTCAGCCACAGCTTCTCTGGTAACCTGTGCCAGGGCCTCACCACCCTCACAGGGAAGAATTTTTTTCCATAGATTGGGCAGCTTATTTCCAGTCTTTTCATGAGGTGGGAGCAGCAGGTGGCTTAGCACAGGTCTGTGTTCTTAGGAGGCAAACCCCTCTCCTGTCCCCATCCTCTGGAGCAAAGCCTTGACTTACGGGAGGATGGTGACTGTCAAGGCTCAGTCCTTCACAGCCACCCTGATCTTACCCAGGGCTGACCCCACTGTCAGTCCCAGTTTAGCAGGAATGCCCCCAGAAATGCCCCAAATGTGCCTCAGTGACTGTGTCCTCTGGATACAAACACAGGGTGCAGAACTGCATCTTCTGAATGCTTTGATAAATATAAATACACACACACGTATAAATATATCTATACATAAAACCCACAGCCTCATCAGGCTTTACAACTATTTACAATAATTGTTAACAAATTAACAATGGTATTTGTTTAAGGATTTAATAAAATCAGTGTTAACAAAGGACTTTTGAAGACTTTACTGATAAGGACACATATTTCTTCTTGTGTTACCTAGTGGTACGTGGGCCACACAAGGCTCTCTCCAGCCACTTTGGCTCCAGGTACACCTGGACACATGAAATGTGTCCCCTGGATTGTTTTAATTTTCTTCTCTCCTGCTTTGTCTGATGCTGTTTGACTGGAAAAAATACAAAAACACAAACAAACAAACAACACAACAACAAAAACCACAAAAACAGAACACCCAAAAAACAGCAGGTGGGATTCAGGTGGAGGGTCAGGAAAAGGTTGGAGGAAGCAGGAGAATTTGGCTTTTGGGATGCAGCAGGGGTCTCCATCAGCTGGGGAAGGGGCCTTAAAGATCATCCAGTTCCACCTCCCCTGCCATGGTAGGGACACCTTCCACCATCCCAGGTTTCTCCAAGCCCTATCCAGCCTGGCTTTGGACACTTCCAGGGATCCAGGGACAGCCACAGCTTCTCTAGGAACCTGTGCCAGGGCCTCACCACCCTCACAGGGAAGATTTTTTTTTCCATATATCTAACCTAAATTTCCCTTCTTTCACTTTGAAGCTATTCCCTCATGTTCTGTCAGGCCAGACTCTTGGAAATTGTCTCTCTCCATGTTTTTTCTAGGCCCCTTCAGGTACTGGAAGGTCACAGTGAGGTCACCTCAAAGCCTTCTCTGGGCTGAAGAATCCCAATTCTCTCAGCCTTTCCTCACAGGACAGCTGCTCCATGTTTCTGTTACAAGGAAGGGGGGTTTGGCCTGACAACACTTTGCCCTCTGCTCTTCCCCATTCAGTAAAAATCTCAGGTTTTAGTAAGGTTAAAACTCACTGTTCACCCTCCAGACAGACACCACACATCCCACGCCACCGTGTCCACCAGCAGCACAAGAAATTCTTCCCATTACAGGTTTCTAATTCCCTGCACTCCAGGTATTAACAAATTGCTGAAGGAATCCACATCCTCTATGCCCTTGCAAGGTGAGGGTGTTTGAATCCATGGGGTTTTGTGTCTGCCAAGAATTTAAGGAGATCAGGACGGGTTTGCAAGTGCAGTGATGGGTTTTGCAAGCACAGGGATTATTCAGAGGGAGTCACGAGGGATTTGGAAAGGCTCCTCTCTGCCCTGGGAGGGTGGTGGGCTGCTGGGGCTGTTTATCCTTTGTCACACACCTTATCTGTGTCACTGCTCCCTGCTTTGTGTGACTGATAACCTCAGAGCAGGGGGGAATGACCGACAGATGGGCAGCCCCTGCATAATATTGGGTTTGTCTTCTCTACCCAGTGGCAGCACGGGAACAATAAAAGAGTTATTGTTCAAATATCCCTGCAAAAAGGTCCCTGTCGGCTCCTTTGCAAGCTGCTCCTTGGAGGTGGTGCAGAGTTTCTGTGCTCTGCCCCCACCTCTGATGTGAAGATACCTTCTGTCTCCAGGATCTCTGTCTGCATTTCATCAATTGAAAGCAGTAGCTGCATTGTTTTACTTTTACTGTGAACAGCACCCACACAGGGAGAAAATTAAAACCCTACAATGATCAGTTGTCAGTGTTTATTCACCAAAATTCATTGTCCTGGGGTTTGGCATGCTTTGTTTGAACAGATGTTGTCCTGGATTCTCCTGTGTTAATCACCCATGTGCTTTTCTGCAGTTTGCACACAGTATTGCTGGTATTAATTGTCGTTTTCCAGATCAGATTTTCCCCAGCCTGGGCAGGGGTGCAGTTTTGTGGCTACTCCTCCACATGGTCCCTGTCACTTTGCATCACAGCCAGGCACGTGTTTGCAGGGAAGGGCTGCAAATGTTTCTCCAGAGCAAAGCAACACAAAACTCCTGTGCATCCCTAAACGAGCCCTGAGAACTGAAACCAAAGCTAAAATTTGCAGCTTCTAAACAGAACTTGTTTTGTAGGCACAGGAATCAGGTTTTGGGAGGTTATTTATAAAAGTTCCTCACTCATGTTTAGTTGTGGAAGGGACAAGGCCTTTCTTCATCATGTTAATCATAAAATTATTGTTAATCATAAAATGATTTAAATAGAACCATGCTTTAGCCCTCAGTCCTTTCTCAAGCCCTCTCAGTTCCTGCCTCATGAGGCTGACAAACATTAAAATATTCATGAATGAAAGCCCATCAGGAGGCTTCCTTTGGGCACAACTGTGTCAAGAAGTTGAAGTGTTTGCCCAAGTCATTCTGCCTTTTCCAGCAGCCTGCCAGAAGTGAATTCCTCAGGTGTGGTTCACCAAGCAGCTTTAGCACCCCAGACTGCATTTGCAGAGCCCAGGGTGGGGGGCTGGCTGCCTGCCATTTGGGTTTTTTTCTTAATTATTATGCTCTTAAATGATCAGAAATCTTGATCTGTGGCAGGCTGTGCACTGGTGATTTCTGGTCAGGATGAGAACGAGGTTTCCTGGAGGATCCCCTAATTTAATTTAATGAGAACATAGTCAGTGTTGGCAATGGACTGACTACATCCCCCTAGAAATAATTTTCTTTAAAACTTGGGGGAAGGGAGAGAGGTCACATTTGACACTTTTGAATGTTTGTTATAGGAAAGTTTAAGCTGCCCTGATGCACCCAATGTGCATTGGATTTATTCACCACCAAATGCCACAAGGATGGGAGCTGNGGGTTTTTTTCTTAATTATTATGCTCTTAAATGATCAGAAATCTTGATCTGTGGCAGGCTGTGCACTGGTGATTTCTGGTCAGGATGAGAACGAGGTTTCCTGGAGGATCCCCTAATTTAATTTAATGAGAACATAGTCAGTGTTGGCAATGGACTGACTACATCCCCCTAGAAATAATTTTCTTTAAAACTTGAGGGAAGGGAGAGAGGTCACATTTGACACTTTTGAATGTTTGTTATAGGAAAGTTTAAGCTGCCCTGATGCACCCAATGTGCATTGGATTTATTCACCACCAAATGCCACAAGGATGGGAGCTGCACACACAGAAGTGAATTTAGGATTTGATGATTTAAACCGGGAGTGCTCTGGGCTGGCACAAAGTGGGATTGGTGAAAGGTTGGGCTCCATGATCTTGGAGGTCTTTTCAACTGAACTGATTCTGTGATTCGGGTCTGTGATTTAGCTTCAACCTTGTGCATCTACACCAAAAGCAGCTTTTTAAAAATTATTTTGATGCTGCATCCATAGCAGCACCCAAAATTCAGCTCTCCAAGGCAATGCCCAGGAGGGAGCAGCTGGATCACCCTCACTGGTTCCCACCAAAACCATGGAATAATGGCATTCCAGGCACTGGAAATTCATATCCTCCAGTTCCTCTCCCATATTCCCACCAAAACCATGGAATTTGGCATCCTTGGTGTCAGGGATTTTGAATCCTCCAGCTCCCCTCCCAGATTTGGCATGGAATAACAACATTCTGGGTGTCAGGAATTTAGAATCTTCCAGCTCCCCTCACAAATTCCCGTGGAATAGCAGCATTCCAGGTGTTGGGAATTTTGAATCCTCCTGGTCCCCTCCTGAATTCCCACCAAAAGCATGGAATAATGGCATTCCTGGCTTCAGGAATTTAAAATCCTTCTACTCCCTGCATTATTCTCATGGAATAATGGTATACGAGGTGTTGGAAATTTAGAATCCTCCAGTTCCCCTCCCGAATTCCCACCAAAACCATGGAATAGCTCAGCATTCCTGGCATTGGGAATTTAGAATCTTCCAGTTCCCCTCCCGAATTCCCACCAAAACCATGGNGCACACACAGAAGTGAATTTAGGATTTGATGATTTAAACCGGGGGTGCTCTGGGCTGGCACAAAGTGGGATTGGTGAAAGGTTGGGCTCCATGATCTTGGAGGTCTTTTCAACTGAACTGATTCTGTGATTCGGGTCTGTGATTTAGCTTCAACCTTGTGCATCTACACCAAAAGCAGCTTTTTAAAAATTATTTTGATGCTGCATCCATAGCAGCACCCAAAATTCAGCTCTCCAAGGCAATGCCCAGGAGGGAGCAGCTGGATCACCCTCACTGGTTCCCACCAAAACCATGGAATAATGGCATTCCAGGCACTGGAAATTCATATCCTCCAGTTCCTCTCCCATATTCCCACCAAAACCATGGAATTTGGCATCCTTGGTGTCAGGGATTTTGAATCCTCCAGCTCCCCTCCCAGATTTGGCATGGAATAACAACATTCTGGGTGTCAGGAATTTAGAATCTTCCAGCTCCCCTCACAAATTCCCGTGGAATAGCAGCATTCCAGGTGTTGGGAATTTTGAATCCTCCTGGTCCCCTCCTGAATTCCCACCAAAAGCATGGAATAATGGCATTCCTGGCTTCAGGAATTTAAAATCCTTCTACTCCCTGCATTATTCTCATGGAATAATGGTATACGAGGTGTTGGAAATTTAGAATCCTCCAGTTCCCCTCCCGAATTCCCACCAAAACCATGGAATAGCTCAGCATTCCTGGCATTGGGAATTTAGAATCTTCCAGTTCCCCTCCCGAATTCCCANCATCCTCACAAAGTTCCACCAAAACCATTAAATAATGGCATTCCTGGCACTGGGAATTTCAAATCCTCCAGTT